>JAFFSR010000216.1:2252500-2852500 GCA_017163975.1 Anastatus disparis
GGCATCTTTTTGTTTTGGCTTATAACTTTTAACCAAGTGTATATTTTTTTGACATATAAGTATCTATCGAAAGCTAGATACCTTAGCTAACAACCGGCAAAGGGACAAAATCGATTTCCTCAAATAGAATAATTTTTTTTGTTAATTTCGTGAAATGTCCACAACCAAACCAAAATCCTTTTTCGTTCGGTTGTGGGCACCTTTGCAAAATTGTCAACATATTGGTTGCAATCCATATTGCATCACAAAGTAAAAATAAATTTCTACTGAATAAATGTACATTATACTCACCTTCATTGATTCATTTCGATTTGTAATATTATTGAAAAAGTATAAATAAGTATAAATAAATTTTTGTGATTTTTTTTCAAGCATAGAAAAATTAATTTGCTTACAGCACGAAGCAGATGCGTTCGTTCACTTCCATATTTGGCATAAAAAACGTGCTGGTATAATACATAAGTGTCATTTGTCATAAAAACCTCATCTGCTTTCTATTAAGAGCAGGCTGGATTCGCTGTCCTTGTCTAATTGGCATTTTTGTTATTTACTCAAGTTTTAATCGGTGTATCTTCAAATTAAAGGTCGAGCGCAATAGATATTATTATTATGAACATCAATGCACAAGAAAAAAAATATCTACCGGTTTGTTTTTGAGAAAAGTAAGTAACGTCAAAGTAAAAGTTTATGTTTATTATATTTTCGCGTTACTTACTTTTCTCAAAAACAAACCGGTAGATATTTTTTTTCTTGTGCATAGATATTCATAATAATAATATCTATTGCGCTCGACCTTTAGTTTGAAGATACACCGATTAAAACTTGAGTAAATAACAAACAACTCAATTGTTACTCGGTCGGTATCAGGTTCTACTCCGGCCTACCGTTAATATAAACGTAAAGGTGTTCACAATCAAACCATAGCCATAACTGAATCTCTTCCTCTAGTATTAAAATTTATCATTTTTGTTAAATAAAACTAGAAAAATATTGTATTTAATAAAAAAGTTTCATGAAAAATAGAAGCTACTAGTATTTCATAGCCATTTTAAAAATATAGAGGCACGGACTCTTACGAAAATAATAGTATTTATGCTCATAATTTGGCAATAAAATAATAGATTTTTATGATCCAAAAATAAAATAATTTTTTTATTACAAATTTAAATAAATAAAAATGTAACACATCAACTGTGAAATAAAAAAGTTATCAAAAAGTTGATTGAAATTGTCACGATCATAACGCTAGCGAAAACAAATTGCAGATATTTTTTGTGAAATAATAAAATCTAATAGAAGTAGTGATTAGTTATAAACATATTTTATAAAAATCATTTAACAGGGGGCCGAATTATCTGTCTTTGTCTAATAGCGTTTTTCATCTTTTTTATAAACACCATACTTTTTAACAAGAAAAAAATAGCAACCCCCGCTAGATATTTGTATAATAAATAAATTTTATAATAATAAGAGAATGGTTTTATCGAGTAGTTTTTGAATCATATGAGACCTAACAACCTAGAATATGACCTATCTTTTTTGGTAGGTCTCATATTATTTAAAAACTACGCGGTAAAACAATTAGGTTATAGAAACAATTAGTTTATAAAAAAGATGAAAAACACTATTAGACAAAGACAGATAGTTCGGCCCCCTTTTAATAAAAAAAAAAATTTTTTTTTTCTTCGAAAAAAATTTCTTTTTTCCTGCTTGATACGACACTTAATAATAGAGCCATCTTAAAAGTATTTATAATGAATTATTGTTACTAAAAATCATTATCCCATCACTCTTATATTTTATTAAACGTTAATTTATAATTTTTATATTATTTTTTTTCAGATAATTTTGTGGGATAAAATTATTCTACGCGGTGATAACGCTGTATTGGATTTTAAAAATATGAACACAAAGTATTATTTTTGGGACGATGGCAATGGTTTAAGGTAATTTTAGAATTGAATGTATTCTATTTTTTACTGTAAATACCTCACTATGATTTAAAATGTTATCAATTTTATAAATTTCAGAACTGCTCGTATATTATTAGTACTTTTACTATCATTCTATTAATTAAGTAATCTAATATTTAGTTGATCGAAACCTGTATAACAATTAATTAATTAAGCAGTTTCCTAAAATTATTCAGTTAATCGGCTAATTACACAATCGTAACTGTTGCGGTTATGGCTAACTGATCACTTAAAAAAAAAATTCAAAATTTTGTGGTTGAAAGTTTTAGATTTTATTTTACACAGTATGTTAAATAAAATAAATTACTAATATAATAGCCCGTGGAGGCGTATTGCATCATATAAGTACAAAAAAATCTCGATTACTTCTCGGTGGTCTAGCTCGATGCTTCTCAGGGGTTGAAGAGAAGAATACAAAGACTGCAAAATTCGTGTGTGAGATATGTATTAAGCGAAAGAAGCTCATATTTTTCCTCATAGAGCCGCGTTAGGTTGGCTGCGTACTGATTCAAGGAGACAGTATTTTTTGGCTGTATTTATGTACGAGATCGTGCGCATGGGTACTCTGGAGCATCTACTGAGTCTCTTCACTAGATGTGTACCTAGGGCGGCTATTAGGAGAGAAAATCAACGATCTAGTGGTCCCCCTTTTATGCGTACTCAGGTTCGTAGGGATTCCTTCCAAGTTAAAGGTACGCATTGTTGGAACTCCCTGTCTGCTGAAATTAAATATCTTGCATCTCTTAGCAGGTTCAAAGCAGCAGTGAGGGGGTACTTGTATGACCTTGATTAATATTTTTACTAATTATTTATGTCAATTTATTTTGTAACGCCCCGTACATAGACTAAAAAGATAATTTTTTAAAATTTTTATTCATAAAATTATTTTTGAAAATAAAGTGCGTTTGGAAGATTATCGTCTCATGCCGTAATCATTAGATTAGAAAAAAAAATAGCTTTTGTATCGTAGTGTAATATAAAACTTCGTGATTTTTTTACTAAAAAAATATCAACTATTGGAAAAAAATTTACAGAGCAAAAAGGGCTCAAAATTAATCAAGAAACACGCGTGAATTTTCTCGGATCAATTTGGAAAATTTCGGAAAATTTGGAAATTAAATTTTTCGAAAAATTAAAAAAATTTCAATTTCTTCCTGTAAATGTTTTTTGGCCCATCCAAAGTAAAGTTATGTTTGGTAGGTATTTGAATTTTAAATCCAAAAATCTTGACTTGAATACTTTTTTTTTGAGTTTTTCTATTTTTTTAATTTTGATATATTTAGAAATGTTTTTGTTTGAAAATCATATCTTACGCAATTATTTATTTGTCTAAATTAGCGAAGCACTGACTACAGTAATATTTTTTCTACTCTTCGCACATGTAAAATGTACGAGTAGCAAATCCTTGTCCATTTTATGCCCTTCATTTATAGTTAGGTTCAAATTATGCATTTTCTGCATTTTATGCATTTTCTAATCACCTAATTTAGCTGTTTTGACAAAACTTTCTCCGATACTCATAGCGAACTTTTTTGCGATCATTTTTTTCTTGCTTGGACAAGCATTATAGAGTATGGCTGCATTCGCAATAGATGACTGAATTATTTGCTTTAATATTGTTTAAGTCTATCTTTTACTTCTAATAATAGGTAATAAAGTACTACAGTACTGATCATGCAAGTCAACAACTCGCATAAATAAATTGTAAAGTGAAAACACAAGTGGCGTAGACATCTGTTCTCATTTTTTTTTTCTTTAGAGTAGCATTTCACTTCATTTGTTGGTGCCACGCCAGTTGTAGTTGAAACAATCGAGACTTCTTTAGAATCTACAATGGTACCAAAGTTCATTCCGCTGTTTTTTTTATATCAAACTTTAAAAGTTCCTCAAGGAGCTTTTTTATTGATTTAATTTTTTATTGGTATACAATATTTCCTAATTATGCCAGTAGCTCGTGAGCCAAGCTCTTTCAAATGAACAAGTAAGTCTGGATTTGTATAGTGATTATTAAACCAACGATGATATTTTTCAATTTGTTTCTTAAAGTTGACGAGAGTGAAGTATCGCTCATAGATAAAACACCTTGGCTTCCTAGAGCAATATTGGAAAATTCAGCATTATAAGTGCCTTTTTCGCAGTATATGTCACAGTCAAACAGGAACCCATCTGCACCACAAATTCCAAACTCTTTTATACCCGGTCAAGTTGGTATATTTTTAATAAATTGTTTTATCAATAATTTACCAAAAAATTTAATTAACATCTCGTCTATTTATAATCCTGTCCAAACAGAGCCAAACTGTTTTATATTTTTCCTAAAAATGTCTAATACAAGTCTAACTCTCCAAGCACGATCTTTTTCATTTCTGTTTGTAGGTTTCGAGCATTTGATTTTTGATTTGGTTTTTAAAAACTTTTTCAAAGACTTCAGTAATAAAACTATTTGGCACTCAAGCAGATCATTTTAAGACCAATAATCTTTTACAGATTTTATTAAAAGCAGAAAGAATAATAATGGCATCAAAATTATCTAGTTTTTCTATTGTTATATCTAAACCATTAAGTTTCAAAGCTTCGATGATGTATTGTTCTATATTTAAAAAAAAAAAAACATTTTAATAAATATCTTTTAACAAATATTCATTAGTTGGAATCTCGCTATATTTTTTTTCTCCATCCATCCAATCATATATATGATCTTCTTTGAAACGTTTTTGTGTGTTAGAGTAACCTTGTTTAGCTTGATGGTAAGATAACAATTTCCCAATTATTTCTTGAACATTATTTTCGTCATCAATGTCTTCATTTTCATCATCATCATCGTCGTCTTCATCATCATCGTCACCACTCACACGGAAGAAATTGTCAGATTCCTTTTCAGATTCTAAATCTGAACTCTCAGAATGTGGTATCATAACAACATCTACCGTGTCATCATTTTGAGACACTTCGCAAGATTCACTTGTGGATGCAATTTGTTTTTTATTTTTATTACATCTTTTTTCAGATGAAGTGCGTTTTTTACCAGACATAATTCCAGCAAAATCTTATCACTACTATTATATTAAAGTGCAAAATTAAGACTTTTTTACGCAAATATCTTTTGCCTTATTGTCACATACATACATACATACACATACACACGTGCATCTTTAACATACACGTACACACATACACACATATTCATGTATCCATACACATACACTTACTCATATACATATACACATATACACAATATCCGTCTCTCCGTCTCCGTTTCTCCGTTTCCGTCTATCTGTCTCCGTTTGTCCGTCTCCGTCTCTCCCTCTCCGTCCCTCCGACTCCATTTCTCCGTCTCCGTCCGTTTATCTCAGTCTCTCCGTCCCTTCGACTCCGTCTTTTCGTCTCCATCTCTCCCTCTCCATCTCCGTCTTTCCGTCTCCGTTTCTTTGTCTCCATTTCTCTCTCTCCGTCTGTCTGTTTCCGACTGTCCGTCTCCGTCTTTCCGTCTCCGTCTCTCCGTCTTCGCTTTTCTGTCTGCGTCTCTCCGTCTCCGTTTTTCGTCTCTTTCCCTCCGTCTCCGTCTCTCCGTCACGGTCTCTCTGTTTCCGTTTCTCCGTCTCTTCGTCTCCGTTTTTCCGTCTTTGTCTCTTTGTCTCAGCGCTGAAAATAGCAACCGTGAATTCTTAATTATACAACGCTTACAATAGTAGCCGCGTTTTTAAACCACACAGCACTCAAAATAGCAGCCGCAAATTTGTAACTATGCAGTGCTCAAAATAGCATCCGTGAATTCTTAATTACACAGTGCTTACAATAGCAGCGGCGTTTTTTTAACCACACAGCGCTCAAAATGGCAGCGGCGAATTCGTTATTACACAGTGCTTGCAATAGTTGTTGTGTTTTTCAACTACATAGCACTTACAATAGCAGCCGCGTTTTTGGAAACTACACATTGCTTAAAATAGCTGCCACGAATTTTCAGTTACACAGCACTTACAATAATTGTTGCGTTTTTCATCTTTAGCTCCTAAATGCTGCATTTTTTAACTAGATAGTGCTCTGAAAAGCAGTCGCAAATTTTTAATTAAATTAAATTTCTAAACAGCGCTTACAGTAGTTTTAGCGTTTTTTCCCATCACAGCACTTACAATAGCAGCCACGTTTTTTTTTAACCACACAGTATTTAAAAAAGCAATCGCGTTTTTTCAATGGCACAGAACTAAAAATAGCAGCCGTGATTAACCACACAGCGCTAAACTCTACTTCATAATTTTCAATTTTTTTATATTTAATATTATATTAGAGTTTTAAATATGTTTGACATCATTTTCTTATTCATTATATTTAATTTTTTTATTGTGGTTTTATAATATTTCTCTGTAAACGATGTTTTTAGTATAGACCATTCTATCTTTCACTTTTCTTGATTTTTCTTTTAATAATATTTTCAATTCTTTTTTATTAGTTGTCCTTAAAAGAGCCACGTATAACTGCCCATTGCTGAAAATTGGTATTGGTGAATACACTCCTTCTTTCTTAAATGATTGTCCTTGCTACTTATTAATAGTCATTGGATAAGCAAGTTTTACAGGAAATCGTTTTCTGATCATCTGGAATGGCAGTTCATCATTTGCTGATAAGGTCATACGTAGTAAGAATATAGTGCTCCCTTTTTTACTTCCTGTTGATATTTGTGCAATAATAGTAAATCGTTTCATTTTCATTAGTCGGGTTGCGTTACAAAGTCCTTCATTCAAATAAACATTTCTCAGAAGCATTACTATAACTCCTTTTTTTAATTGTAATCTATGCGGAGGTAAACCGTTGAGCGTTAAAGAATTCAGAAATTTTGTTCGCAAAATTGCATCTAAACTGTCGTTATTTACATCTTTTGCAGAGTCAATGCTCAAGTACTCTATTACTGGTTCTTTTATTTTTGATAAAATTTTTTCATTTATTTATGTTACACCTACGTTTTTCGGTGATAGTATAATATTTCCGTAATAGTGACAATTTTCAATATTTATATTATGCCCGTAAATTTCATTAATTAGATTGCTCCCTGACAATATTTCTTTTGGAATTTGTATAACTTCATTTCCCTTTTTTATATTTTAAATGAAAATTACCATTTCCTATATTTAGTAATCAATTTTTAAATTTATCATTCGATTCCGATAAACGTTTATTTTCTTTCAAAAATATACATTGAGAATGTTCCCATAAATTGTTTTTTTCGACACAATTTTCTACTATCTTTGTTCTATTTCCATGTTTTACTATTGGCAATGTTTGTCTAAAATCACCTGATATGATAAATGTTTTCCCTCCAAACAAGTAATTATTATCACATACATCTTTAAACATGCGATCGACGGCTTTAAAAGCGTATTTTGATGTCATTGTGATTTCATTCTAGATAACAATTGATATATTTTTCATTTTTAGACCAATTTCGCTGTTCGCACTTATATTACATATTATGTCTTCAGATATGTTCAACGGTCATTTAAATGCTGTATGTACTGTCACATCGTCTTGTAATAAATTAACCGCTATACCTGCCCATGATACAAGTAAATAGTCGATTCCATGAATTTTTAGATAAGTTATAATTGTATTTAATAAGTAGCTTTTACCACTTTTACCTGGACCGTCATATAATAACGCCTTAGCATTTAATTACCGAAAAGTAATTAAATGCTAAGGCGTTATTATATGATCTTATGCATTTTTTTAAATTATTACTCATAGTAGAATTTCCCATAGGTAATTTCTTAATCTCTTCAGGATATTTTGGGTCTTCTCTTAATGTTATATTTCCTTGTTTACAACATGATGTAAATTTCTTATTGCCTGATATTTTGAATACAAAATGTCTAGCACCACAAAAATCACAAATAAAATTCAAATCACCAATATTATTTTCCATGATATAATTTTCATTATTATTGGTCAATGTATCTTTAGCTATCTGATTTATATCATTTTGATTTTCTTTTGTTTCGAATTTATCTTTGTTTTTTTCATAATAATTTTTATATTCTACTGAAGTAATTAAATTATCATTTTTTTAATGTTTTTTCATAAAATTCATTTAAACGTTTTAATATTTTTTGTTTGTTTTTCAATTAATATTGTTTACTATTTTCTAAAACTTTATCTTTATTATATTTATAATACGATTTGTCATGGATGCGTCTATCATAGTTGTGATTTTGTTGATATGTTAAATTCTTATTTTTGTTTGAGGATTCTTAATTATTTTTTATAAATTCATTTTGGTTAGAAATTTGACTCTTTTGTTGCAATATATTAATAATTTTTAATTTTTTAATTGCAACTTTTATAATTTTTTTAAATTTTTTATCCCTCTTGAAATTATTTTCAAGTTTCGTGATTACATTAATGTTTTGATGAATAATTTGATTTTCATGTTGCGTTATATTTAAATTTTTCAATTTCTCAATCGAAACTTTTGTTAATTTTAATAATTTAGTATCATTAAATTTATTTTTAATTGTCAGAATTGGTTCTTGTTCAATATCATTTTCAGATTCTTCAATGTTATTGTATTTAATTTTTTTACAATTACTTTTTGAAATTTTTTCTTCAGTTTGTTCATATTTTTTTTATTATTGTTTTGGTGAAATTTTCTGTAGATAAGTTTTTGGTTTATAATTTGTTGCCTCTAAACATTTTATGTTATCTCATGGATATAATTGTTGTAGTGCCAATTTTCATAACTTTTTTTCTTTAAGATTTTCAAAATTTATATTTTGAAAATTTAATTCTATCGTTGATAATTCCTTGTGATTTACAGTTTGCTGATTTCTGGATATCGCTTTATAATTGATATTAGTATAATTGTTCTTTACTAATGGAAACATGAAAAATGAATTTGTTTCATATATAGTTAGCAAATGTTAACCCATTTTTTCGATGTCAAATTCTGTTTCACAAGAACACAAATTATAATCAATTGCTGTTGCAAACGCTATTAAAAAAATGCCACAATCAAAAGGATTAATCTGAAATTAAACTTTTTCAAAACATATTTGTAAATTTTCACGAATTGGAAATAGTTTATTAATGTAAATTTTTTTTTCTTCATTTAATCTAGTACTATTTAGATTATCATAAACATGAATTACATTTTGTAAATAATAGATACTGTTACGTGGGATTTTTGATACGCACTCCTATGGGGAGTGTGAGGATGCAAAATAATTACAGAGAGAATTAATATAAGTTAACTGGTATTTATTATAACCCAAAAATACAGTGAGAGAAAGATTAGTTACTACTGTGTTCTAGCGCGTCCGGCGATGGTCTGTCGCTCGTCGTTGTCTAAAACGACGATGTAAGTTGCCCGCGACGAAGTACCGAATCAGCACTTCGCGCGTCGTGCGACTCTTGGTCCGGAAACTCGGAGTCGCGTTTCTCTGAGTTTCTACCTTATTTTATGTTTTATATTATAATATACGTACAATATAATGTACCTAGCACGTCCGAGGCCGCGAGGCTTCGGCCCCCGAAGCCAAGAACGTACACATGAATACAATAATAAAAAAAATGATTAAAATTAAGTCCCTAAAGTGTAATTGGTACTTTTTGTGTACCCACACGAGCCGATGCCTGTCCTGGCTTACAATTTCGCTTTTTATCTATTCCATGTTTGTATGTTGTTATGTATATGTTGTTTGTGTTCTAATTTATTCTACTGTTTATTTTTAAATACTTCTTCATTTTAATACTTTTTCATTTTAAATACTTAAATACTTTTCCATTTTGACTACAAAGAGTACCCCCCGTTAAAATAGGTAAAATGCCCTCCCTCATATATTTTCAAACTAATATTTTTTCTTGTTTTTATAGTACTTAAGATTAGGTTTTGTTATATTTATAGTTTCCTAACACATACCCTAACCTCAACATAACCTAAAAATCACTTTTTTTATAAAATTTTTTTTTTATCTGGAAGGATGAATGATATTAATCCCGCGAAAAACATATGACTAGGTCTTAGCACTCTCTTCAACTGTGATTTTTTGCGAGTCCTTGAAAGCAGTTTTTCTAACCTAAAAATAACATTTAAATCATAAAATCTCCGTAACTTTGCTCTGGGAGGGGCTACAAGTAATTTTCTGGGCTTAAAATTTGTATTTTTGAAAAACAAATAAAGTTTATGATGACCAAAAATTCGATTCTGGCATGGCGCCATGGCGAAAAACTCGAAAAACCATTTTTTCATAGGTTTTCTGTCGGTTATTGGTCTCTAGCAACTCACAAATCATTTTTAAGAAAAAAAAATAGCTTCATTGGATTCTACGTGAAAAAATACATTGAAAATATGCATAATAACTTTAGGAATACTTGGATGCTGTTACAAAACAATTAAAAAAATAAAATAATTCTGAAATTATTACATATCTACTTTGCATCGTTGCTGCATTTTATGTTTTTATGACCTTGGTCATCTCTTTAGAGACTCAAAGCTACTATTTAATGTATCCATAGGCAAATTATGTCCACTACACCCGAAAAACAAAGACAAATACTAGACAGATAACGTTAACTCCTATATGTACATATATATATATATATATATATTGTGGAATAACTTGCTATCCCTCGTATATACATAAGGAATAGTGAGTTGTTCTTAGAAACGCAAATTATTTTTCTTATACATAGATAAAAAACCAATGTTTATCTATTCCTGTAACTATTTTTTTAGTGTTCTTTTTTTAGCTTGTAAGAGACCTAACATGTTTTCTGTCCTCCATAAATCACGAACTCGGTAGATTTGAACAATTAAATGATTCTAATTAGGTTCCAAATTTAAAAATTAAAAGATCATCATCTCTTTAGAGTCATAAAGCTACTATTCGATGTATTTACAGCCAAATTATGCCTATTGCACGCTAAAATAAGATTTTTAAACATAACTGAAGTAACGGTCGTATCATCTGTCTTTTTGTATTACAGTCTTCGAGCATATACTACTGGAGGAAGCCTCCGAATGGCAGCAAGCGTTACAAGGCGAGAGAGAGAAAGCCTCTATTTTGGTACGTGCTGTCTCTCTCTAGCCTGATTTGATTGGCTGCTGCTGTTCCCCACTAAGAAAGTGAGAGAGAGATAGCACGTACCAAAATAGAGGCTTTCTCTCTCTTCGCCTTGTAACGCAGTATACGCAGTATCCTCCAGTAGTATATGCTCGAAGATTACAGTAGACTCTGGATACAAGAGAATCAACGGGCCTTCAGGAGAGGAATTTTCTTGAAAATTCTTTCATACAAAAAGTCCCCAACACGCTTGAGTCAAGAGTGATACCCACACCTACTGTTTTGTTGTGTGAGTTGTATCCAACATGCGTGTATATTCTGTCTCTCTCACTTTCATAGTGGTGGGATAACGCAAATACTTAGGCTCACGCCCATATTTAGAAGAAAGAGCTCGAAATCTCTTATATCGCAATCTCTTGTATCGAGAGATCACTGAATCATTAGAGAGACAAAGACGGAATAAGGTTTTAGTAACAATCGTGTTGGGTCTATAAATTCGAGCCTGAAAGTACACTTCTATGTAAGCATTTATATTCTTTGTTAGAACTGCCACAATTATGATTTGTCTTCAGGCCATTATACGCAAAAAATAGAGTAGCAACCGATATAAGAAATACATTGCTTCTACATATATGAGAATCAAGCGCGTTGTTTCTAGCAACAGCTCACTATTCTTTGTGTATATAATATATATATATATATATATATATATATATATATATATATATATATATATATATATATATATGAGAAGCAATAGCTCCTAGAGTTCCTAGCAATAGCTCACTATTCTTTGTGTGTGTGTATATATATATATATATATATATATATATATATATATATATATATATATATTGTTACTAAAACCTTATTCCGTCTTTGTCTCTCTAATGATTCAGTGATCTCTCGATACAAGAGATTGCGATATAAGAGATTTCGAGCTCTTTCTCCTAAATATGGGCGTGAGCCTAAGTATTTGCGTTATCCCACCACTATGAAAGTGAGAGAGACAGAATAAACACGCATGTTGGATACAACTCACACAACAAAACAGTAGGTGTGGGTATCACTTTTGACTCGAGCGTGTTGGGGACTCTTCGTATAAGAGAATTTTCAAGAAAATTCTTCTCCTGAAGGCCCGTTGATTCTCTTGTATCCAGAGTCTACTGTAATACAAAAAGACAGACGATACGACCGTTACTTCAGTTATGTTTAAAAATCTTATTTTGGCGTGCAATAGGCGTAATTTAGCTGTAAATACATCGAATAGTAGCTTTATGACTCTAAAGAGATAATGATCTTTTAATTTTTGAATTTGGAACTTAATTGGAATCATTTAATTGTTCAAATCTATCGAGTTCGTGATTTATGGAGGACAGAAAACATGTTAGGTCTCTTACAAGCTAAAAAAAGAACACTAAAAAGAATAGTTACAGGAATAGATAAACATTGGTTTTTTATCTATGTATAAGAAAAATAATTTGCGTTCCCTAAGAACAACTCGCCATTCCTTATGTATATACGAGGGATAGCAAGTTATTCCACATATATATATATATATATATATATATATATGTATGTATAGGAGTTATAGTTATCTGTCTAGTATTTGTCTCTGTTTTCCGCGTACAGTGGACGTCATTTGCCTATGAATACATTGAATAATAGCTTTGAGACTCTAAAGAGATGACCAAAGTCATAAAAACATAAAATGCAGCAACGATGCAAAGTAGATATGTAATAATTTCAGAATTATTTTATTTTTTTAATTGTTTTGTAACAGCATCCAAGTATTCCTAAAGTAATCATGCACATTTTCAATGTTTTTTTTCACGTAGAATCCAATAAAGCTATGTTTTTTTCTCTAAAAATGATTTGTGAGTTGCTAGAGACCAATAACCGACAGAAAACCTATGAAAAAATGGTTTTTCGAGTTTTTCGCCATGGCGCCATGCCAGAATCGAATTTTTGGTAATCATAAATTGTATTTGTTTTTTAAAAATACAAATTTTAAGCCCAGAAAATTGCTTGTAGCCCCTCCCTGAGCAAAGTTACGGAGATTTTATGATTTAAATGTTATTTTTAGGTTAGAAAAACTGCTTTCTAGGACTCGCAAAAAATCACAGTAAAAGAGAGTGCTAAGTCCTAGTCATATGATTTTCGCGGGATTAATATCATTCATCCTTCCAGATAAAAAAAAAATTTTATAAAAAAAGTGATTTTTAGGTTATGTTGAGGTTAGGGTATGTGTTAGGAAACTATAAATATAACAAAACCTAATTTTAATTACTATAAAAACAAGAAAAAATATTAGTTTTGAAATATATGAGGGAGGGCATTTTACCTATCTTAACGGGGGGTACTCTTTATGGTCTCTCTCTCTTTTTTTTCAAAAAGATATATGACATTTATAATAAAATATTTTACAAAATTGTCCAAAAATTAAAATGAATTTTAAATTATTAAATAACACAGCTTTAAATACGAATTCATTATCTTATTTTCTAATGTTAAGAGATGTTTCTTCTGAAGATACACGTGCGCATCATGTTGCACTCTTGATAAGATAAGAAGCCTTTCACATCACGAAACACATTCTTCCTCGGATGATATTTAATTTTATTATAAAGTGATTTAAAGAACCTTCTACTTGTTTTTGTGTGGGTTTGAAGCGGGATTCGAACGTAGATTCGAACTCCTTTTTTTTGTCGAACTTTTATAATAAAATTTGTACATGATTTTTCAATAATTGTATGATTTATCTGAGACAAAAATTAACTGATTAGTAGAAAAGGGTCCCCCCTTTATTTCTAACTGTTTAACCGTCATTTATCTATTTTTTGGTTCCTCCTTCCTTATAAAATACTTCTTTTTTTTATTAAATTGATCACTGATTAATACTCTATCATATATCCTCAAAGCTGCGTCTTACAAAAATTTATTTATTAACTCTATGTGTTCTCTTTGACGCTTTTGTTTATCTTTTTTTGGTTGACATCGTTTAAGAAGCGCTGCGTCAACTAGAATATGACCACGGTTCCGACTACAATTGGCTTGATAGTCGCCTTTTTTTCTAAAATTTTACTCTGCTTCCAGTATTTTCTATGTGTTCTTATTTTAATTTTATAAGCAATGTTATTCAACTCAAAAACTCATTGGATTTTCATTTTACTTCTTTTTCGAATAACTTTATAAAGGATACTTGCGTTCGATTCCCATGGGTTTTTGGGATATGTTCGGTTGTTAAGGTGATATATTATTTTCAGATCTTAGTCCTTTAGCTGAGTTCTTAATAATTTATAATTATTATTAATATTCAACTTCTTTTATCACGAAGTTGATAACACATGCATATAATGGTTCACTGTATTTAACAGTCTTTTTTTTGCTTTTTTTTTTTCAACTTTTATTTCCAATTTTTTTTGCATGTTTTATCGATTAAACTATGCATGTCATGTTGCTTTATTTACAACATAGAGAAGATTTACTTCTCGTTATAATTTTTATTTACATTTTATTTATTCTTTTTCTTTGAACTCATGCCTGTTATTACCTTATTTTTTTTTTTTATTCATTGGACTTTTATTTTCCGTAAGGGGTAAGGGCTAAAAGGATACTCGTAGGGAATCTTAGGCGAGATCCTGCATTTCTTTTATAGTTGTTATTATTATTTGAGTTGCCTAACTTTTGCTAATTTTACAATTTTGTTGATAATAAAAATATTTTTATCACAATTATCCTCAAAAACAATTAGTTAATTTATTATTTTTATTTATTAGTAAAAACGTTTCTTTTTCTCTTGCGGCCAATTCTTTTGACGCTTTGCTTTACAACTGAATCTTATCTACTAATTATTTTTCTTATTTATTTTTGCTTTCATTCAAAAGATATTTGATTCTTTTTTTTGCTTATACAATATTTGTTGAAACGTCGCACCTTTAAGGATATCTTATTATTCTCATTTCTTAATTTCAACCATTATTATTAATTTTCATTTTTTTAAATATATTTTCTATTTTCTTCTGTAAAATAAGCAGTGATCATATGCCGTTCTTTCTTTTTCCTCGTCCGAAGGCTGCGGAAAAAGAAAAAAATAAAGCTTTTTGCTATATCTTAATAATTTTAACTGTAATCATTCAAAAGGAAAGAGGTTTTATGTTATAATAGTTACTCGTTGGTTTTATCTGTTTCATTCTATTCGCGTTTTTAGCATTATATTATGTTTCGCGTGGTTTATTTTTTCGATTTTAAAAGGCCCTCCGTATTGAACATTGTGTTTCTCTTTTCGCTCTTGCTTTAATAAATATACGTTTTCTCCTTCTCGAAAATTTTTGGTATTTAATTTAACATAATTCTGCAATGGTTCCGAGGACTCGTTATCTAGTACCTTCCAAGGTGGTTTCTCGCGCGGCGGCCTTGCATTCTTTACAAGGTAACGCTCGAGCGCATCACTTATCTTATGTGATTGACTCTTTTCTCCTTGCGCCAGTACGTCTGTCGTAGGTGTAATAGGAGTACTTGGCTCGTTGATATTATTATCGCGTTGTTCGTTGTCGTTTTCGCTTGAAGCTGTACTTCCTTCGTTTTCTTTATTATTTTGATGTCTTTTGATTATATTATTTTTTCTCGTATAAAGGTACGGTGTAAAATGCCTTCCTTTTAAATGTAAATGAATAAAATCGTTCGAACTATTTGCCTTGAAATGACAATATAGCGTTTCATCATAATCTGTTATAAAATGCACGCATATGTTTTGATTAAATTCACAAGAAAATATAAATACGCAATCTACATCGGCATGTCTTGTACGTGATGTTAATATAGCTTCTGTTGTTTGCGGATCTCCGCATGCGCCTAATGATATTGCATCTAATAATATGTCTCTTAATTCATTTGCGGACATTCCTAAATTGCATACTTTTATTACTGAGTAAGATGGATTGATAAGTCATCGACATCTCCAAAGGCAAAATTTTTTTCAGTGTAGAGGAAATACGGTTTATTGTTATATGCAGTCCTATAAGATTAAGAAAATTATTTTACGACTTCTAAGCTCTCTATTTCTAAATAAAAATATTTACTAATTTTTGTTATTGAATTTCAAGCACGTTTCAAGTAAGGTTGACGAGTACATATGTTTAAATTTTCGTTAGTAACAAGCTTCTAATAGATTTCAAAATATTAAATCATAAAGTTTACTACTTTATGTGCACATCCCTTCAATACTCATTCACTGTTTTTGCACCGGCCTGCCTTAAAAATATGAAGTGTCCCGTTCGAACGCACAGTCATTGCTTTATACGTATACCTAATCAAACACCACTCTTTTCTAATTCGTACTTAAAATTTTGTAAAATACTTCGTTACCAATGTAATTCGTAAAACTTCTGTGAAACCTTTAGTGAGTCTAATTTTCTTTACGAACTATAAACACCAGACCTCGTGAATGGTCACTGTATGTACCACTATAAGTTAGATAAAAATAAAATCTATTGAACACAACCAAACCATTTACTTATTTCAATTAAAGGTACTTCTCATGAATTCGACGAGTACCGTGTGGTAGTAAATATTTATGTTTTAAATAATCATAAGCATCACACCAAAAAGACAGAGAAAAAAAAAAGAAAATCTATTCCGCCCAAATATAAATCAGTGTACTTATCTTAATGCAGAATAATTGCTTGCCGGCGGGCACTGCATTGCCGGCTCTCCAGAACCTCTCGCTTGCTCCTTGTTGAATCTTCAGCTGAAACTTTACTCACGATGCGTGCACTGTTGGCTTACACAGTCACAATGGAAACGTACGAATTTCAAAAAAAGAAAGAAAAAGAGAAAAACGGCACGTTTAAAAAGGTTCTTTTATGTACCTGATGGCCCTGAAAACGCAGTTTTATGTGCGTCTTTTGCATCAATCTTTACCTGATAATAGCCGTCCTTAAGGTCTACGGCGGTAATATAATTTGCTGACACTAAATTTTCTAAGATGTCACATGTTAATGGCAGTGGATAGCAACTTCCCACAGTTATTTCATTTAGTTGGCTAAAATCTGTCACCAAACGTCAGCGTTTCCTGCCCTGAGGGTCAGGTTTCTTGTTAACTATCCATGCTGGGCTACTATAACTCGACATAGATGGTTCTATAATATCTTTTTTCAGTAACTTCTCTATTTCCTGCTGCATAATATTTTTTAATGCTATCGGATATCTGTATGGTTTCACACGTATTGGCTCCTCATGAGTCGTTTTTATTTTATGTGTTAAAATATTTGTTGCTGGGAGCAACTCATCGTCTAGACCGAAAACGAAGGGGTTCTCGGATATCAACTCTCTGACGTGCATTTTTTCTTCTTCGTTCAAATCTTCCAAGTCTAAAATACTCATTATTTTTTCAACTCTTTCTTTTATTTCACATGGAGTTTTATTCGCCATGCATCTGTCTACATATTTTATTTCAGCATCAGCACTTTTTTTCTCTGAATTTTGTTGCGTGTACTCCGACATTGCGCGTCTAACTTTTTTGCAATCGGAAACTTCGTTTCCTTCGTGGTTGCCGTCCTCACCGGCATAAAAATTATTATCTTCTTTAATAACCTCGCATGGAAAAATTTCTACCTCTGGAGTCGGAATTTCAATATTTTTATGATTCGTATTTATACATATTACATACGCTCTACCATTTTTATTTTCTGTAATAAAATTTCCGAATAATATTCCAGGCCCTAAATTTTGAAGTGGCACCCAGCCTACTTCTACATCATTATTTATAACTTTTGCAGCAATAACGCGTCTCATTCTTGCGGGAATTTCCACTGTTTCCACCCGCTTAAAGGGAATCGATAATTTTACAAAATCAATGCACTTATGTACGGCATTTATATGTCCGTTGTGCTCACTAATAGTTTCTCAGCCTAGTAGCCCATCTGTTTTTACAGGAAAGCTATCTGGGACAATATGGACCTCACACTGTAGTCCTTTAAGAGTCATATCTGCTCTCCCTAACGTATACATTTCTCCTGGTACGACGCCTGTAATCTCTAAAATATGCTGCCTATCTATACTCGTATTTTCATTTATACATTTGGCCTTTATTACGGAAATATCTGCTCCTGAATCAACATAAAATCTTGCACTATTTTCTTTTAACTTCCGACTTTCCAGTTTGACAATAGGCGGATTACGCCCCGCGCACGCGAGTTTCATGTTTATTGTGCGTCTAATTTTTACATGCTTATTATTACTATTATTTAATATATTCTGATCATTATTAATTAATTCCTGCCCGGCGCCTGAGGATTGCGGCGGACATCCTGCGAGTTTAAAGGCTCGTTCATTTTATCACTTTGATTATTTTCATTCATCTTTGCGTTTGAATCCCGCTCTCTATCTGGGCCGCGCGTTTGATTCTCGTTCCTGTTATATTGATATCTCTCACGACTGTTGTCTCTACTACGACCTCTATTAAAACCTATATCATTTCTATTATCGTTACGTGCATAATTATTATAACGCGGCGGTCCTTGCGCATTATAATTATATTCATTATTGCGTGAGTCATAGTTGCTGTTCCTATTGAACCCACTGTTAAATCTGCTATAATTATTTCTGTAATTACTATCAGCATTCACATTGTTATAATTATTATTAGAATTATTTCTGCCGTAATTATTATCAAAATTTCTATTGTAATTATTATCATTGAAATTACTTCTACTATAATTGCTTCGCGGACCGTTCGTATAATTTTTGTTATCGTTTGATTGTTTTCTTTTATTATTATTAACATTTTGCAAATTATTTTTATTTTATGCATGAATAATACCATTTTCGGCATCATTTCTTAGTGTTTGACACTCTGCCGTCGCGTGCCCCATCTTATCGCAATAAGCGCATTGTATTTTATCATATTTCTTCTTAATGCACGCGCCTTATTTATGGCCTTCTTTATCACAATAGCTACATTTAACTGCACTTGTACCTGTTTCTATTTTTACAGGCGTAGCTTGCATTGCTTTTATTTGTGCTTCATGCACTTTATTTGTATCTAATGCCTGATGTTGATTTTGCGTTAATTGCATTATATTATTGACATTTGGCTGTGTTAATAATGAGTAGGCTTGCATATTTTGTGCTATAGAACTTATGGGTTGCAAGCCGTTTATAAATGAATTTTGCATCTGTGCAAAAAGTCGCGTTTTTTATTTATTTTCAAAATCAGCTGCAAGCTGTATAGCCTTTCTTAACGTTAGAGGTTTTTCGCAGCGCACTTGTACGTCTAAGGGTGAAGTTAGTCCAAACAGATAATATTGCAACACATCTCTCTCTATTAGCTGCTTTTTTGCTAATTGATCTTGTAAGTTTAACATGGGCACCGTGTCGTAAATCACTAAAAGCCTATTCAATAAAGCTTGCGTCCGCGCGCCGTAATCTGCTGCCGATTCTCCTTGTTGTTGTGTAATTATTTTTAATTGCGTTGATAATTCTTCCATCACTGTTATATTGTTATATTGCGCCTCTAAGTCTTTTATCAGCGCCTCAATAGACTCATATTGCATCAATCGCGCTGTAAAAATATCCGCCGCTTTTCCCGTAAGCTTCGTTGCTAACTCGTATATAATAAAAATTTGACAACCTGGCCCAAAACTACTTACTATGTTCCTTAATACAGAGCAAAATAGGGGTAATTTATCTACGCTTCCGTCAAAATATGGTATTTGCCTTATCGCTTGATGTAATGATAATTGAGGTATATTCTGAAAGTTTGCTCTTTGCATATTTAACATAGGATTTATTTGTTGCGTATTTAATGCGTAGTTAATATTTGTCGGTGAATTTATTGGAAAATTTGGGTTGACTTGCGTTGGTATCATATTACTCCATGGTTGTGGAATTTGTTGCGGAAAACTCGTGTAATTGTATGGTATCGAAGGATAAACTAGCTGGTTCGGGCCCTGGTTCGCGTATGTTAACCACGTTTCGATGGTTTTTCGGCTTTCCTCTGATTTCGATTTTTGAGTCTCGGTTTCCCTTTTATTCCGTGGGAGCGTGCCGTTACTTACTATGTTTCTTTCTTTTGTAATATTTAATGATTCTTTGGGTAATTCGAAACCCTGAGACGCGGCTCTTTTGTATTTTTCATTCAATTCTTTCATTTCTTTCTCTGACAAATTGACTGTTAAATTTTCACCATATCTCGGAGTGTACATTGGCATATACACCGTGTTTTGTGACATGGTCGGAAATGATATCCTTTCGTTCCCGAATTCGGCTAAGATTTCTTCACTGCGCGAACCTCTAATAGGAGACAACGAACGTCCTCTACGTCTCGCTTTTTCGTCTTTTTTCGAAAATAAATTAATGAGCGACATGTTCGATAACTAAGATTTCACAATTTAACTTTTTTCTTAAAATTTTATTACTGCTTTTTAAATTACGCGTGAGAAGGTGAAGCGTTTACGTTTTCTTATGCGCGCTGATAATTAATTAACCTTGCCGTAAATGTTAACGTTACAAATCAACTATCAAATTAATATAATCCAAACGTTAACTTCCTCTATTTAACTTCTTTTCTTTACTGCAAAATTATATTATTTGCACGCACTCGCTTGTTTGAATTTAATTTTTTCCAAGGATTTATTAAAATTTCCAATATTTGAATATTATTTTCTCTTATTTAAGAACGGCACTATTTTTCTGTTACGCTCGCGCTCGTTTTTCTTTTTTTTTCACTTCCTAACGCACACTATATTCGCGTACTAATCACTTTTATAAATAAAATGAGAAAAAGAAAAATTTCTAATTTTTATTCTATCTGTTTTTTTTTCATTCGGATTTTCCCGTGACCTTGTACTAGCCCCGTGGGACAATATAATACGATTTATATAAACTTTTACTTACTTGTTGCAGCAGAGAGTGAGCAGCGTGATAAGGAGCACTCTCATTTCTTCGGTTATAATTTTTTTTGGACGTCCTTCCTTCCTTCCTTCCTCTCGTTCCGATCTTCTGCGTTGCAAACTCGCGACGCGATATTTAAAAAATATTTAATAAAAAATTCGCTAATAAATCTATTTGCTCGCTGTATTTAATTAATCAAATTATCTCTCTCTCTCTCTCTTTAAAAAAAAATTCTCTATTTTATCTGACGCGCTTTAAGTTTATTCTTGAAAAAAAAATTTTATTTTTTTTGCTAAAAACCTCACTGCGTATCCCACACCGCTGCCACCAAAATGTTACGTGGGATTTTTGATACGCACTCCTATGGGGAGTGTGAGGATGCAAAATAATTACAGAGAGAATTAATATAAGTTAACTGGTATTTATTATAACCCAAAAATACAGTGAGAGAGAGATTAGTTACTACTGTGTTCTAGCGCGTCCGGCGATGGTCTGTCGCTCGTCGTTGTCTAAAACGACGATGTAAGTTGCCCGCGACGAAGTGCCGAATCAGCACTTCGCGCATCGTGCGACTCTTGGTCCGGAAACTCGGAGTCGCGTTTCTCTGAGTTTCTACCTTATTTTATGTTTTATATTATAATATACGTACAATATAATGTACGTAGCAATACAAATCCAGTAAACAAAATGCCGATTTCCGGAGAAAAGTATTTGTATGTAATCTTGATTTAATGGAACTGGATTAATATTTTCGGGCCTTTGTAAAAATATTATTGGCTGCATTGAAAAATTTGTATGATTATTCAAAATTTGATTAAATTTTCTAATGTGTTTATCATTCAACATACTCGATTGCCCAGCATATCCATCTTCACCTATTATAATTAATTTTTCTTCTTTTGTTAAATTCATTCTATGAAAATAATAAATTTATGTGTACTTCTGAATTGAAATTATTTGATATAAGGATTTCAAATACTTCTGAAAAACTATAAAAAATCCTAAAATAAAAATTTTTAATTTTATTTATATAGATAATTAAAAATTCTGATTGATAATTATTCTTTAAATTTTAATAAATTACCACTTATTAAATACATAAACATAAAAAAACATAAACATCATAAAAACAAAGTTCAATGTTCATTATTAAACATTGTTCATTTGAAGTTTTAAACTTAAGTTTTTTTGTTAATTTTTTCATTTTTTTGTTCTTATATAAACATTTCTTTTAAAACCCATTTTTCATAAAATTTAATATTCATTGAATCAATTAATGATAAAACATCTGACCAAAATCTTTTCTTCGCTGAAATTTTTGTTTTATTTTAATCCATACGAGCTCAATTTACCTCGCTCCTAACGTCGATCGGTTAAATTTTTATATATTATATAAATATGTATAAATTAGCCAACTTTAAAGTAAAAAAATTGCCTTAATTTATAAATATTTATATTGCAGTTCTGTTTAAAATTTAGTTTTTATATATTTGAAAAAAAAGGAATAATTAAAGTCCCAACATGCATAAAAATTGTTTAAATACAAATCGTATCATCATGATAAATTAAAAATTAGTTTTACTCAATTCATTCTTTTTGATCATATGTTTCAGACAGAGGGACGGAGATAAAAAAACGGAGACGTAGGAACGGAGAAGTAGAGACGAAGACGGAAGGACAGAGAGACGGAAACAGACAGACATAGACGAAAAGACGAAAACAGAGAGACGGAGACGAAGAGATATAGACAGAGGGACGGAGAGACGAAAACAGAGAGACTAAGACAGAGAAACAAAGACATAGGAACGGAGATAGAGAGACGGAGAGACAGAGACGATGAGACGAAGATGGAGAAACGGAAATGGAGAGACGGAGGGAAAGGAACGGAGACAGAAAGACGGAGTGACGGAGATAAAGAGATGGAGACAAAAAGATGGAGATGGAGAGGCAAGTGTTCTGTATGTGTATGTGCATATGTGTTTATGTTTATGTGTATGTGTTTATGTGTATGGGTGAATGCGTTTATGAGACATATATATGTGACAATGTACATGGAAATATATATATATATATATATATAATAAAGATATATCGCCTACGCCGCCGCCGCCGTGTATAAGAATTTTATGTGCCCTCAGTTAGCTGAAATTCAGCTAAAATTTAGCTGAAAGTTAGCTAAAAGTTAGCTGAAATTCAGATAAAATTTAGCTGAAAGTTAGCTGAGAGATAGCTGAAATTCAGATCAAATTTAGCTGAAAGTTAGCTGAGAGATAGCTGAAATTCAGATAAAATTTAGCTGAAAGTTAGCTGAGAAATAGCTGAAATTCAGATAAAATTTAGCTGAAAGTTAGCTGAGAGATAGCTGAAATTCAGATAAAATTTAGCTGAAAGTTAGCTGAGAGATAGCTGAAAGGTAGTTAATTGTTAGCTAATTTAATAAGTGTATTTAACTTCTAATAAATACTAATCTTCATGACCAAGAAACAAAAAAAAAAAAATAATAATAATTTGAAATTAAATATATAAAAATTATATATATATAAGTTTATATTTGTAGAAGGTGATGCAATGGGGGGTTGGCGAGCGAAGCGAGCAGGGGGAACCCCCCCTAGTATATATATATATATATATATATATATATATATATATATATATATGTATGTGTGTGTGTGTGTGTGTGTGTGTGTGTGTGTGTGTGTGTGTATGTAAGTGTATGTTTGTATGTATGCATGTGGATATGTGTATGTGTATGTGTATGTGTGCGTAGGTGTAGGCGCAAGTGTGTGAGTGTATATATACATACGACAATTATGCAGACGATGCTCCTAGGAGAAGAAAGGCTTAGTTCACATTAATATAATGGTATTCATATAATATAAGATTATTCATAAGTAATATAATAAAGTAATAACGGAGTCAGAGGGACGGAGACGGACAGACGGAGACGAGAAGACGGACAGACGAAGATGGAGAGACGAAGACGGAGCAATGGAGACGGAGTGGCAGAAACGGAGAGACGGGAAAAGACGGAGATGAAGAAAAAGAGACGGAGAGACAGAGATAGAGAGACGGCGCCGGAGAGACGGAGACGGAGCGACGAAGTAGAAGAGACGGTGAGACGGGAAGGAAAGTTGGAGGTGGAGAAACGGATACGGAGAGAAAGAAACAGAGACGGAGAGATGGAAAGGCTAATGTTCTGTATGTGTATGTGCATATGTGTATATATGTATATGTATGTGTGTATGTGTTTATGTGACATGTACACTCCCCCTCACACAAAGTTGCCCACCATGATCAGTTAATGTAAAATATAAAAAGTTTTACTGTTCTGTTGGAAAGCATATAAAAAAATTTTGAAAAGATGGGTTTGAAATGATTTTTCGAGCTCTTTCAAATGCTGATGGTTTGATTTAAGAATATCTGTTTTTGAACTATATTTATAGAGCTAAAAAAAAGAAAAAATTTCAAAAATTTTTTGCCCATGTTTAACACTGGGCCAATTTTAGCAAAAGTATTCTACGTTAACGTTATTTCTTACACTTTTGTACCCAGTTATAATTTTAGATTTTAATAAAAGATCGACAAATATTCCGAATAAAAAAAAAAATATTTACCGCGAGCTATGAAATTTTATATACATATTCTTCAGTTGAAAACGAACATTTATTTTCTTTGACACTTTAATACGGTGTAATGCTTACGAGATATAACAAGCTGAAAAAAAGCTAATTTTTTCAGAAAAATTGTTATAACTTCTTAACGATTTGTCATAGCATAAAAAATGAAAGCGTTTGAAAGAGGGCTAAAAAATCTTCAATTTGAGAGATATAACGTTAACGTAGAAGAATTTTGCTAGAATTGGCCCAGTTTTAAACATGGGCAAAAAATTTTTGAAATTTTTTTTTCTTTTAGCTCTATAAATATAGTTCAAAAATAGATATTCTTAAATCAAACCATCAGCATTTGAAAGAGCTCTAAAAAACCTTTCAAACCCATCTTTTCAAAATTTTTTTATGCGTTTTCCAATGGTACAGTAAAACCTTTTATATTTGACCTCTCCTGATTAGGGTGGGCAACTTCGTATGAGCGGGAGTATATATGTGAAAATGTACATAGGAATATATATATATACATATATGTGTATTTGTATATGTATGGGTGTAAGCATCTGTGTGTATGTATGCATGTGAATGTGCGTATGTATATGTGTATGTGTGCATATGTATAGGTGCAAGTGTGTTAGTGTATATATATGTGACAATTATACAAACGATATCCTCGGGAGAAAAACAGGCTTAATTCTTCACATTAGTATAATGGTAGTAATATAATATAAGATTATATCGATGCCCCGTACGAAAAAAAGCACGATTCACAGAGCTTGACGAAGATGAGCACTACCCTACTGAAAAATATATATGAGATCTCATATGAGATCTCACATGGGATCTCATATGAGATCTCATATGAGATCTCACATGCGATCTCATATGAGATCTCACATGCGATCTCATATGAGTTCTCGCATGAGATCACACATTACAATCTCATATGAGATCTCATATGAGATCTCGTATGAGTTCTCATATATACTTTATATTTTTAACCCCTACTGAAATATCTATATGAGATCTCATATGAGATCGCATATGAGATCTCATATGAGATCTCATATAGATTTTTCAGTTGGGGTTGAAAATATAAAGTATATATGAGATCTCATACGAGATCTCATATGAGATCTCATATGAGATTGTAATATGAGATCTCATGCGAGAACTCATATGAGATCGCATGTGAGATCTCATATGAGATCTCATTTATATTTCTTAGTAGGGTTTAAAATAGAAAATATATATGAGATCTCATACGGGATCTCATATGAGATCTGATATGAGATTGCATATGAGATCTCATGTGGGATCTCATTTGAGATCGCATGTGAGATCTCATATGAGATCTTATATATATTTTTTAGTGGGGTTGAAAATGTAGAATATAAATGAGATCTCATATATATTTTTCAGTAGGGTACTCACAGCATTAGACGAAAATAAGCACCACTTACAATATCCGACGAAAATTAGCACGACTCGCGGAACTCCGACGAAGAGAAGCACGGTTCGCAAAGTTTTAACGAAAAGAAGCACGGCTCGTAAAGTTGTGACAAAAAGAAGCACGGTTCGCAAAGTTCTAACGAAAAGAAGCATGGCTCTCAAAGTCCTAACGAAAAGAAGCACGGCTCGGAAAGTTCTGACGAAAAAAATCACGAGTTAGACAAGTTACTTTATAGCTTAATCACTAGTTAACTTTTTGTTGGCAAATTTTTTTCCATTTTTGCTTGTAAGTTGTCAATATTTTTGTTATGAAGATTATAAAAATGTATATCAATCAACCATTATTTTTTCAAAAAATTTAAGGTCTAAATTATAATAATGTGCTTCATCTAATAATTATTTATGCAACTGAAGCGTGAAATACGACTTTTTGGAACGAGCCGCTAACGCAGCTGGCTACAAGTGGTGCTCGATCGCTACTAGTCAAAAGCATCCCAGCTAAAAATATTTCAAGAGTCTCACAAGAAATGTAGCTAAGTCACAACTATCGTTTTTTGAGAAAAATTTACAAAACCTCTATCTTTTTAAGGGCACAAAACACATTTCCCCCTACTCGTAGAAAAGATATGTATTAATTGGATTTAATTAAATTCTTTGTAAATGAAAATTATATTTAAAAGAAGACTAAAATACCTTTATTTTAAGCTTTTATAAGCTCATTTTGCTTTAGCTGTAGTCCCATAATCATTTGATGAATTCTTGTTCTTATAATGGCTCCCCCGTAAGATTTGAGCTGAACCGCTGGATGGATCTGACTTTTCTAAACTGATTTGACTTCAGAATTAGCATCATTCTTACGTGAATGAGAGGATTCCTGAAATACAAAAAAATTTTTACTTTTCATAAAAAATATTAATTTATTAAATAAATTTTAACTTTGCTAACTTATTTTTGGAATTTTTAACAACTTCTAGTTATTCGATTTCAAAACCCTCCATTCACGCAAGAATGATGCTAATACTAAAGTTAAATCAGTTTGAAAAAGTCAAATCAATCCAACTTCAGCTCAAATCTTACGTGGCAGCAACTAAAATTTTAAAAATTCAATATTTGAGAAAAACAGCTTCAAAGTTTTTAATTATTATATCTTAAAATTATCAATGCTATACTTATCTTTCATAAAATGATTCTTTTCTAGTATTTCTTATTTATATTAGCCAACAATATAAAAAAGAGATACCAGACAAGAGAACCTTGTTATCGACTAGATAAAGCTGAAATCCAAAAAGATATAAGTTATTAAAATAATAATAATAATCTTTCTTATTATAAGATATTTTGTCAGTACTCACCCTTATTCACCAATGAAACTATGTATTTGTTGTAAGAATCAACAAATACATAGTTATTTGTTACTCTGATGGTTGTTAGAATTACTCGTACTAACCTTGAATCAGCTGGAAACTAAGAAATAATATTTAATATAGAGTGATCATTTTATATTTTATTTTATAATTCAAATTCAAAATTTAGAAATAAAATTTAGATTTAAAATTTATATTTCAATTAATATTAAAATTCATAAATAGAATTTATATCCAAATATTTAATAATAATTAGAATTATATGAATTTAATATGCACCCGGTGTATAGAAATCTATCACACCTATTCGTACTTTTCTTTTCAGAGTATGTGCTTCTTTCGAATGAGACTAACTTGATCACTCTACATTGAATTATCTTCTATCATTCAAAGTCCTGACCCACTCGACAGATATATTTCCAAGTTCGATGTTCAATTTCTCCAACATTTTGAGAAAGTTATATCTAGATCAGCACTATTTGGGGAAGTCGATTCAAGTTATTTTTTAACAGCTTTAGATGTAGAACCTTTTGCCACTTGTTCGTATACTTTTGTTATTTAACAACTTATAGCACTGAATTCTGACTGGGCAACTAGCTTTGATAAATCTATTAAACTACAAAAACTAGACAAACTTGCAAGCCCATGGCCAAGTACACGAACAGCAAGAACATTATATCTGTTAACTTTATACGTATAGTCCATAGCACTTTCTCTCTTGTTAGAGTTTACAGTTGCTTATTCATCACAAAAATCACAAATCATATTAATTTTGAATCTTTATCCTCCAAAAGAGGTTTAAAAAAATTTCATCTTATGATGGCACACACTGCAACACAATTTTTCTAACACAGAAGATAGAACGGTGATATCAACATTTCTATTTTTTGCCCTGGAACTTGAAAATGCTGTTATTTTCAGTTTAGAAAAAGAAGTAGAGGGTCTACTTCTCTTAGCTGCAGGAGAATTTTTTTCACTCCTACCAAGAAATTTCCTTGGCCTCTTTTTAGATCTTCCTGCAGATCATTTTCTATCTTGATGTTGGTTATGAAATCTGTCTCTTATATCTCTTTCATTATTTGACATTTTTGAGGTTCGTATTCTTAATGTCAATTCAAACTTTTTACACTTTAAATACACTTTCTATTTAGATAAACGAAGAATTTCAGGCGCACATAAAAAAATATGAAATAATTCGCGAACGTGTAATTTATTAAAAATTAATAATTTTACGTAAATTAAACCACAAAAGCTACTAATAATTTTTTTAATACACTTTAAATAAGCAAACTTACTGCAAACTGACCATACGATCAGCTGAGACTGACTGTCATGTAGCGAAAGGATACGAGCCGAAAGCGCTAACGCGCGAAATTTAAATTGATAAAAAATTACATGAATAACTATGAGCCACTCGTTTCTTTACAAAATCAAAACGGAATAAAATATGGATTTAAAACTTTTTAGAACTCAAATAAAGATAAATATTTTGTTAAAATTAAAAAAATAAACTCTTTTTTTTCAATTAAACCTAAAAAAAAATCAATAAAAATTTAAAAAATTTAATTTAAAATAATTCTTAAAATTTTTTAAATTTGTAAAAATTATATCATTATATACATAAATAAAATCAAAATTAAATCTCTTAAAAAAAACTTTTTGGAGATTAATTTATGATTTATGAATTATTGAATCAAGTAATAAAAAAATAATTTCTTATAGTGTTTTAATAAGATTAGCTGAAAATTTTAGAAAAATCTCAAAATAGCAAAATTAACAAAAAAATCAATTACAAGTCTATCCTACTAATTTCTTCATAAAAACGAAACTAAATGAGATAGGGTAAAAAAACTTGTTGGAGCTTATTCTACAGTAAATTTCCTATAAAGAAAAGCAATAAACCCAAATTTGTAGGTGGGACCAGAAAAAAAGGTGTTATGTGCCCTTAATAATTCTAAATCGCTAGTTAATCAATATACTGTTGAATTCACCTATCAAAAATAAGATTTTCGCACATATTTTGAAAAATCTAAATTGATTTTTTAAAGAGAAAAATGATTTTTTAATATGGACTTGAAAAAAAATTTTAGTAATTTGATTATTTTTTATGCGAAATCGGGATTCAATTATTTTTTATTTTAAAATATTATCTGGACTTAGCAATTTTAGATTTGCAATTTGTAGAATTATCAAAAAATATAACATAATGTCGAAGCATCTCCAAATAAAAATGGATAAGTTATTTTTTTGGAAAATAGGGTTATCAAGTAATTCATATTTTTTAGTCTTTTAGTCTATTTTCTACTATATTTAATGTATTTAGTGTATTTTTAAGCGTATTATATGTATGTGTATGTATATGCGTGTGTATATTCATAAAAATACACATAATATACTCCATTCATAAAATTAAAATTAGACTTGACCACTTTTGATAAGCAAGTTCAATAGACTTGGCGCTTTTTTGATTTGTAGCAGTTGTTTAACATATGAAAAAAAAAATTTTTTAAATCACATTTTTTAAAATTTTATAATTAAATATAGTAGATAATAGGCTAAAAAATATAAATTAAAGAAGTAAGAAATTAATAACTTTTCATGTATATTCAAGGTTATTATTTTTAAACAAAATTTTTGTAAGGAAGTGAGAAAACATTAAGTAGGAATAGTATACTTATCTGAAAAAAAATGATTGAGGTGCTTCATATTCTTTTTTTTGTAGAAGTGTTAGGAACTAACTAGGAGAGTGTCACACCTCCGGATCAGGGATTTTGCTTAAACTTCGGGATAATTTTTTAGATGATAAAATATGGAAAAAGCTAAAGTTATAGTCATAAATACTCAATATTTCCCTAGTTACAGGCAATTAAAGAAAATCACTAAAAAATTTACTAGATTTTTAAACGCATATAGTTCTTTAGCATTGATAGCTACAAGCTTGAAACTTTTTTTAAATTAAAGCTGAGCTCAAATCCTTTCGAATTAGTAGTTATAGCATGTCAAAATATTATTTTTTCCCAAAGTTAGAGCATGATAAACATTGGACCTGATTTTTCTTTTAAAAACATTAATTAATAATAAAAGTTGAAATTAGGTCCAATCCTTATTACGCTTTAACTTTGGGAAAAAATAATATTTTGATATGTTGTAACTACTGTTACGAAAGGATTTGAGCTCAGCTTTAATTTAAAAACAGTTTCAAGCTTGTAGCAATCAATGCTAAAGAACTATGTGCGTTTAAAAATCTAGTAACTTTTTTAGTGATTTTCTTTAATTGCCTGTAACTAGGGAAATATTGAGTATTTATGACTATAACTTTAGCTTTTTCCATATTTTATCATCTGAAAACTTATCCCGAAGTTTGAGCAAAATCCGTGATCCGGAGGTGTGACACTCTCCTAGTAAGTAATAAAAAATAATATTGACCTTCAATATAGAATAATAGAAATTTTTTTAAATATCACATTGATTTGAATATATTTGTTTCTTTGCTGTCAAAGAACGACAGTCAACTGTCTCATCTCTGAGATTAGTCGAATGTTTTGATGATTGGTGAATGCACATTATCGCGTTATAGTATAACATTTAAAAATTTTTTATTATTCTTATGTTGAAAAGTTAACATTATTTCCCATTATCTAGTTCTAACTTTCCAACAAAAAAGAATATGAAGCACCTAAATAATTTATTCAAGAAAAATTTTGTATAACTATTTATAAATTTGTAATTAATCTGATGTAATATATTGACAATATTGAAACAATTCACAAGTAAAATTTTTAAAACCACTAATTATGAAGATAAAGTTCTTCAATGAAGTAAAAATTGTAATTTTCCATAACGAGTTGTGCTAGTGTTCGATAATGTTCAATGAATCATGCGCTACTTTTCATACAAGCCTCCGAGTCGTGCTACTTTTCGTCAGAACTCGGCAAGCAGTGCTTCGTCGGAGTTTCACAAGATATGTTATTTTTTGTAAGATCTCAATGAGCCGTGCTTCTTTTCGTAGGAACTTCGCGAGACGCGCTACTTTTCGTCTGAGCTTAGTGAGTTGTGCTTCTTTTCGTAAGAGTTCCGTAATTCGTGCTATTCTTCGTAAGATTCTGTGAATTGTGTTATTTTTCGTAAGAGGGACGTGAGCAGTATCACTCTTCGTTGAAACTCTTGAACTGTGCTTATTTTCGTAAAAGCCTGAATCGTGCTTTTTTCGTACCGGGCGTCGATATATAAGTAATATAATAAAGTAATAACGGAGACGGAGATGAGGAGACTGAGAGACGGAAATACGAAGACGGAGAGACAATTTGATTTTAATTTGACAAAAATTTTATTAATCATGGGGTAGTACCCCGTATGATTCAACAAGTACAATACAAAGAATTAATATAAAAAATAAACTAATTTTATTAAGACAATGAACATTAAAAATTTCTAAATTGAAAAACAATGAAAAATAATTAAGAAAAGCTTATGTAAAATTAAAGATTAAAAAAAAAATTGTTTTTAGTAAAATTAAGTTAAATTGCGTACGCCAGCTGGTAATCCCACAGCAACTAGGGCTCAGTCTAGTGCAGCTGCTTCCCTATGTCAATCCCCGCGCTCTCTATTGATTAACCAGTCGAATGCGTGCTTTTTAACCGCCCTAATAGAACCCACCTCAAAGGATATTGTTGTTATAGCCGCAGAACCTAGCTCATTAATGAAATTTGAAGCGAGATGTGTAAATGAGTTCTGCAAGGCACTCGTACGAACGGGTGGACAGAGAACTCTAGGCGGTCTATGTATAGAAGAACGTATGTTAGAGCCAGTGTCAACTCTGATGAACCGATTTGCCAAGAAAGTCGGACTGCGACCAGAAATGACAGAATATGTATGCCAACAAAATTGTGAAATAGGATCGAGAGCCAACCGAGGTTAAGCCTATAGGGAGTCACACGTTCGTGAAAAGCTATGTTACCATAAACGAACCTCACATAGGCATTAAGGACCCTATGAAGTTTTAAGTTTTGATAATTGGAAAGATCGTTATAGACTACACAGGCATATTCGAAGTGGGGAAAAATCAGCAATTCCACAAGGCTCTTCCTGAGCTTCTTCGAAAGCGAGCGCCTATAACACCTTAGCGAATGAAGCACTCCATGCACTCTATCAACAATAGCATTTACTTGCTTCTCCCAGTTAAGAGTCTGATTCAACCATAAGCCCAGGCTTTTAACTTCTTTAGAGAAAGGAATAGGCTGTTCCCTCACTACGATGGGTGACACTTGAGATGCATTAAGCCTAGAAATGAACTGCTCACTACCGAGAATGATAACTTGAGTTTTAAGGGCATTAAGTTTGAGACTCAATATCATAATTGATAACGGAAATTTCCTCCTCTATGTTACAAGCAAAAAACGAACGATAAATTTGTAGATCATCCGCATACAACATGTATTTTGAATAGTTCAAAACTTCAGGCAGATCATTAATAAATATAGAAAATAACAATGGGCCCAAGACACTACCCTGTGGAACACCAGAATTAATACTTATCCAGAATTGCGTAGCATCACGATCCAGCTCCTCTATAGACTGCGATTTACCTCGAAGATAAGAGGCGAACCACTTTATTACACCGTCAGAACAGTTGAAACCTTGCAGTTTAAGGAGAAGCAGTCTATGAGGCACCATATCAAAAGCCTTGGAGAAGTCAAAGAGAATAAGAGCAGTGACCCTTCTCCTATCAATGGCCAACCTAACATCTTCCAGAATATTGAGAAGAGTTGTCTGGGTGTTGTGTCCCTGTCTAAAGCCAGACTGGTACTCGTTCAATAGATTATTTGTCTCAAGAAACCGTGGAAGCTGCTCGTGAACAACTCTCTCAAGAACCTTGGAAATCTCGCAAAGTCTAGCAATAGGTTGGGTTTGATCTGGTGAAGAAACAGATTTAGACTTTGCCAATGGTAATATGAAAGCTCTTTTCCAATTTGTTGAAAAACAAGAAAAAGCGAGGAAGCCATTCACAAGCTCCGTCAATGGTTCAAGAATAGAGGGCGTAGCAATCTTAAGCATATCCACAGAAATACCATCACACCCTGAAGACTTAGAAGAAGCAGAAACTATAAAGCCAATAATTTAGTTGGCATCAACCATCTCTGAAGAAAGGTACTGCAAAGGGGAAGGCAGCGACCTCCTAGCCAAACCAAGCTTGTGAAGTTAGGACCACTTTCCCTTGACATCAGTGGCGGCATCAACCGAGACGAAATGTAATTGATTTTCGCAGTGTCTAGACTGTTAGACGGTGGTAGAGAAACAGAGATGGAGCGATGGAGTAGAAGAGATGGAGAACGAGAGACAGAGACTGAGAGACGGGAAGGAAATATGGAGATGGAGAGATGGAGATGGAGTGACGAATATTGTATGTGTGTATGTGTATATGAGTCAGTGTATGTGTATGAATACGTGTATATCTGTGTATGTGTATATGAGTCAGTGTATGTGTATGAATACGTGTATATCTGTGTATGTGTATATGTGTATGTGTAAATATGTATGTTGAAGGCGCACGTATGTATGTGTATTTATATATGTAAAAATAATACAAAAGATATTTACGTAAAAGAAAAGTGTTAATTTTTTACTCTAACGTAATAGTAGTAATAGTAATTTTTTTTATTTATCCTTTGGAACTGCAGTCAAGCTAATTTTAACAACATATTATAAAAGTTTTTGAATTATGCCGTAAATAATTATGTAGTTTCTTGAGTATAGACTCTGCTAAGTTCAATTGTTGTCAATCAATATGGTGACGATTTTTTTCTATGTTAAAGCTATTGCGTTTATTAAAAAATGGATTTTTGTTTCTCATTTATAATAACTAAAAGATGATAAGACTGTGTTTAAAATAATAATTCATCTCGTACAACGATGAATTCGTTGCTTCTGGTGACCAACAATAAACTCATTGGAATAGTAATTTTTAGCACAATAGCATACTTGTATATCACAGGACAACAATCAAGTCAACATTTTGCTAAAAATTTACCTTCATGCGAATCAAATGCAAATAAATTATATAAATATAAATAAGATAAATGTCAAGACAAATGTTAATGTAAAATATATGAATATCACTATATTTATACTAGTAAAGTAAATGAATATAGGAAGCTGAATATTATCAATTAATCGTAATTGTAATCATATTAATAAAATATCAATGAAGATATTATTTTTTCTTTATTATAATGTAATATCATTCTTACATGTAATCAAGAGAAGAAGTTTTGTATTATATATTAGTTATAATTATAATCATGCAGTACTAATTAGTTATAATTATAATCACAATAATGAAATCTAAATAAAAATTATCAATCTTCATTATTACAACAGAATATTAAAGTAAGAGAAAGGTGTGAGATGGAGCCGAGGAGAAGGGGGGCAGATAAATCAAAGGGGGTTGGTGTGAGGTTTCAGGGGAAGGGGCAAAGGAGGGCCTTTTCATTTTAAATAACGTAAATAACAATTTAGGAGAAGAATTAGAGGTCGTCAGTAGCTCATTCGGTAGAGCGATGGATTCGTAATCTCGAGGCTCCAAGTTCGATTCCCGCTCTCGACCGAATAATACAAGCACCATTGCATGTTAAATGTGCTTTGTTCATAAACACACTGACGACCATGCGTCGCTAATTAGCAGCGCAACGATAGCATAAAATACAGCGACGTTAAATAAAAAAAAAAAAGAACTACAATGTGATTCGAGGAGTGACTACAGCGAAGGAGGGCTAAGGGGGCAAGGGGGGTGTGGTTGAAGTTGCTTGAATCCTGATCTTACTACATACAATTATATATATATATATATATATAAATATGTGTGTTTATTATCTATGTGTATTATCAAAAGAAAACTAAATATATGAAATAATTATCAATTAAAAATATTTATTTTTTTATATTACATGCTATTCTATTCAAGTGTAATGTGTACGTCGTATTAAGTTTTTTTGAATAGCCCATCAATTAGGCAATTTCATTCCTTGAGAAATGATAAATTAATTTATTAGAATAGCTTTTATATCTAATAAATGATAAATTAATTTATTAGATATAAAATAGCGTGCGTGTGTGTGTGTGTGTGTGTGTGTACGTGTTTGTTTGCGTGTGTGTATATGTATGTGTATGTTTGTTTATGTATATGTTTGTAAACGTATTCTGTAGAAGTGTGTATCGATAAAGTGTTCATCTCGGTTGAAAAGTGTCTTGTATAGTATTTGTTGCTATAGGTGTATGTTTTTGTGAGTGTAAGTGGGTTTGTCTATGTCAGTTGATATGTGTTCGTAGTAGAGTAAAATTTTATGTTTGTTAAGTGCCTGTTTATAAGTTAGTATGCATGCGTGTTCATTTAGGTTTGGGTTGCAGCGAATATATATGTGTATGTCTGTTCGTGTAGATATTTGTGTATGTATAGCGTGTATGTTTATTAGTGGAATGTTAACATCAGTTAAAAAAGAATGTCATATTGTATTTGTGCTGCTGTGTATGTTTTAGTGTGCGTATTGGTTGGTTTGTCTGTGTTTATAAGTATATGTGTCGATAAGAGTATCTATATGTTGTGTGCCTGTACGATTTTGTTCTAGTAAAAATGTTCGCGTCAGCTAAAAAGTAAGTTCTAGTTGATTATTATCAGTATGTGTATGTTTTTTGTGTTTTGGTGGATTTATCGGTGTCCGTAAGTATATATTCATTGCAGTGAAGAAGTTTATGTTGGGAAATCGCGTAAATGTGTGTGCGTGCGCGCGCGTGTGTGTGTGTGTGTGTGTGTGTGTGTGTGTGTGTGTGTGTGTGTGTGTGTGTGTGCGCGTGTGTGTGTGTGTGTGTGTGTGTGTGTGTGTGTGTGTGTGTGTGTGTGTGTGTGTGTGTGTGTGTGTGTGTGTGGAATTAAAAATATATATCCAATTGATGGTTTTATTTCTGTTTTCCGAAACACTCATAGTTCTCTTTAATTTTTTATTTCATATTCATACAATTACCTATAATTTTGCAGATTCTTATCAATGGAAATATATATTTTTAAAAATAAATGTCAAGTAACTGTAAATGAGAACAATGATTGTAAATTATAATTTAATACCAGTTTTTTAAATGCTAACACATAACAAAATTTCATATTATATGTAATATTTTATATTTATACATACAATATAATTCGATTAACCCTTTGAGGGGCAGTGATACGTATTTGTCCCACCTATTTGGTTTTGGATTTTTCCGTATTTCTAAAACGTATATGCCTTTTTAAGACATCTATAAGACTTTTTGAACTCTTGAATACCTGATTTATTAGATTTTATAGAGAAATTGCAAATATTCATTAATTGAAGTATTTGTTATAAACAATTAATCTCAAAAAACCCGTTTTTTACAGAAAAATGTGCCCCTCAAAGGGTTAAAGGAAACTTATTTTATATACATATAGATAGTAGCAGAAGAGGTTCGGTTGTCGGCATGGTTTGGTTGTGGACACCCCTGCGTTTCTATTGACAGAAAGCAGATGAGGCTTTTATGACAAATGTCATTTATGTATTATGGCAGCACGTTTTTTTATGCCAAACATCAAAGCGAATAAACGCGTCTGCTTCGTGCTGTAAGCAAATTAATTTTTCTGTGCTTGAAAAAAAATCACAAAAATTCATTTATACTTATGTATGCTTTTTGAAAAGAATTACAAATCAAAGTGAATCAATAAAGCTGAGTGTAATGCACATTTATTCAGTAGAAATTTATTCCTACTTTGTGATGCAATATGTATTGCAACCAATATCTTAACACCAACAATTTTGCACGATTGTCCACAACCGAACCAAAATCATTTTGGTTCGGTTATGGGCATTTTACAAAATTAACAAAAAAATATAATTCTATTTGACAAAATCGATTTTGTCCCTTCTTTAGTAGTTAGCTAAGGTCTTCATCTTTCTATAAGTCCAAAAAATATACAATTGGTGAAAAGTTATGAGCCAAAAACAAAAGGATGCCCACAACCGAATCCTTTCCCATATTATTTTATCAGTGATGAACAAATGATTGTTAAATTTAGTACAGCGAACAACATATTTATGATTTCAATTTTTAAAGTTCGAAAGAAAATTAAATACATATTTTATATTGAAGTACTATTGTCAAGGAAATTAGCAAATTTATATATAATAATATATGGAAACGCAACCGAGTGACGTCAGGAGCGAGGTAAATTTTGCTAGTATTATAATAAAGTCAAACCAATTTTTTTTCCGTTTCTCCGGTTCTCCGCATTTTTCAAGTGTGTCCAATCGTTTGATAATAAGAGTAGCAATTTTTTATTGGGTCCCATAAAAGTTTTTTTCAGGCTACATATTTTTATTTATTGCACATTTTTGGGCCCTTCTTTTTTTTTCTTACTAGGGGGCAAGCCCCCTGTGCGCAAGCGCGCCAACCCCCATCTTGCTTTTATAACTTTAAAAAAATATTCAAGAATTTGCAATAGTTTTAATAATTTTCATCTAAAATACTAAATAATATTAATTATTCAAAAGTTTTCTTGAGGTAACTCTTCAATGATCTTTTAATAAATCTAATCATCTGTGAAGTCCTAGCTTTATACCAGGACAGAATTAATAATTAAATGTTGTGTGTTATGAGGGGCGTGTATATGTTTTATTATAATATCTGTGGTCAAAAGGCAAAACAACATAATTCCTTTGTATAAGCACATGACTTATGTTATTTTGCCTCTTGACCACAGATATTAAATAAATAATAAATTTAGTAATTGATTTATAAACGTTTTATCAAATGTCAGTCTAGTAGTAAAAAGATTCTAAATTTAACACTGTAATGTAAGTCCAAAAATTAGGGGCACATTTCTGACGATGACAGCAACGACAGCGGCGTTATACTTTCAATGGTATAGAGAGAATATAATATAAATAGATCTAAAATTCAGCTGAAATCAAACCAAAATTTACCTAAAATTGCTTAAAATTAATATAAATTTTAGCTAATTTTTAGTTAACTTTTACGTAACTTTTAGCTAATTTTCAGCTAACTTTAAGCTTAATTTTAGCTAGATTGTAGCTAACTAAAGGCAAATTAAATTCTTATACACAGCGGCAGCGATAGCCCCCCTTCTAAATTTAATACATAGATTTTATAATGTATATAATCCCTTGTAATAATTTTACATTCATATATTTATATTCATTTATACATTTTTTATATTTCAATAATTAATAATGTACACACAATATAAGATATAACATATGATATAAATATTTATTTATACAGCGCATATTAGACGCTGTTATGGTAACCATCTCCAACCGATCTTTCTTTCGCATTATGCTCCGAGAATCACCTCCTAACTTCTAAAGACTCAATTCTTATTACATTTATCTGGCATGAACAAATGTTTTCTTCTTTGTAAATTTCTAAAATCTTTCATAATATAAAAACGAAAATAAATCTTATGATAATTTAAATCAAATTGACCTGATTTATCAGATTTTGAGTGACAAAATTAAAATTTTAAATAAAATTCACAATAAATTAGCTAAACTTCGCTAAAAAATGTAATTTTCAGCTAAAATTCTCAATAAATCAGCTAAAATTAGATGAAAAAAAAAATCTTATAATAATTACAATCAAATTGACCTAATTTATCAGATTTTAAGTAAAAATTTAAAATTTTAGCTAAAATTCACAATAAATTAGCTAAACTTAGCTAAAAAATTAAAATTTCAGCAAAAATTAATATAAGCTAGCTAAAATTCTCACTAAATTAGTTAGACTTACAAGGAGAGTGCATTGCATTTGGGTCTTGAATTTTCTTCTAGTTTTGAGATTTTTTTTCACATAAAATCATTAAAAAGCCGCGTCTATTCCATCCAACGCTCGATTTTTTCTGAGTTATGAGCAGTTTTGTCTGTTTTGGTGAAAAAATTGCATCTGCTTTATAATTTCACAGTTTTCGAACTACCTATTCTAGAAAGTTTTTACTGATTGCATATTAAAGTTGAGATTAAAACCTATTGATAAAAAAAAACGTGTCCAAAAAAATCAAGTTGTTAAAAAGTTATGGGCGAATAAAAATAGCGCAAATATTTAGCTCAAAAAATGCATAGAAAATAAATGCAACATTTTAGTCAGAAATTCATTTCAATTTTCATCCCTTCATAAATTTTTAACTAGTTGAGCTTTTTGGACACTTTTTTATTTTAATCGAAAGGTTTTAATCTCAACTTTAATATACAATCAGTAAAAACCTTCTAGAATAAGTAGTTCGAAAACTGTAAAATTATAAAACAGATGCAATTTTTTCAACATAACAGAAAAAACTGCTTATAACTCGGAAAAAATCGAGCGTTGGACCAAATGGACGCGGCTTTTTTCATGATTTTATGTAAAAAAAAAATCCCAAAGCTAGAAGAAAATTCAAGACCCAAATGCAATGCACTCTCCTTGTTAACTAAAATATTAAATTTTTAGCTAAAATTCTTAATAAATCAGCTAAAATTAGTTAAAAAATGAAATTTTTAACTAAAATTAAATACAATACAATAAATTTGCTGAAATTTACGATGAACTAGGTAAAATTTACCATAAATTAGTTAAATTTATCAGTAAAGAGGAGGAGTTAAGGGAGGATTTTGAGAGGCTGACAGCAGCAGCGGCGAAAATCTCTTATAATTTAGAAAGATATTTTTTTGCGCTCTATATTTTTCTGAGCCCTATTTTTTGGGTCCTATATTTTTCTGGGCCTAATTTTTCGGGCCCTCCATTTTTCTGAGTCCTATTGTCTTTGGGCTTCATATTTTTTTTTGGCCTCTTATTTTTTTGGGCCAAATATTTTTTTAATTTTATATTTTCTTGGGCTCTATATTACTCTGGGCCTTATATTTTTCAGGCTCTACATTTTTCTGAGTCCTATTTTCTTTGGGCCTCATTTATTTAAGCCCAATGTTTTTTTGATTTTCATATTTTCTTGGGCCATCTATTTTTCTACATCCTATTTTCTTTGGTCCTCATATTTTTTAAGCCGAATATTTTTTTTATTTTTGTATTTTTTTGGGCTCTACATTTTTCTGAATCCTATTTTCTTTGGGCTTCATATTTTTTTTTGGCCTCTTATTTTTTTGGGCCTCATATTTTTTTTTGCCTAATATTTATAAATAATTTTATTAATAATTTTATATGTTGTTCCATTTTATCTAATAGGGCCAGACAGGGTATATACCCCAAGAATAAGTAATGTCTATGTCTATGTCTCTCTCACTCTCTCTCGCTGTCTCTTTTCCTCTCTTTTCCTCTCTTGCTCTTTCGATTCATCAATACCCTTTTTCTCTTTAATTTCATTTCTGTTATTTCAGTATTATTTAATTTTTTTTATATTTAATTGGTTGTTTTCCTTCAATTTTTATATAAGCTTCTTTCTAACGTACAACCTCGTTCGCATGTTTTCGTTCCAATTCATCCGTACTCATTTTTTGCATAAATTTCATTTTCGCTATCTTGGTATTCTCTCATTTTTTTTATATTTATTTAATTGCTCTTTTTTAATTTTCATATAAGCTTCTTTCTTAGGTAAAGCCTCATTTGCACGCATTAGTTCCAATTCATCAGTACTCTTTTTTTTCTTGAGTTTCATTTTTTTTGTCTTAGTATTTTTTAATTTCTCTTAATATTCATTTATTTGTTCTTTTTTCATTTACACGTATTTGTTCTAATTTATTAGTATTTTTTTTTCAATTTCATTCTTATTATCTCATTAATATTTAATATTTTTTCATATTTGTATGATCGATCTTCTTTTATTTTCATATAATTTTCATTTACGTAAACATTAGGAACACGCCTTAGGTCTAATTCATATAATTACTTTTTTTCTACATTTTTATAATCATATCTTTTTCTGAATTTTCTTTGTATTTATTCGATTGTTCTGTTACAATTTTTACATTAAATCCTGTTATACATAAAGCTCCTTTGTCGTCTATTTTTTTAAATTCTTTATTTTCATTTAATTTAATTTCATCACCCTTAGTTATATCGCTATAATTTATGTAGATATAATCGAAATCCATCAAATCATCATTTGGTTTAAAAAAATTGTATCTGAAATGTCATTGTCAATTTCCATCTGGATCATTTCAAGATTTGAATGCTTTTATTTGCCATACATTTCCATGATATTTTTTTGTTACGCTAATAAATGCATTTGTCAGTTTTTTCAAGAAGTTTAATATTGGTGATCACGGTGCTTCGGAGTAAATTTAAATGAAAATTCAATTTCACTTCTAAATTCTTATTAAGAATGATTTCCAGGCTCATTACGAACATTGAGGCATCATTTTTAAAATCAGTTTACATGTCTGATTTAGAGAAAAATAGATAAGACTGAAAAGAATAATTCAAAACCAAACAATTTTATATTATTCACAAACAAATGCTCAGTGATCGGAACGTAAGTATGATAGTAAAAATATAACAAAATTAAAGAATAATGGCCTTATGTTATGGAGCTATTGGGTTCAAATATTAATAATATTGTCGAAAAATAATTGTATTGCTACTTACGTACGGATTCATAGTATTCAAGGAATGTAAATATCTACATCGATGCCATCTTCTAATATATTCTTTAATTTGTTGAAGTTAAGGTTATATGTCTGATTTTGAGCAATTCAATCGTAATTTAAAACTTGCTTTACTAACAAGGAGAGGTCCTCACCTCTAGAAAACAGATTTGGCTGATACTGCAAAATATGATTCTTTGATAAAAAAAATTAACACGATTTCTTTCTTTTCGTCTAATGAACTCAGTGACTAAGATGAAGCCATTTTTCGAAAGCATAGTAAAAAGAAGCGCTTATAAGAACTTGGTTAACCAAAAAACTAGAACTCTCACAAAAAATATGAAAAAAATAAGGGAGAGTATAAGCTTAATACTTCGATTTAGGCTTTATTGCATCAGAAAGCCTTGCCTAGTTACAGCCAAAGTTAAAGCTCACACAGCATGGAAGGTTTCACTAAAATATTTCAGAATCGGCCACTGAAATATCTCAATGGGACCTTCCATTCAGATTCTAGGAAGTCTTCACGAAATATTTTAAAATATTTCACTAGAATCTTTTATTGAAAGCTTCCAGGAATATTTATGTAATATTTCAAAGGAATGTTTAAAAACTTTTTCGAAATATTCACGGAAGATTTCTGGAATATTTCATGAAATATTACATGTAATGTTCATGAAATATATTCTAGAGGAATATTTTATGGAAAAATTCAGGAAAGTTCCATAAACATTTCGCTGAAAGATTCCGAAAAACTTCAAAATCGTAGAGCAAAATATTACATAAATCTTCCAGAAATATTCAACAGAATATTCCACAGAAAGATTTAGGTAATCTTCCACTGGAATATTTCATGAATGATTTCATAATTATTTTGCTGAAAGAATCCGAAAAACTTCAAAATCGTATAGTTTACTATCACATAAATCTTCCAGAAATATTTTACGAAATATTTAACAGAAAGAGTTAAGTAATCTTGTAGTGAACCATAACGTGAGATATTCAAAGTAGATTCCATAATCATTTTGCTGGAAGATTCCGAGAATTTTTAAAATCGTACAGCGGAATTTTACATAAATTTCCGAGAAATATTCCTCGAAATATTTCGCAGAAAGTTTTAAGTAATCCTCTAGTGGAATATTTCATGAAAGATTTTAGGAAGATTCCATAAATATTGTACTGGAAGATTACAAAAATCTTCAAAACCGTGAAGCGAAATATTACATAAATCTTTGATAAATATTCCACAGAATATTTCAGAGTAAGATGTAGGTAATCTTCAACTGGAATATTGCATGAAAGATTGTAGGAAGATTCTATGAACATTTTGCTGGAAGCTTTTGAAAAACTTCAAAATCGTCCAGTGGATTATATAAATCTTCTAGAAATATTCCTTAACATATTTTACAGAAAGATTTAAGTAATCTTCTAGTGGAATATTTCATGAAAGATTTAGGAAAATTCGATAAATATTTCGCAGGAAGATTTCGAAAATCTGTAAAATCCTACTGCAAAATATTTCATAAATCTTCCAGTAATATTTCACGAAATATTTCATAGAAAGATTTAAGTAATCTTTTAGTAAAATATTTTATGAAAGATTCTAGAAGTATTTCATGAAGTTTTTGTTGGAAGGTTGCGTGGAATGTTACGGGAGATTTCTAGTGACGCCGATAGGGGGATGTTCGTTAAATGGGAGTTTTATCCCTAAGTGGTTGTATGATACCTTACTTACTATATGAGCGGAAGTGTTATCGCTTTGTTGTGTATAGTCGGAGCGAATACGTGTATTCGATATTATAACTAAATGTCAATGTATATGTTTGCGTATATGTATTAATGTATGAGTTTAATATGTTATTATATAATATATATACTATCTCCTCACAGTATTTGAAAACCTTTTATGAAATATTTCAGAAATATTTTTTAGTAGATCTGAAGCTCTGACTCTTTTATCGAAATATTCTAAACGCTTTCAGGAAAATTTCATGAAAGATATGAGATAACCCTAACCTTGCATTGAAATATTCTTGATATCTTTCAAGAATATTCCATGGAATATTTTACGATGGATTTCTAAAATTTTTCATAAATATTTGATGGAATATGCATATACCAAGAAAGGTTTATGAAATGTTTCAAATCTTTCGTTTTAATCTTCCATGAATGTTCCAACGGAATATTTCATTAAATATTCCTGAAATGTTTCAATAAAAGATCTGAGATGGCTTAAACGTTCTAATGAAATATTCTTGGAATCTTCTAACAATATTCCATGAAATATTCCAATATAAGAAGAATCAAAGACAAAAGTATTACAGAAATATTCCATGGAAGATTCTTAAAATATTCTAAATCTTCCGTGCCAATATTCCAGGAAGCTTCCATAAATATTTTATGCTGTGTGGAAAGTCATTAAAATACGCTAATTAAATAGTGTGAAAATTTATCATGTGTTACATGCTAAAAATATTTAGAAAATATGTAGTAATATTGAATTTAGCATAACTTCTAAACCACAAAAGCTTTCCTAACACAATAAGGTTTAAAGTAAAGTGTTCAACTTGTTCTTTTTTATCTTCTATGCACTTTTTTGTAAGAGTTTCAGTTTTTTGGTTATTAAAGTTTTTATAAGCACTTCTTGTTATTATATTTTTGAAAAAAATAACCTAATCTCTGTCTCCCAACTTATTAAAGAAAAAAAAACAACGCGGATTCATTCTTTTTATCAAAGAATCATAACCTGCAGTATCAACCAAATCTGTTCCCTAGAGGTGTGAAGACCTCTTCTTATTAGTTCTGAAAGTTTAAAATTACTACTTAAGGGGAATCATCATACCGACATAGAGTTCTACCTTATCTACATTTGAATTATGAATTTTAATAAAAATTTAACTATTCATGACTGAAATTCGTAGGAGAGGCACATTCTTAATATGCCAAAGAATTTATTGCAACGTTAAAAGACAATATAAGGGTAAAAATAAAGGCGAAAAGTGCTTAATACGATTAACTTTTAGATGTAGTTATGAATAATCGTATTATGCAGTTTTTGTCTTCATTTTAACTTTTATTCTGTCTTTTAACGTTGCAATAAATTCTTTAGAATGTTAGGAATGTGCCTCTTCTATGAATTTTAGTCAAAAATAGTTAAATTTTTATTAAAATGCATTATTCAAATATAGATAAGGTAGATCTCTGTGCCGGTATGAGGACACCCCTTAACGGCATGTCGGAGCTGCAGCAATTGAGTTTTGCTTTTTTTATTTTATCAATATCTTTTTAAATTCATAAATTAAACAAATATAATGACTTGCCCGCACTAAAGCTATATTAGTACAATAATTTTTGTTAAAATAAAAAATCATTTGGACTTGTTATTTTTTTATGAGCTTTGATTGGAAATTAGATACTAAACTCGACAAACCTAACCTTAAAATACGATACATTGAAAGTTTTTATTATAACTTTGTATGTATAATATTTTGGTGGATTTCTTGGGTTGTCCGCACTAGAGTTTAATCTTACAAATTTTTTCTTTGTAGTAAAAAAACTCGATTAAACGCATCGTTTATTCATAAGTTAGGATTGGAAATATTATTAGAAGGCGGACAGCTTCGTCATGCTCTTAAATAGTATATTAACAGATGTCATCGATGTAAATATTTACATTCTTTAAATACTATGTATCTATACGTAAATAGCTATAAAACTGTTTTTCGACAATAATTTTAATATTCGATGGACTTTTATATCCAAACGATACTCAAGTTTTAAATTATGCGTGATACACACGGTCACCTATGAAGTCGAGCTTAATTTCCGACTTTTGTGGATTGTGTCTTACAATTTACATACATTCTTTCCTTTTTTCCCTAGGTGAAAAATATACTATTTAAATTGAAATATTCTTGGAAACAAAGCTTGAGTTTTCTATTTTTTTTAATGTTCCTGGTTCTATTTCATTACTTTATATTATTAAGTTTCACTGATTTCACTGATTTTTAGTATAAAGTAGATCTATGTTTAAGATTTATTTTTTACTGTTGTTTTTGCTACTTTTATTTCAAATATTCAACTACATATATTTGGTGATTATTGGAAATCGGTGAAGTTAATTATATACATGTAATCGAACAGAACTACGTCAACTACATTCCATATATGACATAATTAAACTTAGCCTTATATTGTATGTGTAATAAACTTAAGCTTTTCTTTAATATTTGTTTACATGTACAATAACGTATATTTAAATTCAATATTCAAAAGTTAATTCACTCTTCAGTGAATTTCAAATATTATTGTAATTAAAATATTTACCATCTTTTTTTACAAATCTCCGGTTCTTTGGATTCGTGCATTTTTTTGGTATGTGCTTCGAGCATATATACATGGAGGCAGCATATTATATAAAAAAAGTGGTGGCTATTTTAACGATGATGTGAGAGAGAAAGAAAATAACTACTTACATACTGTCTCTCTGGTGGAGTGCTTACGACTTAGAGCATATACTACTGGAGGAAACACGCCTGATCAAAAAGTGTAGACGATATTGAGAGAGAGAACGATAGTTTGGGTAACTGTTTTCTCTTCGAGAGAAGTGGCGTCAACCAATCATGTGCCTGCACGAGAGAGAAACGTGGTACCCAAACTGTCTCTCTTTTTCTTGCTTATTCGTCTACACTCTTTCCATAAACGTGCTTTCTCCAGTAGTATATGCTCTAAGGCTTACGAGCGCGTTACGCGAGAGAGATAGGATGTAAATTAATAGTTTCTTTCTCTCTACCTAAAGTTGCCACCACTTTTTAACACGGCATGCTTCCTCCATGCTATATATGCTCTGAGGGTATGTGTAATTTTTCTTGCAATAAGATTTGCTTTTACTATTGGTTCCTATGTATTCAGTTGTTATATATTAAAGTGAAACTACTTTTTTCTACAGTTCTTGGCTCCTACGGATCTGCGCAGTTTTTCGTAATAAGAAAAGCGATTTTCATTGAGTCCTATATAATGAGTAATCATATACAAGCATTTTTTTCGGGCCTCATTTTTGGTCTTATTTGGGCTTTAGTATATATATTTCTCTCTTCATCTATGTTTCACTATGTTTTGCTTTATCTTTTTTTCACTCTCTATTCTTCCTTCCTTCAATTTTAATTTATCCCCTTCATCTTCAGCTAGCCTTCTTAACTTTCTCTTTTTTTAAAGTATAGACTTCAATTATGATATAACATTAGAGTCTACACTTGACTAGCTTCTCGATAAAAGAGAAAATTTTTTATTGAGAGCGCATTTCTAAATGCAGCTAAATTTAATTCAATCAGCTCATTTTTGACTGACTTTTTGTCAATTTTTATCTAAATTTTGTATAATTCAACTGACTTTAAGAATAAATTCAGCTAATTTTCAGGTAAATTTATCCTACTTCTGCTTAGTTTCAACTAACTTTTATCTAACTTTTATACAACTTTCAGCCATTTTTCAGCCAACTTTTAGCTAACTTGTAGCTTTTATTTTAAATAAATTTCAGCTATATTATAACTAACTAAAACCACGATTGATTCTTATACACAGTGGCAGTGTCGATAACCGTGGCGAAAACTTTTTATAATATAAATAGATATAAATCTTTCTATATAATATACTTTTAAAAAAAATTTAGTCATTGACCCCCACATCTTACCCATCGAACTCTTATTTACCATCCTTTTATAATAACACCCATTTTCTACTCATTTTACACCCATTTTCCAGCTTTTTTCAACTCTACATCCCACCCAACAAAAATAACTGCTGATACCCAAGTAAAGATACTTGAGTTTCAAGTTATACTAATACTGAAATCACGTTCATGAATTTGAACCTTATGGACGAATCTCAATCTTGTGAATACTGAAGATTATCAAGTTCCAACCCTCATCTTAAATTTGCACTTGCGCACACAGAGAAAGGAAAATACCGTTAAAAAATGTACTTACTTAAGTTAGTAGTCAAAAAAATTCATAAATTAGTATATATTGTGACGTCATATACGGGTTTCAATAAATTACCACGTATATGATGCACTTATTATGAGTACTCTACAAGTACTTTTAATTATCTACCATTTAAGGTAGTTGGCACAAAATTCACTTCCAATCAGATTTTTTTTTAATTTAGACTACTTTTAAATTATATTACTCTACACATCATATTAAATTTTTAGAAAGATTCCCCGTACCAAAAGCGAGATATAGAGCTTTAAAGTTGCAACATTTAACTCGTAATTCCTATAGTAAGCTGTTTCAAACAGCACATTTTAAGACATAACTAAAAACCTTTCATTCAGATCTTTTTAAAAAACTAATATGATATTTCAAATTGTGTAGAAAATATTATGTAAAAAAATGAAAATGCTCAACCGTATAGTTATTTAGTTATTGTAAATAAAAGTTTCTAAATTTTTGCTTCTGAAAAATAAACGAGGAAAGAAACGGAGAATCGTGGCCACGCCGCTGCAAGCAGAGAACGTAAATTTAAACTCTCAAGTGAGAGGGGATTAGGAAAATATACAGAGCTATAATCGCAGCGTTGCTACTTTTATGGTACATTGCGTTTAAGTTTGTGTTCACGTATACCTATACAGTGCAAACATGTATTAGTGCGTTTGAACTGTATAGTCACAGACAAAAAGTTCTTTACAAAACAAGCTACTGTGTATATGCCACGCCGTCTATATTTCACGTTAGACTTTTGACACTGACTGTAACGTGCCAACTACCTTAATCAGGGCTGAAAATGAATCGTTCTTCAAAATTCACGATTCAACACAGACGCTGACTGATGGCGGATTTTGCCGTTATAATTCGTCTATTAAGTATGATTTTGATGCTTAATAAACAAATTATTTTTAGTATTAAGATTTTCTTGATAAACGAGTAAGCTGAGCTAGACCGTACACTACAGAGACGTCTTGCTCTGTAGATTCGGGTCTGTATGCAGCAGCTTACTCTTAAATGTTTTATATTTATGTATATCCTGAAAAAGGAATTACAAGGAAAGGATTCATCGGGTTTCTAGGGCCTCATGTATCGTAACCGACACGAATGTGCATTAGAAAATCTTCGCGAATGCTATTTACTTACAACAACGTAAAAGCTACAAGCTACACTTTGCTAGCTTCACGCTTGTGTAAGATTTGACAAAATTTAGGCTAATGCCTATACACGTGAATTGACTTTGCTTGTGTAATAAAAAAATCATTTATACACTACACAAGAAATAAAACACTTTAAATTCACTTAGTAAAATATTACTATTTGATTTACAAAGAATTATTATTTATTCACTCACGGTTAGGGAGTTGCTCTTTCGGCAAACTCTTTTACCGTCATTCGTGAATAAATAATAAAAGAATTAACGATGACTCGGTATTTAAATTTAATTTAGACTTTATTGATGGGCTGACAATACACGACTCGTGTATCGTCAAGTGAGTGTAACACGAGTGCTGGCTCACTTGATTCTTCTTTGCCAGATCGCCGGGACGATCTCCTACCGCCCGCTGTCCCACTCCTTATCGACGCTGTAAGGAGAAAGGGATTTTATACATTATGATGTATACGCATTACATTTAATCATCACTTGACTGTCAAAATTCGGAGCGCAGCTGCGCGTTCGCTACTTTTCTATATCCCCTCTCACCGCTGATCAACGCGATGCTTCTCTTTCCGCGAGAATCATATATGAGAGGTCTCAATATACATACATTAGTATATATTAGTACATCTTTTAACGCGTCTTATCCCAAAAACCATTTGGTATATTACCGAATTTTGTACTACGTATATAAATTATCTTATACTAACATATTACCTATATAATATGCACTGCGGTGCTGTTAAGTATGAAACTTTAATATAATTAATACTTAACAACGTAAAAAACATTAAATTGTAAAACAATTTTTAACAGTTGATAAATATAATGTAAATCATATAATATATAACAATTCTAAATTACTAATAATTAATTTTTAACTCCAAAGTTAACTATTTTAAAACAGAATATGCAAGATAAACACGTATCGTTTTATTCCTTAAATATCACGAATTAGAAAATTAATTATTAGTAACTTAAAAGTGTTATAGATTATATAAATAATTCTATATATACTAATTTTTAATTTCAGAAACAGAAAATGCCGCATCAAATGAGATTAACAATAACATTTTCTGCGAAATATTGTCCTTGAATCGAGTAGGTGAAATTTCAGTCCTAATACCGAAAAAAAGACACTAAACATCGAAAATTTATGCTCTCGTTTAATAATATAATAGTACCAACATTAGTCCCTAAAATTCAAGCTATAGTACTAATTGCAATGATATCGTCATTTTTTTCAAATACCTTAGTACATGAATTAGATATACTAGATTTAGAACCTATTTTAACAATGCTTTCCTATTTCCGTGCAGTTGTTAGTTCTAGTAGACGTCAAATACTGTTTTCGATTATTTCATGGTCCGTGATTGAAACACGTGATTAAAAAGTATGAATTCCTATCATATTTTTTCATTGATTGAAATGCAATTTAGTAAAATAGATTCTTAATTCATCATGATATGATTTGTATTCAAACAATATTTATGCATATTGTAACTTTAATTGATCCTTTTTATAAAAAAATAAAAATTTAATTTAGTACAAAACTTTAATATCAAAATTCATAAGTTGAGGCAATTCTTTATTATTTTAAAACTGTCTAATTTATACATAATAATATAATATATAAAAATTCAACCTAGCGACGTTAGGAGCGAGGTAAATTAAGCTAGAATAATATTATTCCAGAAAAACAAATATTAAAAAAAAAAAAACTAAATTATGAGTAGTCAACTGTTTGTAGGAGAAAAAACTACAATTTTTTGGTCAAATATTATATAATTAATGTTTACATTAAATCAAAAAAAATTCAATTGGGATGGTTGGATATTACACCGCCTCAAAGTAAAAATGTTTGGTTGGTCAAATTCACGGTACAAGACAATAGTATAATCATAAATTTTTTGAGAATCTACTTTTAAACAAACAGAAATTTTGTTCGGATTAAGGCGACTTCGGATTTTAGGTTAGGTTTCATTTTTGAGTTTACACATTACTCTTTCAATATGTAAAATTTTTCAGATTTTTTAATTTTCCACCATTCTACGGATTATAATAAATGGTGGAAAATTAAAAAATTCAAAAAATTTTAGAAACTGAAAGAGTAATTTGTAAACTACAAAATGAAATCCAACCGAACTTCCGTAGTCGCCTTAAATCCCTTCTAAAAGACTTTAAAAAAATCGTCATAGTAAAGTTACAGTGGTAACTTGAGTTCTATTTTTCAAAATAGCAAATGCTACCGAAAATGTCCGATCCGAAATATGATTTCGTCATTACTGATTTTAATAAATTAAAAACTAAAAATCATTATAAATTTTTAAAATTATATCTTGCTTATTTGTGTTGGTAAAGTTCAATTAGTAATATTAAAGTAAACAAATCTAGTAGATAGGCTATAGGCATCCTAGATCATAGGCATTCTGTATCACCCCCTCTCTCCAAAGTGATACAGTATCCTACGTAACCTAAAGCATATGTAGGCATCCTGTATCACTCCCCTCTTTTTCAAAGCGATCCAGTACCCTACGTATTTCAAAGCAAATGTATGGATTCTAAAAACACCTTCCTTTTCTCAAAGTATGTATAGATCCTCCTCTTTTCTCAAGTTTTTTAGTACCCCCTCTCTTTCGACAGTGATTTACTATCCGCGTGTACTTTGAAGCACATAGATCCCCCCCTTATGTTATTTTTTAAGCCGAAAAAAATAGGGCCGCCCACTCTGTGGTTTCTTTTAAATTGCTGGTGTACGTTAAAAAAATATACGAGACCTATCCACCCTCAGTTAAAAAGATAAAATTTTCCGATCATAGATGATCGGAAGTGTATGAAAGTTTTTATATGCATTCTCCTTCTTATCTTGAAAAGGAAATAATAACTTGAAAAAAATTCATGCTCTGAAAAGATACAATTTTTCGGTTGTGAACATTCAAAAGTTTTCTTTAGGAAACCATAAATTAATAAGTAAAATTGTCATATGCATTCTCCTTCTTATCTTGAAAAGGAAATAATAACTTGAAAAAAAATTCATGCTCTGAAAAGATACAATTTTTCGGTTGTGAACGTTCGAAAGTTTTCTTTAGGAAACCATAAAAAATTAATAAGTAAAATAGTCAGATGCATTCTCCTTCTTATCTTAAAAAGGAAAATGATATCATGAAAAAATTTACGAAACCCTTCCGTCTTCTGTTAAAAAAAAATAAAATTTCCGGTCATAAATGTTTAACGGTTTTCTTGAGGAAACCAAAAAAAAATCATTTAATGATAAAAAATATTTATCTGAGAAAAAAGAAGATCGTTTATTCTCAGAGATGAGATTGATAATCTAAAATAAAATTCGTTCACTGTCTCGATCCTTAGAAAACAGTAAGATAAAAATTTAGGCGTATGTAGGACTAATGCTGAATGGACAAAAATTTTTTCAAGGGAGGTATTTATTTTTAGGGGAGAATTTTTCCACCAATCGTAAAATTTTTATTTCAAAATATCATAGCAAGATAAGAATCCCAGTTTTTCACATAATTACCCTGTTGCAAGCTACAACTCGTTAGTTCTCCGATCATCTTTGAGTTTTCTACATTAGAAGAAAAACTAGAAGAAAAATGTGTGAGGAGCAAAATAAGTGTGTAAAAACAGTGCAAAAAAAAATAAGATGGATCGTTAATAATGGAACTACATTGATCATGATGTTAGATTATGCATCATGGGCAATGAAAGCGGTGGATTCATGTAAGTTGAATATAATAAATTTTTTGAGGATAATAAAATTATTTTTTATTATAATTATTTATTGTTTTAAAATTTGTCAATAATAAAATTAATTTTTAACTTTTTTTGAGAATAATAGAATTATTTTTGATTATAATTATTTATTGATTTAGAACTTTCAAATAATAATAAATAATAAAATTCATTTTCAACTTTTTTTTTCAGTGCCAATACTTCCAACTACTGCGGCTATGGAGCAACTAAATGAAGGGATCTGTCAACCGCAGAGATCTAGATCGAAATCAAGGTCGAAATCTAGATCAAGATCGAAGTCGAATCCTCGTTCAAGCTCGAACACATCATCATCGAGTGGTTCGAGCACAAGTTCAAGCTCGAGCGGTTCAAGCTTGAATAGTTCAAATTTGAGAAGTTCCAGCTCGAGCGGTTCAAGCTCGAGCTCGAGCTCCCGCACGTCATCGAGTGGATCGGACATGAAGTCAAATAAAAGTACAAAAAAACTATAAATGATGCAGTTTCCACATCCAAAAAAAGAAAAGCGGAAAGTAAGTTTTATTTTTATTTCTATTTTAATTTTTTTATAATAATTTTTCAATTATAAAAATTATAATATAATAATTATAAAAAAATTGTATTGTGCTTCATGTTTGCAATTTATTTTTATTTCCTTTTCGATTTTTTATAATAATTTTTTTAATTATAAAAAAAAATTTATAATAATTAAAATTCAATTATATTGTAAATTATGTTTGCAGCTGAGGAAAACGTCGAAAAAAATAAAAGAGCAGCTGATGAGAAGGCGTTACAAGAAGTTCAAGAGACTTCGTCAACACGTACAGGTAAAAAAACTATTTTAAAAAAATATACTTAGGAAAAAAATTTTTTATCACTTATACAAAAATAATTTTTATTAATTTTCTGTTTTCAGGATCCAAGAATAACTATATACTTCCTTCAACTCAAATATCGATACGAGAACATGATGAAAGAAGTAAAAGGTTACAATTGAAGCAACCTCAAGATGTGGAATGTGCGCAATCAGGCAAACCACGTATCAAGTATGAAATTATAAATTTATGATTTGTAATTATTATGTAAATATAATTTTTGTTTAATATATATTAAATAAAAATAAATAAAACAAAAAAAAAATAAACCAAAAGATGTATTGCTTTAATTTTTTTTTCATTCCTATCCCATCGTTAATTTATATAATTACAAAAAAAAATTCTTCATTCTACATATATATATACATTATTCAAATAACTTAATAATACATAAAAATTTCAGAATATTTATTCTAATTATTTCATATTAAAAATATCTGTCATTGCAATAAATATTATATAACAAAATTATGACGTGATTGATTACTTGAACAGAGCGTAACTCGAAAAAAAGCCTTTTTATCATTTAATTTCGTGAAACATAGTACGATGATATTTCTTTTTTAAATATTATACTATAAATATAATGTTATCACAATTAATTATCACTAAGAAACATGAAAAAAAACGATACGTTATCAAAATACACCCTTTTACCTTAGAAATCTCCAATTATAATTTTTAACCATCAAAAATTAAAATTATTTATTTCGATGAGGACAATAAGGTTTAGAAAAAACGAGAAATAAAAAACTTTTATTATATTAAATTTATTCGTAATATATTCTTATTAAAAAATTTTATCTACTTCATCCTTGTTAAATTTACCATCTAGATAAATTCGTAACCACGCTCGTATTGCAAGAGCATTATCAACAGCACACATACGTCTTCGACTCTTACAGAGAACATGGTTGGAGCAAAAAAATTGTCCATCATACTTTATTTTTTCTAGTGATGGACATCCAAAATCTTCAACATTTATGATTGACCTAAGACAAAGTACAGAAAATAATGTAAGAAAAAGTTAAGAAAAATTTTAACTAAAGTAACGAAAAATAAAACGGATCATCAAAAAAATTTTGTTATACTTTTTGATACTTTGGTTATACTGTTGTTATACTCTTGTTATACTTTCATCATACTTTTTGATACTTTGGCTATACTTTCTTTATACTTTTTTGAGTTTAATCAGAATATCACAAGTATAACGACAGTATAATCAAAGTATAGAAAAGTATGACAAAAAAAATATAAAAAGACTATTTGTTAAACTATAAATGTGATACTTAAATATTAGGTAAAAGATTGGCCAGCCGCTGTGCTTTCTGCTCTCCCTTGACAAATAATTTTTCAACTCCTTGCGAACAGATATCGAAAATTCGTTTGAGGCAATGGTATGGAATATCTCCCGAGTCCCATGATATTCCATGATGATACCTTTCTAACCAATAATTCATGCTTTTTTCTTCTTTATTAAGCTCTCTCCATGTCATTGGAGGCTCAAAGAGATAGGCTGTTGGAAAAGCTGTTTTCCTTATATTCAAGAAACTTATTTCTTTAAAAATGAAAGGATTCTCTGATGTGCTCTGAAATCCTTGAATATCGCAAATATAAACATTTTCTTCTGGGGATCATAATATCGCTTTTCTAACCATTAGATTATAATCATGTGTTCTAGCCATTTCACAATTCTGATTTCATTCAGCGGGAAGTAATCTCTGAGACTGAATAGGGAAAATTCTAAAATGATCATTTTATTTGGTTCAAAAGATAAATATATCCCTTCTCTTAAATTTACTTTTTTTCACTATTGGTTGAATCTTGAAATTTGTATCCCCTCTTATATTTTGATTTACTTTTCTTTTTCACATTGGTCGAATCTTGAAATTTTTATCTCATCTTATATTTTCATTATCTTTTCTTTTTGATATTGGTCGAATCTTCAAATTTTTATCCCCTCTTATATTTTTAATAACTTTTCTTTTTCTATTGGTTGAATAATAAAATTTGTATTTCCATCTTTCATTTTCTTTGCCTATAAAAAGGGAAGCTAATTTTCAGACTAGTACAGTTCGTAAATCACAATCAATCAGATTTGTTCTCAATTATCGTGCAACATTGTAGTGATTACTCTAGTATTATTTTAGTGTTAAAAAAAAATAAAGTAAAGATGACTTCGATTGATTTTTTCGAACGTTTTGTACAATTACTCCGTGATGCTTTACGAAGTATAAGCGAATTAAGCAGTAATGATATTCATTATTGGTTAGACACGTGTGATTCCGCTATAATAAAATTGAACGAAAAAATCGCTCAACCAAATCTCAGAAGAGGAAAGAAACAGAAATGTCAAACTTGTATAACACATCTCTAGTGTGTGCAAGTGCAGTTGGAACAACATCTTCAACAAGGAGGTAATCTAGAATCTAAGGAAACAGAAGCTAGAGTCGAATGGCAAGACGTGGAGTCAGCTTTCCAAAATCGTATTAGGACTGGTGTAGTTATAAATATTAAACATGTAGACATTTTGAGTTTTTTGAATGATGCACAAAAACTCTTCAAAGTTAAGGTTCAGGCATGCTTAGAAGAATACAGTGCATTGAAAATAAATTCTGATTTCGTCTCAGAATTTGCTGTGCAGAAAAATACTGAGGAATTAACCGATACTAAATATTTTACGAGTGAAAATTCTACGGTATACATGTCGACAGATTTAGAGGGATGGTTCAAGGATCATATCAAAGAGCCTATTCTTACACAATTAGAAGAATTTCAAGAAAAAGATTCTGGATGGACTTTGAAGAGTATTATAAGTTTGTGCATAAATATGAAAAAATATTCACCTTTCAAAGGTAGTTTTTTCATTCCTCTTCCAAAATTTATAGAGAATAAGAAAGCGTGTCTGAATGTTCGCAATAATGACAACCAGTGTTTTAAGTATGCTATACTTTCAGCATTGTATCCAAGGGAAAATAATCCAAAGAGAGTGACTCAGTATCGTTTGCATGAGAAAAAGCTGGAATTTGGAGACATTGAATTTCCTGTAAAACTTAAAGATGTTTCGAAATTTGAAAAATTGAATAAAAGTATTTCAGTAAATGTATACATACTGAAGAAGTACGGCCCAAAGTTTGAAGTATCACCTTGTCACATCATTGCAGAAAAGAAGGTTCAACATGTGAATTTGCTTATCATTCAAGATTTTTACTTAGATGAGTATGAAGAAAATAATAAGGATGATGATGATGGAAGCATGCCTCAATATCATTACGTTTGGATTAAAAGTATGTCTCGACTACTGAGGTCTCTATTATCTAAAACTCATATGAAATCTTTTCATTGTGAAAGATGTTTACAAATTTTTTATCATGAAGAAAGATTGAAAACTCATGAAAAAGATTGTGAAAATTTAAATAAATGTAGAATCAATCTACCTGACACTAAGAATAACATTCTCAAATTCGAAGATTATAATAAAAGTGAAAAAGTTCCTTTTGTTATTTATGCAGATTTTGAATGTTTATTAAAACCTACTAACAATGAAAAAGCTTTCAACTTCATGAAGCATATAGCATTAGGTATTATATAAAATGCAGTTTTGATGAAAAATTATCTTATTATAAATCATACACTGAAAGACTTAGAGAGTTGCATTCACTCCCTACCGGCGTAAATTCAACTCTCAGTAGGGGAGTAGAGGGGTAGGAGTTAAATTAACGCTGCCTTAGAGAGTAGGAGATACTCTTCAACTTTTAAAGTATGATTTACTCGCGATTCGCGATATAAACACAAGTATTTTAGGTTAGAAAATTATGCAAAATGTAAGTTTGCGAGCGAAATGTGTATCTAATATATTTAAAAAACTATATTGAGAAATAATTGTAAAATGTAACCTACAAAAAGGCAATATATTGATTGTTTTTAGGTTGTTATTCTTAATATAAGCCCCTGAAATTTGCGGTTGAGATTTTTTAATTACGCAAAATTTTGTGTATCATAATTTAATTAATAGTCTTAAATAAAGATTCTGCTTGTAGTGTTACGTCATGTAAACTTTTCTAAGCTAAAATAATTGAGCTCACATCGTTGATTTCAAGTCAATTATACTTTAAAAGTTGGGGAGTATCTCCTACTCTCCAAAGCAGCGTTATTCTAACTCCTACCCCTCTACTCCCCTACTGAGAGTTGGATTTACGCCGATAGGGAGTGAATACAACTCTCCAAGTCTTTCAGTGTATAGAAGAAATAATGAATGTGAAGAGACACCTGCAAAATGGTTTGTTAGAGAATTGAAATCAATTAGTGAAAAGATTGATGAACTCTACAAGAATCCGAAACCAATGAAGCTTACCGATCTAGAAGAATTATCTTTTCAGAGGTCAACAGTTTGCCATATATGTCGAAAACCAATCCGTGCCGAAGAACTTGCAGTACGAGACCATTGTCATCTCACAGGACGGTAAGTTGTCTAATTAGTTATAATTGAATAAAGAAAATTAATTTGGTTATTTTACGTTTATTTCTTTTTAGTTTCAGAGGTGCAGCTCATAATTTATGTAATTTGTATTATAAGATTTCAAGATTCATTCCTGTTATTTTTCATAATCTCAATTATGACACTCATTTTATTCTGAAAGAGATTGGCACTTCTACATTGATGAAGGGACGAATGACTCTAATACCTCATAATAAGAAAAAATACATTTCTTTTACAAAATATATGGAAAACAGTGACATCAATTTTAGATTTATAGATTCTTGGCGTTTTTTCTACCATCATCATTGGAGAAGCTTGCATCATATCTAGAAAACGTGCTAATAGCAATGGAAGAATTTCAAACAGATGGATTCACAGATGCAAAGATAAATCTTCTTAGACGGAAAGGTGTATTCCCCTTCGATTTTGTGGATGGATTAGATAAATTAACATCTACAAAGCTGCCAGAGAAAAATAAATTCTACAACAAACTAACGGATTCTCATATAGCTGAAGAAGATTACGAGCATGCTGTTCAAGTTTGGAATGAATTTAATATAAAAACTTTAGAAGAGTACTCGGATCTATATTTAAGAACCGATGTTTTGCTACTGGCTGACGCCTTCGAAAGTTTTCGCGAGACCTCTCTTAAAGCCTATGGTTTATGTCCTGCTCACTTCTACACAACTCCAGGCTTAACGTTTTCAGCAGCTCTTAAAATGACGAAGGTAGAATTGGAACTTTTGACAGACATTGACATGCTAATGTTTATCGAAGCAGGTATCCGTGGAGGAATAAGCCAGTGCTGTAACCGGTATGCAAAATCAAACAATCCATACATGGGTCCTTCATATGACGAAAATCAGAAAAAGAAGACCCTTCTATATTTTGACATTAATAATCTTTATGGTTGGGCGATGATACAACATTTACCAATAGGAAAATTTAAATGGATTGATTATGAAACAATGCCAGATTTCTTCAATACACCGCCAGATTCTGATATAGGCTTTATTGCTAAAGTGGATTTAGAATATCCTGTGGAAATCCATGATGAACATCGGGATATGCCTTTTTGCGCAGAACACCGTCCACCACCAAGCTCGAAGCAAAAAAAAATTACTTACTACTTTGGACGATAAGAAAAGATATGTCATTCATTATCGAACATTAAAACAAGCTTTAGATAATAGACTTCGATTAAAGAAAGTACATAGAATTTTTGAAGTTGAAGACATTGATATGTATCAAACATTGAAAGAAGACATTCACAGATTTGATACTTCTGATTATGCTGAAAATAATCAGTTTAATATTCCACGTGTCAATAAGAAAGTTCCTGGATTAATGAAAGATGAATGCTGTGGCAAGATTATGACTGAATTCATAGGTTTGCGGAGTAAAATGTATAGTATTTTGGTTGATGGAGGAGACACAGTTAAGAAAGCTAAAGGTATCAAATCTAACGTCGTGAAGAAAACAATCACTTTCATAGATTACCGAAGCTGTCTTCAGGATCTTGTCATTATACACCGTGAACAGTGCAATATTCGATCAAAATTACACACAGTGCATACTGAAAAGCAAAGAAAAATTGCACCAAGTCCACACGATGATAAGAGATTCTTATTGCCTGATAGTACAGACACTTTACCATGGAGTCATTTTAGAATTGAAGAGATACAGATGGCGCAAGCTGCACTTGAAGTAGAGAGGGAATATACAAGAAAAATGGCTGCTGAAAAAGAGCAGGAGGTGAAAAAGAAGAGGGGACACGGAGTATCCAATGAAAATAGAGTAACGCGAGTAGGGATGGATGTTACAGAGCATAGAAGAGAGGGGGAAATCGAAAGGAAGGATAAATCCAATGAAAATGGAGTAATGCGAGTGGAGGTGAATGATACAGAGCATGAGAGAGGGGATGAAAATTGTGCAGCGTGAGTGGGGGTGACACTTCATGGCAACCAAGGTGAGCAAATCATTATTGAGTATAACGTATTAAAGGAGTTCATGCATGACTGGGATCCATCAATAGAGGGGATAAGTTCTGAAGAAGATGAGAGAAGGGATTTATTACAAGTGGCGATGGAAAGGGCAGAAATCAAGGTGGGAGATGGGCTATATCAAGGCATGGAGCACAATGAGGAGCACATTCAAATAATCGAAGAGCTTGAGAACAATCAACCTCCTACAAAGAAACCAAGAGTCAACTAACTAATCATGTAAGTTTATAGTACAATTTTTTTCCTAATAAAATATTATCTTTAACAGAAATTTTAATTTTTACTTTTTCTTTTTGATTTCAGAATGGATTTATCAACACTTAATAAGATTGCTGGAAGCGACTTTTTGCCAAGGAAAAAAGTTACAGACTTGGAAAAAGATCACCAGTACATGGTAACAGCGCTTAAAGAGGTGAAGACACGATGTGGTGTAAACATTGTACCAGAATTCAAGCAAAGTTTTTAAGTATTCCTACGAGAGAAGATTTCATCAGCAATTCTAAAAGATGAAGAATTTTTTTACAAACTCTGCGATAAAGCAAACAAACTACGTTTGTTTGCAATGTATTTGGGAGAAACTTCTTTCAAATTCGATCAGGTGTAAAAATATATCTGAAAAGACGCGTAATCTTTTTCCAACGAATTTTTTAACTAAATTTGTTGGATGTTTTAGAAAGAAAAGAACGTGATTCTTTTCCTTTGAATTTTATCCAATCGTGAAATTTCCTAACTAATCTTATTTTGAATTTACCCTTGTTTGAATAAAAATGAATTGACACTTGATTTTATTTTAACTTTGAATCTTTTAATTGAATTAAATTTAGATTTTCACTGTATTTGATTTTACCACTAATTTTTGCACACAAAGATCTATTAATTTGTAAAGAGAAATTAGATGAATTTACTGATACAAAGCAACTAACCTTGCGGTTGTAGTTGCTTTGTTTTAATTGATTTTATCTAAGATTTACACTTTATTTATCGGGAAAGGATTCACTCAATAAATACACAAATATAAAGGGAAAAAGCCATGTGGCATAAAAAACCCTTGATTTATTTCCTACAATTTTGCACACTATTTGCCGCACGATTATATTTTACTCGCACGTATAGCCGCGGCTTAGGTGGGCGAAGGTGATGCGTTGATTCGCAATCGACCGTTCGTCGCTGTACGGAAACTCGTCCGCACCAGTAAAGGCTTCTGATCGCCTTTTGAAAAGAAAGAATTGTACAATGATAAAAGCTTCTGATCGCTTTTGAAAAGAAAGAATTGTATAATGAAACCTGATGTTCTCGCAAGAGACAAGACCGCTCGAGGCGAGGTCACGCTTGATACTAAACTATTTTTCCGCGGCATTTGCAAAGTCTCCCTGTTCTCTCCCCCCTTTCGTCTATGAGCTGACTTAAGGGAGGTGAGAACAGGCGACTGTAAGTGCTGCCGCTCATCATCGTTTTTGATTTTTACATAAATTTGTGTTGCGACGCAACAATATCTACGAAATGATTTTTAAAACTATTTATTGTAACTTGTACATAATAATACATAAATAAATAAAAATATGTTGACATTATACATTTGTTTTTTTATTTATCATCACCGCCTATAGTTATAATTATATTGAATTACCATAATAAAATATATTACAATATTCTATTTAAATATATCTAAATAATATAAACAAAATACAATTAAATTTTTCATTCATTACACTATTATATTGTAAAATACATTTTTATTTTTTCAAACAATCTCATTTTTATCCATCCAACTATTATGCTTGTTACTTAGACCTAACGACTTAACATATACACGTTTACCACTTTTCTTTAAAACTTTTTCTACTAAATAAATTTCTGGATACACAGTCTTTTGAATTTCCGTTTCATAAAAGCCGCCGGAAACTGGTTCATCATAATGATCTTTGACGTGGTAAGTTATGGGATTGGTTTTTACAACTCTTGTTATTGTGAAAATTTCAGTTGACCAATTTGGTGTATAACCTTTTTCAAAAACTTGTTTTATCTTACTTATTCGCACTTTATCTCCTACTTTGAATTTTGGTTTTTTTACAAATCTTTTTTCAGTTGGGTAATTTTTCTTAATTTCTTTTTCATTTATCTTCGTAACGTTTTCAGGCTCGATTCCTATTGTTCGATGTTTTCTTGAATTGTATGCTTTCACTAACTCAGGCAGAATAATAACCATTTATAACTTCCTTGTTTGCTGAATTCTAACCACATTGCATTTTTTAAAGTTCTATTAAAGCGTTCACATATGCTTGCATGAAGATTACTATGTGAAGAGTAGTGATTTATCTTGTACTTTTTCATAAGATTCTGAAAGTTTGAATTGTAGAATTCTTTTCCTTGGTCAGTTTGTAAATTCGATGGCACCCGTCCTTGTTTTAATATCAGCTTCATAGCTAGAGTAACATCATTGCCACTCTTCGATTTGACTGGTACAGCCCATGCATACTTTGAAAATATATCTATGACAGTTAGTAAGTAGCGAAAACCTTTGTTTTCCTTAAAATAAGGTATCATTTCTACAAGGTCAGCTTGCCAAGTCTCATCTAATCCGCGTATTTCATATTTTCTTCGCTTGTACCTTCGACGTGCTGGCTTGTGTAGCTCTTTAACTACTCTTTGACGTTCCATCTTAAACTTCAGCTTTAGCAATATCCGATCGTCTATTCATTTCTTTAATTATATATTCAATACTTGCGAAATTTCGTTGAGTCATATCATAGACATAAGTTAATTTTTCATCTATTTCTGCTTTATATATTTCAACTGTGTTCTCATATTCTTGTATAGCTTTAGCAACTTCTATAATTTTAGAAGATAAGTAATCAACTTCTTTCTGTAGGATATTATTTAGTGAATCTAAACTAATCGCATCATTGGGATGATTAGCATCTCCAATATTGCAAAGCCGCTTATTTTCTAAATCAAAATCACTATCTGATGTAACATTGAATCCAATACCTCTAGGATCACGACTCACTTGCGAGCCCTCAAGTTTTCTTCCAAACACATCGAGACTCATGTTACTACTATTGATTTGAAAATTGTGTACGTCAATATATATGTCCAGCTTCACGTAGTTCCTCTATGATTGATTGAATTTGGAAAAATTCTTTTTTGCTATTTTATATTTAGGTATAAGACCCCCTCCGCTGTTAGACATTCTACTGCGATCACTGCGGAACATTGGTGCTATGATTTTTAAATATTTTCTATTCTTTGAAGAGCGTATATTCTCATTTTTGCTATGTATTTTTCTATGGGCATTTGTTGCTTCCAGGATAATGCAATAGTTCTTGCAATCTGTTGTACTTAAAAGATTATCATCTGGTTCTTTTTTGAAAAGCAATTCCATTAAACCACTTTTGGAAAACTTGCTTTTAGGAAAACTTAAATCTTTCACTTTTATTATTTTATCATCAAATTGAATTTGTGAATCACCCATCATGTATACCCCACTGACTTTTCTCACTCCGTATATGTTATCGATTTTGCTGCGGCTACCATTTAGCATTGATAAAAAGTCTGTCGGTTCAGTTTCTTTATGCGCAGATACAAATGGTGAATATATAGATTTGAATGATGAATTTGCAGAATTGAATGATGAATTCATCATTGTGCTATTCACCGGAGGAAAATCATCGCCATTAGAAGCATCATTATCAAACGCCAAACCCGAGTTATTAATATCGTTTACAATATAACTTGATTCATCGAATCTCAATCTTTTCTTTGCCGATTTCCTGTTACTGTCTATAGCCGAAATGTGATTAGAACGTGACACACTTTCAGTCGTCGAATCGACAAGCTTTTCAAGTGGTATAATAACTGGTTTTAAAGTATCACCAATAACCTCTTCAAAATCATCTCTCTCCTTTTTTAACAAAGAGTATTTTTTTTAATAGCCTCACGTGCTCGTAAGAGCTCGCTAAGAACATTTTTTTCTTCCTTAAAGTCAGGCACGCTGACGAGATGCTGTCTACAATCGAACTGCAAAGATTAAGATTTATACTTCCTTTTTAATGGCAAAACAGTCAAATCCTTTTCTATATCTACCATCATTCATTGCTCTATCTTCGTCAATAACAACAAATCCATACTTGTCATTCTTCCGGCATTCAGTACAAAGATTTCGAAAGTCATTTAAAGTTAAGTCAGTATTCACATGGTCTTCATAGATATGTTTAAGATTAACATCATCTTGACGATAAATCACCATCAAATTAATATTGTCCCTGATGAGATGTTTCGGTATATGAGCATATGACTGACATAGATAAAAGCTATGTACACTTTTATGTCTCCCCATACAGAAAAAAGCTTTGACGTTATCCTGCTTCTCATAAGCCGCATCATCAAAAATCATAATTGAATCAGGTAGGGCTTCATCTGGAGACATTACAGAAGCATGTTCACTAAACGGTAGATATGATATACCTTCAATTGGTTTTAAAACTTTTTGAAGAAATTGGTATTTTGGTTGATTTAAGAATTTAGAGTATACATACAAATTTTCGAATCTAAGACCATTAGGGTGTGTAATTAGAGCCAATAAACTATTAGTTTTTCCACAGTTCAATGGGACACAGAATACTGCTCGTATATTATCTAGAAGTAACTCTCCGTGTCGCTTTTTTCTTTTCGTTTTCTCAAAATTAAAGTTTGCGATGGGAAGTTTGACGTTTTGCTCAGTAAAATCCATGTTTACGTAACAAAGTCAAATCTAAGATTGACCTTTTCAAAATATAAACGTTTGTTTTATATTTTGATCATCAGTTGTAAATCAGCACTCGAAGAGAGATGCTCGTACACAAATCACAGAAGCACCCTAAGGGTAAAGGGTTACTTGATAAAGTAATCAATAACTTACCTATTGAAATGCTTATTCCTGGATATCAATATTGTGGTCCTGGAACAAAACTGAAAAAGCGTCTAATAAGAGGTGATAAAGGTATCAATCCACTTGATCAAGCATGCAAAGAACATGACATATCTTATTCTGATAAAAATGCTAATCGAAAAGTAGCTGACGTAAAGCTCGCTGATAAAGCTTGGCAGCGTGTTAGAGCCAAAGATGCAAGTCTTAGCGAAAAAGCAACTGTTTTTGCTGTTGCAAATGCTATGAAATTAAAAGGAAAGACAGGAATGGGTGTAAAATTGAGTAAATTAGTAACTGCAAGTAAAAAATCATTAAAACCAAGTAAACATTCTCGCAAAGTTATTCAGCCCGCCTCAAAAGGTGCACGTGAAGCTCTTAAGATCATTGGCGGTAAGAAAAAAATTATCATTCCACGTATTCTACCTGTTCCATCAAAAATAGGTGGCGCTCTGCCTTTTCTCATACCATTGTTCGCAGCACTAAGTGCAACTGGTGCTCTGGCTGGAGGAGCTGCTGGAATAGCTAAAGCTGTAAATGAGGCTAAAGCTGCCCAGAAAAATTATAAAGGAAGTAAGAGGCATAATAAAACTATGGAAGCTATTGCTCTAGGAAAAGGTCTCTATCTTAAACCATATAAAACTGGAATGGGATTATTTATGAAACCTCATATCGGTAATGGTCAAGTTAAAAAAAAAAAACTTCAATTTAATTTTGCCAAATCGTGCACTGACTGACTATGATCTTATAAAGTATGCTCGTATGATGAAAATCCTATATTTTCGAGTGTGTTGTGTTTTCATGAGAAATAATCTATCTTCTGATGGTCCATGGCATAACGAATCTGCTATAGTTAACTTAGATGATTTTCAAAACAAAGGCACTCACTGGGTATGTTATCGAAAACGAGGTTCTGAAGTGATTTATTTTGATGGTTCTGGTGATCTTAAACCCCCTATAGATCTCATGTTATATTTTAACGTGAAAGAAGTGAAATGCAACTATAAAAGATATCAAAATTTTGACTCATTTATTTGTGGACATCTTTGTCTTCAATTCTTGTGTGAAAGACTATAAAAGAAGAGTTTTCAGACAAGTAGGATCATTCTTTTTCAAACAGTCATGGAAGATAGTTTCACTTTGAGTCTTTTAGGCAAATCTTCTGTCTTAGAAGCACAATATTTTCCTTCAATAGAAATACCACAGCATAAGAATTTTGTTTTAGGTTTAGTTGAACTTTTAACATTTAACTCGATTCCCAATGTTGACGATTCGAATAATAAACTTTATATAGACGGAGAGAAGATTATTACTATTCCTACTGGCAGTTATGAAATTGATGCTATTAATCAATTTTTGCAAAAAGATTTGAAATCTAAAGACATCGAGTTTTCCTTAAAAGCTAACAACAATACTGTCAGAAGTGAAATTTATTGCAGCCATCAGATAGATCTTAGACCTCGCGATTCAATAGGCAGTCATCTCGGTTTCACCAACGAAGATAGATGCTTATAGAAGCGTACTTTAAATGGGCGGACAGGGACTCAAAATCTAAAGCTTATGTCCTCCAGCCGCGTGGTGGCTCTACTAAAATACCATGTATTTCTATATCTATATATACCGATGATTTCATATATATAGATATACACGTAATGTTAAAGTGTCCTCCAAAAGCTGGGCCCCCAAAGTTAACCCAGAAGTACGCTTCTATAAGCGTCTATCTTCGTTGGTTTCACTCATCGCGTTCTTCATGAAGACATTCATCACAGCTCTGATTTACCTGTGAAGATATTGAAAATAAACGCACTCAGAGTAGAGTGTAATATTACTACAGGTGCTTACATCAACGACAAAAAAGTTCACACGATCCATGAGTTTTTCCCAAAAGTTCCTCCAGGATATAAAATCATAGAAGTTCCATCGCATGTCATATATTTACCACTCAATGTTAAGAGTATAGATCATCGTCAAATCCGAATCATTGATCAAGATGTAAATTTAGTGAATTTCCGAGGAGAGGAAATTACTGTTAGACTTCACATAAAATGTGTATAATGGGAATCGTTTATAATTCAAGTGTGCATAAAAGTCAGCCATCATTTCAACCCACCATCAGTCGTCCAAAGGTACTCAAACCGTTAACACGGAAGAGCATCCAGTTTCTCAAAAGCATAGGTCTCAAAGCACGTGGAAAAAGATAAATTGTATCATTCTCTGCTGCTTTCAGAAAAATGGACGAAATTCTAAGCATTCAATCAGGTGTCGCATTCGATGAGTCTATTGCTCGTGATGAGGTTCACGCACGTCAACCATACTCCACATTAAGTTTCAATAACAGTGATGAAATTCGTATTTCTATTCAGCATTAAGATTTATGCCTCTTACCATTATGTAGTTACATCCATGTATGTGGAAAATTACAAAAACCAGATGGACAAGCACTAACTAAAACTAATTTCGTTAACAATGGCATTTGTCATCTGTTTGATGAAATTCGATATGAACTTAATGCTGTAGAGATAGATAAAAGTAAAAATGTTGGTCTGAGTAGTCTCATGAAGGGATGCACTTCATTTAATCCAAATCAGACTCTAACATTAGAAAATGCAGGCTGGCTTGGTGTTGAAGAAGGAAACAAAACAATTGTAGATGATCATGGAAATTTTGATGTTTCTATCCCTTTAAGTATGATTTTAGGCTTCGCAGAAGATTACAAGAAAATTGTTGTTAATATGAAGCATGAACTCATTCTCACAAGATCGAGAAATGACCTGAATGCTATAATACAGGAAGGTACTGTAGCCAACAATGTAACCCACATATGAAACTTATCAAATAAAAATATCAAAGATAGAGTGGGTAATGCCATATGTTATTGCATCAGATAAACAAAAAATCCAGCTGTTAAGTTTCATTGGCAAAGATAATCCTATTTCTATGAGTTTTCGTTCTTGGGAGTTATTTGAATATCCTCTTCTCCCAACAACAAATAAACACGTCTGGACGGTAAAAACTTCAAATCAATTGGAGAAACCACGTTTCGTGATTCTTGGATTGCAATCGGGAAAAAAAGGTTCAAAAACTAAAAACGCCAGTCGCTTTAACCACTGTAATATTAGTAATGTGAGACTTTTCTTAAATTCGCAATATTATCCGTACAACAATCTCAATCTTAGCATATCTAAGAATCAGTTTGCTATTCTCTATGATATGTATGCTAATTTTCAGAAAAGCTACTACGGAAGAGATTCACAGCCATTGTTGACGAAGTCTCAGTTTATCAACTTTGAACCACTCATAATTATTGACTGTTCACGACGAAACGAATCTCTAAAGAGCGCTCCTGTCGATGTACGTCTAGAATTTGAGTCTAAAACTGACTTTCCTGCTAATACTTCAGCTTATTGTATGATCTTACATGATCGCATCGTTCAGTACAATCTTATTAGCGGAGATGTTCGGAAGCTTGTCTAAATAGCATATTATCTTTACTCTTAAGAAAAAAATTTCATATTTTAAAATGGAGTATGCGGTAGACATAATTGGTTTTAAGCAAATGTGTGGTGAATATGTTCTTAAGAAAATAGCAATCACTCCTTTCAACGGCAATGATGATCCTATCGTTGATCTGTTCAAAAAACCTTTCTCATGGAAAAGGCTTTCTGAAGAATTGCAAGCAGAAAACATTCGACTCAAACAAAGTCATGGAATCGCCTGGAACACTGACGGACTTGATTACTCTCAGATTGCAAACTTACTCCATGAATATTTACATAACGCTACCAAAATTTTTGTCATGAATGAATTCAAACGAAAATGGTTGCTACGGTTCAAGCTTCCCGTTTATAACATACATCAATAAGGCTATCCGTCAAATCCAACTTTTAAGTGTGTTACTATATGCATAAACCATAATCCAATTTATGAAACTGTCTGTACACTACACAATGTCAAACTCATGAAATTATTCTATCTCTCAAAAAATCCTTTGTAAAAAAAAAGAAAAAAATTAAAAGAAAAAAAGAAAAAAAAGAAAAGAAAAAGAAGCAAAAACTGTAGAAAAGGATATAGGCATTCTAGATCATGTTCGGATTCTAGATCATTGAAATGATCTAGAATCCGTAGACATACTGCATCACTTTGGAGAGAGAGGGGGTGATACAGAATGCCTATGATCTAGGATGCCTATAGCCTATCTACTGAATCTATTTTAAAATAAACAATTTTAATATTCTTCAGATCAAAAATTATAAAAAATACTTATTAAAAAAATAGCATTGAACATTTTACTCGGGATTGGCCAAAAAACATTTTCGAAACGAATTTGAAATTTTTTTTATTTTTCGGAAAATTTAAACATTTAAATTTACTGAAAATTTCCAAATTGATTCGAGAAAATTCACATGTGTTCTTTGATTAATTTTGAGCCCTTTTTCTTCTGTAAAATTTTTTCCAATAGTTGATATTTTTTGAGTAAAAAAATCACGAAGTTTTTATATTACACTTCGATACAAAAATCGCTATATTTTTTTTCTAATCATTATTTTTGAATAAAATAAAGTGCTTTTGAAAAATTATCGTTTTATGTCGTGAAGAAAATTAGGGATTATACTTCGAGGTCCCTTTCTTTTTAGCAGAGCAAAATTAGAAAAGAAATTGAAAAAAATTTCGATTATTTCCAAAAACATCGGCCACATATTTTTTTCTGTATATTTTTTTAAAAATGTGTGCTGATATTTAGAAAGAGCATATTCTAAAATATAAGGAAACCAAGTTTCATTAAAATCCATTGAGAATTGGACGAATGGCATAATGTCAAACCGAATCGTTGCAACCATGGACGTTTGCCATTCAATGGGTTAAGGCGTCTCAATATAAAAACTGAAATAATATTGGAATCCTGAAAAATCTGCAGTCACAAATTACGATTAAACTTAAAATAAAAAGATGTAAACATACCTTTAAGCCTAAAATCTGCCAATCACTTTTAAAATTTTATCAAAGATACTTTTAAACAACGTTTCATCAAAAAATTTTTAAAGTATAGTAATATCGACGTAGCGCATGAAAACTATCACTCCTGAACTATTTGTGACAAAAAGTATTAAATTTTAATGTATGTTGACGAAAACTATTATTTAAATTTTTATGTAAATGACGAGTATCACTCCTGATCGATTCGCGACGAAAAAAATTAAACTTCAATCAATATTAACGGTAATTATTATTTTAATTTTTATGTTAACGAAGACTATACGTCTGTCAAGTTGGCAGAACAACTTTGCCCTATCAAGATGGGACCAAACCTATAATTTGCCGCCTATATGCCGCCAATTATCCGTGACTTCAAAAAATTTGCCGCGGCTTTCCTTTTGGTTTAAACTGGTAGTACTGCTAAGTTGACGTCAAGTTAGCAGGACACCCTCTATAAAAGTATGAAGGCATTGTCGTAAATACTTGTAATTAGGCTTAAAATTTTCTGCGTATTTGCCGCTGCAAAAATATGATTTCCCAAATTCGAAATATTGCGATTTAGGTAATTTGTTATAAACAAATAATTTGAGAAAATTAAAAACTTCTAAACTTTTTAAAAAATATTTTTGCATTATTTTAGCTATTCGAAACGTTAAACACACTTAGATTTTTTCCTGAATAAAGCTTCATTCTTCAGAAAAAATTATGAAAATTTAGCAAAAAATTTTCAAAATTCATTTTTAGTTAAGTAAATAATTTTAATTTTAAAATCTGTCATTAAAGTATAATGATGACCTAAGGGGTCGTACCCAAATGCCGTTGACAATTTTTTCGATATTTCGACCCCCCGGTCCCCTTTCCGTGACATGTGTAAACTATCAAAGTACCCTCCCCCCCCCCTGTAACGTAAACTAACTTTTTTATTTTTTATTAAACTTTTAAAAAAAATTTTAATTATATTAATTACTTTTTAAATATTGAACATATTTTTATGTTTTTTATTTTATTAAAATAGCATTTTCACAAAACAACAGAATTCTAAACATTGCATATAATAAATATTTATAAGATATTAAATATATTAATCGTCGATAAACTTTTTCACTTCAATTTTATCGAAAAAGATCATAAAACTATGAACCTTTTAAAATACGTTATAAAAATAGAACACGATTCAACAGGCACAAATATAAATGCTGCAAATCGGCTTGAAAATTTTTCGTTTGTTTTGACAGCTCACTCGCTAAAAGAAACGGCTTATGCTTTGCACCGTATGGCGGCGCCCGCGTACATGTAAAAGAAAGTAATATACTGTGTTTTAGTGGACAGACTGCGGAATTGCTTGACTTTGCAGTTTTCGGATGAAAAATCTGCTCCAAATTGCTAATATTATGCAATGATCTTTTTGATAAAAAAAAATAGCCAACGTAGGAGTAAATAACGAACCCCCCCTCCCATAGCGTTACTTTTCGTAGATTCTAATCGACCCCTCCCCCCCAAAAAACTGTCAACGGCATTTGGGTACGACCCCTAAGAACTTTTTGAAAATTGCTCAAATTATTTCACAATATGTAACTTTACTAAAAATAAAATTTTCTAATAGATAATTTTGATAAATAATAAACATCAAATAATAAAATTTATGATACTCCTATAAAAATATTAACTTAATAAAGCAAAATAATACATATTGTGTATTTGTTATTAAAGTCGATAAGATTGATAGAAACCATAATTATGAAGAAATAAGGATTAAAATACATAGAATAAGTACATAAAATAACCATTTATTTAAATATTAGTTTAGATATGTAAGAATGTAACAAGTATTTGACAAGCTCTTGTCAAGGTTTTGTGTATTGATATATATATATATATATATATATATATATATATATGGGGCGTTTCATATCAACTCACCTGGTCAAAAAATAAAAATCGCTAAAAATCTGGGAAAATGTTCTATTTGATACCCAAAATACCCAAAAAAATTTTTAGAGCTCTAGGTCAAAGAGGTCAAGAGCAAGAGGTCATGGAGTTTTGTGATTTTTTCAATTTTTTTGTAAAATCATCATTTTTAATATTTTTTTATTAAAAAACTAAAGGTTTTAGAAAAAAATGTATGAAGACATTTTTTGTTGGAAATTATGTGTAGAAACTATACAAATTTTTTCCAATCCCAAAGTTGCTATCTTCTGATTGGTCCATTATATATTTTGATGTGATTTTCAATAACTTTTCTTCGCCAAGGTTGATTTTACTCATTTGGCACTAAAAGTTTGTAATTTTTATAACCTTTCACTGAAATTTTCCCCTACATGGTAAAATAACTCTACAGGCAGTTATGGTACGTTTTATTTAAGGTATCAAGACTGAGTTTTAAGCCTGAAAAAAAATGAAATTGAAATGTAGTCATAATTTGTTTTTGTAATGATATTAATTAACAAAACTTCTTTTTACCTTAAATATATATTAAATACAAGACTTTGACCTAAAAATAATTTTAAAAAACCCCATCCGTTGGTTAAAATCCTTTGCTCTTGTCGATAACTCGATTTTTAATATTTTTTTACTTACTGTAGAGTTTCTCAGCTAATTTTCAATTAATTGACCTGAAAATTTCCAGAGATCTCTAATTTATATATCTTCACAAAATAATAGTTTTAGTTTTAGGAAAAAAAAATAATTTCTAAGTTTGGTTTAGAAAAAGTTGAAAAAAATCAATATTTTTGTGAATTTCATACAAGTAATTCAGTTCAACATTTACTTTAACTTATCTTATCAAAATTCCAGAACTATTATTTTGTGAAGATATATAAATTAAAGATCTCTGGAAATTTTCAGGTCAATTAATTGAAAATTAGCTGAGAAACTCTACGGTAAGTAAAAAATTTTAAAAATCAAGTTATCGACAAGAGCAAAGGATTTTAACCAACGGATGGGGTTTTTTAAAATTATTTTTAGGTCAAAGTCTTGTATTTAATATATATTTAAGGTAAAAAGAAGTTTTATTAATTAATATCATTACAAAAACAAATTATGACTACATTTCAATTTCATTTTTTTCAGGCTTAAAACTCAGTCTTGATACCTTAAATAAAAAGTACCATAACTGCCTGTAGAGTTATTTTACCATGTAGGGGAAAATTTCAGTGAAAGGTTATAAAAATTACAAACTTTTAGTGCCAAATGAGTAAAATCAACCTTGGCGAAGAAAAGTTATTGAAAATCACATCAAAATATATAATGGACCAATCAGAAGATAGCAACTTTGGGATTGGAAAAAATTTGTATAGTTTCTACACATAATTTCCAACAAAAAATGTCTTCATACATTTTTTTCTAAAACCTTTAGTTTTTTAATAAAAAAATATTAAAAATGATGATTTTACAAAAAAATTGAAAAAATCACAAAACTCCATGACCTCTTGCTCTTGACCTCTTTGACCTAGAGCTCTAAAAATTTTTTTGGGTATTTTGGGTATCAAATAGAACATTTTCCCAGATTTTTAGCGATTTTTATTTTTTGACCAGGTGAGTTGATATGAAACGATATATATATATACATATATATATGTCTAACAAAAAATTGGATTTTACTAGCAATATCGCCGCAGCTAGTTCATGAAATGTAATTTACTGCTTTCACGGCTAGAAAACGGTAAATTAAAAGCCTAGATTACTTGAAATTCAATATAGTTTTGACGAGTTATTAAGGGTATGTGTACTGATATGATGTCTACTAGAGAATTGTATTTTAGCCGAAATATCATCGTAGGTAATTCTATAAATATGTGCCTTTTACATGGTCATAGAAAATTGAACGCATAGTTATGTTCACATTCAATAAGTTTTTGACAAGTGATTAAGAGTGTGTGTTATTAAATGTCTCAAAAAAATGTATTGTAGTCGAAATATGGCTGCGACAAATTCTTTAAATAAATCTTTCTTTCGAAACAGAAAAGCGGCCAATTATAAGCCTTCCGTTTAAATATTACAATTATTTGGCGAATTTGTGAAACTTTGAGTAATGATATGATCTCTAAAAAAAACTGTATTTTACTAGACATATTACCGCAGCTAATTCTTTTAATATAGGCTATTTCAATAGTCAGAAAGCGGTGAATTGGCAACCCATTGCTGTTGGAAACAAATAAGTTTGTTATGGCTATCTGTACTAACATGTCGATTAAAAAACCGTATTTTATCCGCAGTATGTCCGAGGCAAATTCTTTAAATGCATGCATTTTTTGAAGCAGAAAAGCGTCAAATTAAAAGCCTAGTTTGGTTCAAATTCAATCAGTTTTTGACGAGTTATTAAGAGGAAGTGTACTCAAATGATGTCTCAAAGAAAACTGCATTGTAACCGAAATATGGCCGCGGCATATTCTTTAATACATACATTTTTGAAGGTAGAAAAGTAGTAAATTATGAGCCTAGTTCTGTTAAAATATAACAAGTATTCAATGAATTCTTTGAACTTTATGTACTAATATGGTGTTTCACCAGAAACTGTATTTTACTAGACATATTGCCGCGGATGATTCTTTGAATATGTGCTTTCTCCTTCCAAAAAGCGGTGAATTAAAAGCCCATTCGTATTGGAAACCAATAAGTTTGTTACGAGTTATTATGGGTATCGGTACTAATATGATTTTTACCAAAAAACTGTATTTTAGCCAAAATATGGCTGCGGCAAATTCTTTAAATACATGCATTTTTTGAAACAGAGAAGCGGAAAATTATGAGCCCAGTTCCGTTATAGTATAACGAGTATTTAACTTTCATTTTTAAATTTTGTTTGTTGAAAATTTTAGAACCTTTGTATATTTTTGAAACTTGAAAGGAACGATTGTTCTTTTCAACTTTTTGTAAGATCTTGAGAAAATGTTTTAAAATAAACACGTGCTTCTTCATAATTCTTTAAAATAATTTGTAAGTGAAATATCATTTCTCGTAATTTAAACAATATTGATGATTTTTACATTCAATTATAAAAAATCCGCATCTTTTTGGTGCAATTTTTTATGTTTTCAAACTTATTAGCAGTTTTTAATATTGTAAGTCTTTAAAAAATTACATCTGCTTTATAATCAGGGGTAAGGGGGGGGGGGGTACTTGGACCAAAAGCAACAGTAAAAAATATTGTAATATTTTAAACAATTTTACGTTATTTTGTGGGTGACTGTGGAGGGGCTATAGAGAGGAGTGGGGGTGTAGGGGAGTGTGGGCGGTCCAAGGGTTAATTTCTGATATAACTATATAATATAGGAAGATATTTATATATATATATATTTATATATATATATATATATATATATATATATATGGGTCATTTCACACTAACTGGAAGAGAAAAAAAATAAAAATGGTTGAAACTCTGAGAATATATTCTGTTTGTTACCCAAAATGTGTAAAAAATATTTCAAGGATCTAGTTCGAATGTATCAAGAGCTATAGATCCTTAAATTTGAAAATTTTCTAAAAATGTTAAAAAACTTTCAAATTTCCAGGTCCTGTAGCTCTTGATACTTTCAATCTAGATCTTTGGAAATTTTTTACATATTTTGAGTTATAAACGGTTTTCAACGATTTTTATTTTTTTGCTCTTCTAGTTGGAGTGAAATATCCCATATACATATATATATATGTGTGTGTGTGTGTGTGTGTGTGTGTGTGTGTGTGTGTGTGTGTGTGTGTGTGTGTGTGTGTGTGTGTGTGTGTGTGTGTGTGTGTGCGTGTGTGTGTGTGTGTGTGTGTGTGCGTGTGTGTGTGTGTGTGTGTGTGTGTGTGTGTGTGTGTGTGTGTGTGTGTGTGTGTGTGTGTGTGTGTGTGTGTGTGTGTGTGTGTGTGTGTGTGTGTGTGTGTGTGTGTGTGTGTGTGTGTGTGTGTGTGTGTGTGTGTGTGTGTGTGTGTGTGTGTGTGTGTGTGTGTGTGTGTGTGTGTGTGTGTGTGTGTGTGTGTGTGTGTGTGTGTGTGTGTGTGTGTGTGTGTGTGTGTGTGTGTGTGTGTGTGTGTGTGTGTGTGTGTGTGTGTGTGTGTGTGTGTGTGTGTGTGTGTGTGTGTGTGTGTGTGTGTGTGTGTGTGTGTGTGTGTGTGTGTGTGTGTGTGTGTGTGTGTGTGTGTGTGTGTGTGTGTGTGTGTGTGTGTGTGTGTGTGTGTGTGTGTGTGTGTGTGTGTGTGTGTGTGTGTGTGTGTGTGTGTGTGTGTGTGTGTGTGTGTGTGTGTGTGTGTGTGTGTGTGTACATATATACGTGAATTCGTAATATAAAAATAAATATAAGGCCTAAAAATAGGCTTTTCCTGTTATTAAAATTAAAAATTATTAAATATAGAATTATTTATATAATATATAAAACTTTAAAATTACTAATAATTAATATGTTAATTCGTTATATTTAAGGAATAAAACGATACGTGTTTATCTTGCATATTCTGTTTTAAAATAGTTACAAAAGCTTGACTTTATAGATGACCGTAAGTGTTGAGTATAATTTCAAACTTAAATTTTGTTACTTGAGTATCAGTAGTTACTTCAATGGACTATTACGTCTTTACCGACGATTGAGGCTGGAATTCATGGATCTAACTCAAGTAATGATTGCTACTAAGATTTCTTTCTGATTTTGTCTCTCTAAAAATGAAAAAAAAGCAGATGATGCAACCGTGGCATGAGTTAAGTCTATAAATTCAAGCCTAATTTATCAGTATGATTAACAGTCAAAAAAGTTATAACTTTTACGCAAGTAATGGTACTTGCGTTTCAAGTAATACTTAAAATTCATATTGTTTTTAAAACCAAGTTTTCGGCTGAAATTCATGTACCAACTCAAGTAACGGTTTTATTATCTATCTTTTTCCTCGTCATGATAGAGATAAAAATAAAATAAAATTTGTGTAGTAAACACTAATACTTGAGTTGAATTTATGGATTCCAGCATTATAGACAAATATCAATCATCATTTTATGAATTATGAAGATTGTCAAGTTCCAAACATAAAATTATAATTGCACAGTTGTCAGTTTCAATAAAATCGAATACAGCATACAGCTTTTGATTATTTCATGATTAATGATTAAAACGTGTTTTTAAAATAATGACTTATATATTTTTTTATTGATTTTAATGGAATTCAATAAACTGACTTTAAATGTATCGTAATGATATGATTTTTATTTAAACAATTTTTACGTCAGTTTAAATTTAATTAATACTTTTTTATATAAATATAAAAACTCAATATAGTCATAACTGCAATATAAAAATTCAGAAGTTGAGGCAATACTTTTTCACTTAAAAATTGGCTAATTTATACATTTTAATAAAATAAGTAAAAATCTAACCAAGTCACGTATAGGGCACAGTAAATTAAGTTAATTTTGAGTACTGAATAAAATTGAAAATAATTCGATTAAACATAATATAAAAATATATGTACACATGTGCTCAAAGTAAAAAAGTGTATGTTATTCCATCAAGTGATTATTTCTTACTCTACTTCCATAAGAAAAACAAAGATAGTGCAATATTTAATATAAATAAACTGAAAAGTAGGAACTAAGTAACAACTATAATTTCCAGACCTTAATATATGATCATGAATTTGAATCATGAAATTAATTGTTACGTGAAACATGCTTTAGAAAAATTTCGTGTTTATTTCTAATAAAAATATCTTCACAAATGTATTTTATATATATGAAATACGAAATTTAAATAGAAAAAATCATAAGATTAAAATATACAGTTTCGGTTAATTTTCAATTCGAATATTTCAGAATAATAAAATAACTATTTGCAATTACTTAACAATCCTTTTTGCATCTAATATGAAATTTTAATAAGATACAAATATGACAGAGTGTATGTATTACAAGTAAGGCTTGCATATTATAAATATTATAATTTTTAGAAAATTCTTGATATTAATAGATTATTAATTAAAAACTTTAAATATTTTTACATTAATGACAAGTAACTTTTTAAATATAGCTAAAATAATACTGTTACATAATATTTTATAAAAATTATTAAAATTATAATCATATATTCAATATTATTTTAAACTATGAATAAAAAGTTTAAAAAATTATTATTAAGTAATATCTTATAAATAGTTATATTATTTTATTTAATACATTTCCAACTTAAATAATTAACTTCATGTTCAACATCTTCATCTTCAACAACCAATATAATTAATATCCAATACAGCTAAAATTTTTGAGAAAATTATACACAATAGAATTCTAGACTTTAATAATAAATGTAAAATATTAAGTAGCAAAGAGTTTGGTTTCATTAAAAATTTAGGAACTAAAGACGCATTAAACTTTATATCCAATGTAATATATACAAATTCAGACAAAAATAAACCTATTGCTATTGAGCAAAGGGACATAAACTTATCGACAGCTATTCATTTAATAGGAAACAAACAGTAAGGATAGATTAAAACATTAGCGAAAACGAAAATATAAATACAGGATTTCCACAGGGGACAATACTTGGACCCTTACGTTTTATAATTTATGTTAATGATCTCTTAAATTGTATGCCTGAAAATACAATTATATCATATGCTGATGACACGGTAGTAATGGCAACTGGTAAAACTTGGACTGAAGTGAAGTGTAAGATAAATAAGTATCTAGAAGAGGTATAAATTTGGCTTACTAGGAGAGTGTCACACCTCCGGATCACGGATTTTGCTCAAACTTCGGGATAAGTTTTCAGATGATAAAATATGAAAAAATCTAAAGTTATAGTCATAAATACTCAATATTTCCCTAGTTACAGGCAATTAAAGAAAATCACTACAAAAGTTACTAGATTTTTAAACGCATATAGTTCTTTAGCATTAATAGCTACAAGCTTGAAACTTTTTTTAAATTAAAGCTGAGCTCAAATCCTTTCGAATTAGTAGTTATAGCATGTAAAAATATTATTTTTTCCTAAAGTTAGAGCGTGATAAACATTGGACCTGATTTTTCTTTTAAATACATTAATTAATAATAAAAGCTGAAATTAGGTCCAATCCTTATTACGCTCTAACTTTGGAGAAAAATAATATTTTTAAATGCTATAACTACTAATTCGAAAGGATTTGAGCTCAGCTTTAATTTAAAAAAAGTTTCAAGCTTGTAGCTATCGACGCTAAAGAACTATATGCGTTTAAAAATCTAGTAACTTTTTTAGTGATTTTCTTTAATTGCCTGTAACTAGGGAAATATTGAGTATTTATGACTATAACTTTAGCTTTTTCCATATTTTATCATCTAAAAATTTATCCCGAAGTTTAAGCAAAATCCGTGATCCGGAGGTGTGACACTCTCCTAGTTAGATTAAACAAACTAACCTTAAATGTACGAAACCTGTATACATAACTTTTGGAAACTACAAGGATAGTCTACCAGAAGAAATTGAAATTAAAATTAACCGAAATAATTAAAAGAGTGTCCAACCCTATGTATTTTGGCATTATTTTTGACTCACATATGAGGTGGTATGTACACATGGAGTATTTGATTAATAAGACCAGATATCTGATTTTCCTATTTAGTGAACTATCCAATTTTATGGATACTAACACGCTAACAGTAATATACTATGCCTTTTTTCATAGTCTGATTGGATATGGTATAATTGCTTGGGTGGTGCCCACAATAACAAATTGCAATTACGAAAATCAGTTCGAACCAGAATTTTAAAAATAATTAACAAAAAAACATTTACAAGCAAAATGCCCTTAGATCTACGGCAGTTATTCACATATGAAAGTTTGCGATATGAATACGAAAATTTAAGAACCCTACCCATATAGCACTGAAGCTTCCAGAAAGCTTCCAGGAAGCTTCCATAAAAGGTTCGGAAACTTCCCGGAAGCTTCCATGTAAGCTTCCTGGAAGCGTTAAATGTCCCGCGCACTTTTCATTCACAAAGATTCAATGGAAGATTCCAGGAAGCTTCCATGTAAGAAATCAGTAAGCTTCCATGGAAGCTAGTATAAAAGCCTTTTGAATCTTACAAGAAGCTTGCAAGGAATATTGACGTAAGGTTCTAAAAATACTTCATGGAAGCTTCCATAAAAAAATGCAAAATGCTTCCAGGAAGATTCCAGTGTAAGGTTCCCGGAGGCTTTGGGGGAGTCAACAATTCAAATATCATTTGGTCAATTTTATCCTTTTTCACCGTTCGGAAGGTATTGTGTTACGATTCTGTTCAACATTCTATTTTTTATTTTATATTTCACAAATATTTGCTGTGCAAAACACATATTTATTTACAACATACTATTTTATATACTATTATATCATATTTATACGTCAATACATATTCACTTATATTAGGATTTACGTATAATTATAAAGACGCATTTACATTTTTATGGCAGGCGCTGTGGGTACATACTCAAAACCACGTTCGACTTATATAGTAAGTGTGGTATCATCTCACCACTTAGGTACAAAACGCCCATTCAACGCGTATCCCCATGTAGGCGTAACTGCGAATCGAAGGTGACGGACTTGTTTGATATCTGTCGGTAGTTCAATTCCCGACTAAACATAATTTTTTTTTTTTATAAATTATGTTGCACATGCATATATTTCACTATTTTTTTAAATTTAAATATTTTTTATGTATATACACGGTGGGCCATTTTAATCTATGCACCTGAAAAATTCAGTAAGTTCGCATCCTATCAAAAAATGACCTCTATAAAAGTTGTAGGATACAAAGGGGGTCAAACAATAGTGACCTTGAATTTGACCTTCAAACTGACCTTTAAGGTCAAATCAAGGTCAACTTGAGTTTTTTAAATAGAAGCCCCTATTTTTTACACCGGAATCGGAAAGGGCGGGAAATTTTACGTCCGAATATGCTCTCAGGTCATCTGACCTCGATGACCTCAAAGGTCAGGTGAAGGTCATAAATACGAAATAATTGAGTAGCTGTCAACATTCTTATGTAAGGTGTTGTCGAAAAAATGAAGATCATAATTTGAGTAATTTTTAACGAGAAATTCAGTGTTGACCTTTACTTTTTCGGCAATACCCTACCTAAGATTTTTCATAGCTATCCGATTATTTCGTATTTATGACCTTCATCTGACCTTTGAGGTCATCGAGGTCAGATGACCTGAGAGCATATTCGGACGTAAAATTTCCCGCCCTTTCCGATTCCGGTGTAAAAAATAGGGGTTTCCATTTAAAAAACTCAAGTTGACCTTGATTTGACCTTGAAGGTCAGCTTTAAGGTCAAATTCAAGGTCACTATTGTTTGACCCCCTTTGTATCCTACAACTTTTATAAAGGTCATTTTTTGATAGGATGCGAACTTACTGAGTTTTTCAGGTGCATAGATTAAAATGGCCCACCGTGTACATGAATGTATATGTACATGTACCTACGTATTATTCACACACAAACATTTTCATGCTATGTGAAGTCGAAAAATTCATTTTATATAGATTTTAAAATAAATTTATTTAAAAAACTTAAATAAATAATACAATACTCTTTCTTAAAACTTTATTCAATTAAAGATTTTTCTTTAAAAAAGCAACAAAATGTTTTGTGTGCTTATTTACTAGCTTAAATTAATATTAAAAGAAATTTTTTATCTAAAGTTATACAATTATAGAAACTTTGAATCATTTAATTTGTAATCTGTTTTATTCGTATTCATATGATAATCCGATATTAATTTTTAATATTAAAAAGAATATCTTAATGCATTAATTTAACAAAAAAGACTATATTTTTAATTTATAAAATTATTGGGGGACTATTACATAAATACGGAAAAAGAAGATTACAAATTGAATGAATTAATTTATATAATTATGTAACTTTGGGTAAAAATTTTTTATTACTATTAATTTTTAGTTAGTAAAAGAACACAAAATATTATGCTTTTTTTAGGTAAAATTTTTAATTTGATAAAATTTATATATTCAAAACATTCTAAAGATATTTAGACTTTGTAATTAATTTATTTAATTTCCATGGTAGAAACGTTAAGCATACATTCAGTATATAATACCGGCCGTCGCGATCTTATGCTAATCGATATCGCGATAAACCCTAACACCGGTTCATCAATTATCCCGATGGCATCGGGAGGATATCGTCAACCTTCTAATTATATTTTATCTATAATATATAATAAATAATAATTTAGAAAATGTAATACCCTGAATGAAAAAAGAAATGATGAATAAAATAATAAATTTTATTATGCACATAATAAATTTTACTATGCATATAATAAATTTTACTTTTCCAAATAATAATGTCGAGTCGATGATCTGTAAATTTAATCATAACTTCAAAATTTTCGACCAAATTGAAAGTAGTTCTGTAACATATGTAGACAATTCGAAAATTCATTGACAGCATGTTATCATGGCGCAGTCGGTAACGCCTTCACGCTTAGCATGCACGAGGTCTCTGGTTCGAGCCCACTTCACGCAAGATTTTTTTTCGATGATAATTTATTTTCAAAATATAAAATTAATTAAAAAATATAATTATAAATGGTTTAATAACAAATTTCGGGTGCAAGAAATAATATCAGAAAAAGGTTTTAATTAATTGTTTTTAGGGTTATGTTCTTCATCTAATATATGGAATTGTAATTAATGTCTTCAATATTATATCGCGTATGTATCGGTTATCAATCGTGACTGCATCGCGACGAGATATCGCTAGCCATTAATTTATTGAGCATATTTTTATCCTGAATTTTCTACCAGGGTTATAAAATTTTATTAAATAAACGACTTTCTCTTGAAAAAAACATATTTTTTTGTATTCTTTTTTATTAATTAAAATCAATAATAAAAAAAATTCTTCATCGAAAGTTATACACAATTATAAAAAATTCTTAATCATTTAAAATGTAATATGTTTTACTTTATATTTAAATAATCTGCCATAAATTTTGTAAATTAAAAATAGTATAAGACATTAATTTAATAGAAAAAAAAAACAATATTTTTAATCTATAAAATTAAATTAATGTAAGGCAGACACTACACCTGTACTCATAAATATTGTCTAAATTCTCATTTTATTGTAAAATTAAAAAAAAAAAAAATGTATTAGCTTATAGTATGTACCATGAAGATTATTCTATTATATTTTTAAATAAATTCATTTATCAGTTATTTAAAATCTTGGAGTCCAATGATATTTATTAAAATTATTCGATTTTGTACCTGGAATACAAAATTCTTATAAACAAAGGAATAGATTTATTTAAAAATTTAACTGAATAATTTTCATGATATTTACTACAAACTAATGTTTTTTTTTCTGAAACTTTGCAATAACTTTTCGTGAACATTAATATATCCTTCCTGTAATATTCTGTGAAAGGCTGCAGGAAGTTTGAATAGAATCTTCCGCAAAATGTTACTGCAAGCTTCCTGCAAGATGTAAAGTAATCTTCCAAATAACATTCGGATATAACTTTTCGGAAGCTTACTGGAAGCTATTTTATAATATTCCATTTGGCTCTCATGGAATATTACATGTAAGCTTCCCTGAACCTTCCGTAAGGCTTACATAAAAGATTCCAATGGAATCTTCCTGAAACTTTCATTTAGCTTTCGGGAAGTTTACAGGGAATCTTCCTGACAAGTCACTGGTAACCTTCCGTAAACATTGAAATATTTTTCTTGTAACGTGCCGTGGAAGGCTGCAGGAAGTTTGAATGGAATCTTCCACAAAATATTACTGGAAGCTTCCTGCAAGATATAATGTGATCTTCCGAATAACGTTTCTGTAATATTGCATGTAATCTTTCCGAAAGCTTACTGGAAGCTATTTCGTAATGTTTCATTTAGCCCTCCTAGAATATTACATGTTAGCTTCCCTGAACCTTCCGTAAAGTTTACATGAAAGATTCCAACGGAAGCTTCTCAAAACTTCCATTTAGCTTCCGGGAAGCTTACAAGGAATCTTCCTGACAAGTTACTGGTAACCTTCCGTGAACATTGGAATATTCTTTCTGTACATTTCTGTGGAAAGCTGCAGGAAGTTTGAATGGAATCTTCCACAAAATATTACTGGAAGCTTCCTGTAAGATATATTGCAATCTTCCAAATAACGTTCCTGCAATCTTGCATGTAATCTTTTCGGAAGCTTACTGGAAGCTATTTTGTAATGTTTCATTTAGCTCTCATGGAATATTACATGTAAGCTTCTCTGAACCTTCCGTAAAGTTTACATGAAAGATTCTAATGGAAGCTTCTCGAAACTTTCATTAAGCTTCCAACAAGCTTGCTAGAAGCTGACATTGGAATCTTCCTCGAATCTTTCGATGGAAGCTTCCCGAATCTTTCGTGCTATGTGGGTATATGTTGATTCAATTAGTGAAACCAGGCATAAATTGATAATTCCACCTAAGTATAGTAAAACAGTAAGCACGAAAAGCAGTTATATTAGGGCAATCAGCACATCTAACAACTTATCAAATGAATTGAAAGATCTTGATAAAAAAAATCTCTAATATTAGGAAGTTTTAGGATTGGTTGATAAATAATAAGTAAAAAAAATTTTATTGAATATCAATTGATAAAACCCTGGCTTGAATAGTTGTGTTACCAAAATAAGACACTACTGAATGTACGAACATACATATGCGCTAATGGTAAATATAAAATGGCTAATAATTGGTCTCATCGTCGTATATCCAACTATAATTTAAAACAATGGGCAGTATTAACATAAAAAATAAAATAAATATAGTCACGATTACAGATGGGTTAATAGAAGTATTGTTACTAGAGGCAGAAAACACCCAAAATACAACTGATGAAAAAGAAAATAAAATAATAAAAAAAAAGCAGACGCATCACCGAACAAACTAAAAAACATGAACTTTGTTACAATAAATTTTGTAAGGGAAACGGAAGATACTGCTGGTAAAGAAAAGGATCCAAATATAGATAAGTACAGACCTATAGAAAGAGTGTTCACAGAAATAAATAAAATTGTAGAAGAAAATGCTATGAGGATGAAGGCGATGGAAGCTCTGGGTATGCTACTGCTGCAGTCAAATAACTATCGTATGATCTACGGAGATATCAACTATATAGGTTCGAATAAGGCATTATTCTATTTTGATAGAGGTATAAGAGGGAAACAGGTTTTTACAAACTCTATGTATTCCTTAAAACGTCAACTACCAGACAAAGATATTGTAATTATAGACGGTATTGTATTTACATCAACATGAAAATGTGATTCGTCAAATCAACATAAAGAAATGTTTTCACATTACAGAGTAACTTGTGCTGCGGGTCTGACATGTCCAACTAGACTTAGAAGTATGGAAAGAATGCTCTATGCAAGAGATAGAAATGCGTCTCCTGACGTAATGGTAACAGCAAGAGCAATGCTCGTTAGCTATTGGTAATAGGATCTTTTAGTATGTCATACAGGTTTCTTTGTCAGAGTTTTGTGATATAGGAAAAATATTGTGTTAAATTTTTAAAAATTTTACTAAAGAATAGAATGTTATGATATAGAATAAGTATTGTCTTGTATTGACTTTTTATTTAAAACACAGAATAATAGAAAGTTATGATAATTAAGATAATTTAATATTGTTAAATAAATCATTGTTAAACGGATGATAACATTAATACATGAATTTTATAAATATATTTAATATATTAGGCAATATACTGGTTTTGGATGGTAATAAAAATAATCCAAACCGGGGTGAAAGTGTGTGTCAGTGTGAGTGGGTGTAATGGTATGGAGACGAGTGAGGAAGTCCGGCATAGATTTGTGCTGTCAGTTTGTATGAATGTAAGTTAGTGTACTTGATGGTTATAGCTGTATTAGATACAGTGTCGCTAACCAACATTATATTAATCCAGACCTGCAAACAGGAAATATGATTTTCCTCTGCAGGGTTGCGGCGTTCGAGTGTTTTGTTATGTAATAAAACTACTATGTAATAGCTCGAAATTGTTATATGTAACTCTGAAAATAAATAAATAAATGTTAAAACTAGATTCAATTAGCATTCAATTCCACAAGTTATTTAAAAAATTTACCATTATTCAAAGTTATTAAAAAGTTATTTATAAAAAGTATTCCCCTATCAAGATTTCAAAATTCTATTAATTTAATTTTTTATTCTATACATTAGAGAATTGGTTTTAATGTTGAAATTTGTTGTGATATGCAACATATATATATTATATTATAGTAAAATATTTTATCACCCTGTATGAAAATTATTTTGTAAAAGTAGAATCATACTCTGAATGAATAAATAATTATAAGAAAATAAAAAGCGTTAGGCTGGAGATAAATAACGATTGTTTACTATCATTTATACATTTTTTAAATGTAGATATTGCAAATATCCGTAAATAACTGTAAATAAATTGAAGAATACAATTATTAGAAATAACTCAAAATAATTTTTATTTTAGTTCTTTTTACAACAAACTTTTCTTAATAATTAAATATATATACCAAGCCGAAAATAACTATTTTTTATCGTTATATTATTTTTACAAATTTTATTATTATCATAATTTCTTTTATTTTCCAGTTTTTAAAAGTAAAAAGGCAGTAAATTAAATTAGTTAATATAAAAGCAATTCTATTGTGAATATCTTCGAAAAAATTTCATTGAAAATAAATTAAAATTTTTAAAAGAATTTCAATTTTCAATAATGGTTTTAATTAAGAAAGATAAATTGATTGTTAAAGGACAGGGATTTTATAGTGGAATTGCTTTCATATTAACTGATATTCATATATTAGAATTTAATATTTTAAACTGGTGCACCTCATTTAACATGCGATCAACTTTACTAATTCAAAGACCACAATATGTTAATTCAGTATCGATTGATGGAGAATTTATACAGTTATTATTTTCCGGAAATTTAGAAAAAGGTCACTGGATTTGTATGTATTATAATAATAAGGTAATTCATATATATGACAATTGAAATCTTAAATATCTACAAGATGAACATAAGATTTATATAAACAGATTATTTCTAAACAAATCGGAATTGAGCAAAGTATTCGAAACAGTACAATCACAAACAAATAATTATGATTGTGGCGTTTTTGAAATTGCTTTTGCTGTTGCAATACTTTATAATTTATGTCCATGTTGTTTAAGATATGATGTATCTCAAATGCGATTACATTTATCAAGAACTTTTGAAACGCAACAAATAAGAATGTTTCCAGTTTGACAAAATTATAGTAATGCAAATATTAATTACGATAATCCATCGGACATGATAAGAGGAGTTTTTGTCATGAGCAACGCCTAAATCAAATACCATTAAATTTAGATTCTGCCGAGCTTGAATTATTAGAAAAAAACTCACAAATGCATTTATTGGCAGAACAAAAAAAGATCATGGAAATGTATCGTAAACAAAAGAATTCGAATCATGAAACAATTTTGATGGAAATTGACAATGACATTCTAGATATAAATTTTTTAAAACCAAATAATGATATAATGGAAATCGATGATATCCACTTAAATTATAACAATAATAAAATTAGGACTGTTGAGATTAAATTAAATAAAGAAAAAAAAATCAAAAGAAATAGATGAAAAAGAAGCTTTATTTGTAACAGGACTTAAGGTAGTTCTATTGGTCCAGTGGTTCTCATTGTGAAGTAATATGTTTCTTACAAATTCATACTATACAAAAGAGAAATTGGTTGAGTTCTGTGTTTGCACAATATTCCAAAAACATGTTTGTGCGCAGATTCTGTAAGTATACACAATGCGAATCGTAAGACTTCATGTTTACGTGTAAATTAATATAGAGTAAGAACATTATTTTCCTTTTATTTTAGAATCGAGTGTCGATTGCTATGATCTACAAACTTTTTACACAATCTTATAAAATGTTACGTTTCAAGCGCTTCGCCCATATACTCTCATGTTAAATTTAGCAAAGTTTAAACTAAAATATCTAAAAGATGAAGGTGGATATCCACCCAAATCAAAATACCATTGTAAAGCATAAATCTTAATTTACAACATATTTCAATTTCAAAAAATTCTATAGAAAAGTGAAAAACCAATAGAACTACCTTAATAGGAAAATGGTAACAGAACAATCACATAAATATAAAGAAAATTCGGAAATAGACATTATTATGAAAATGCAAGAAAAATAGTAATGATAAATTAGAACTAAGACGTGTTCAAGAAGCTTTACGTAAGAAAAAAGCTTACATGAAAATGAAAAAAGGACAACCAAATAAATATAAATAGTAAGTAAAAAATACTAAAATAACAAAATTGCAATTCAAGAAAAAAATGAGTACTGATAAATTGAAACAAATACGTGCGAATGAGGCCTTACCTAAGAAAGAAGATTTATGAAAATTAAAAAAAACATCCAGAAAAATATTAAGAAAAATTAGAAAATACTAAGATAACAAAATTGAAATTCAAGGAAAAAATGAGTACTTATGAATTGGAACAAGTACTTGCAAATGAGGCTTTATGCAAGAAAGAAGCTTATATAAAAATCAAAGAAAAAATTTCAAATAAATATGAAGAGAAACTAGAAAATACTAAGATAACAAAATTGCAATTCAAAGAAAAAAAGAGCACTGATAAATTGGAACAAAGACGTGCGAATGAGGCTTTATACAAGAAAGAAACTTTAATGAAAATTAAAGAAAAACAACCAGAAAAATATGAAGAAAAATTAAAAAATACTAAAATAACAGAAATCAAATCAAAGATAAAAAAGGGTACTGATAAAGTGGAACAAATACTTGCAAATAAGGCTTTACGCAAGAAAGAAGCTTATATAAAAATCAAAGAAAAAATTCCAAATAAATATAAAGAAAAATTAAATAATACTAGGATAATAAAAACAAAATTAAAGAAAAAAAAGGTTATTGATAAATTGAAAGAGCAAGAGAAAGCTAGAGGGGAAGAGAGACAGCAAGAAAGGGTGAGCGAGACATAGACATGAAATTGAAAATATTAAGATATCAAAAATAGAATCGATTGAAAATAGAGGAACTAGTAAATTTCAAAAATAGCATGCAAGAGAAAGATTACGCAAAAAAGAAACTTATAAAAAATTTATTAATGAACAATATAATGAATATGAGAGAATGGTCAAAATTGAAAATAAAAAATTGGAAAATGCCAATATTATCAACAAAACACAAGGAAAAAATAATTGTTACTAATTAAAAGAATCACGCACAAGGTGTAAATAAATAGAAATTAATGAGAATAAACAAATTAATAATTATACTACAATAAATAAACTTATAGATGGAAAAAAGCGAAAATATAAATATGATTCTTATCAATTAAAGACATTTTTTATAAAGTATAAACGATTAAAAATTGAAAACAATAAAAATTATAATGAAAATTACAATAATAATAATTATAATAACAATTATAATGTTGTATTGAACCAAGTTATTGATAAAACAATAAAGGGCAAAGTTGAAAGAAAATTAAAGAAATCAAATGAGAAAATTTTAAATGAAAAAATTGATTCGAAACTAACTGGTTGTATAGCAAATATATATTTCGATAAAAATCTCATATCTGTAAATTACATTGGTTTTATGACAAATACATGTGTTTATTGCTATGCGAATCATTTTGCTTTCGAATATACTAAAAGAAACGATTTCTTTAATTGTTATCATAAAGGTGAAATAGAATTGTTAGAAAATTCTTCTTACCCCGAATAGTTGAAGTTTTTAGCAACTAAATTAACGGAAGAAAGTATTGATTTTCGACGAAATGTTAGGTTGTACAATAATGCTTAAACATTCGCAAGTTTTGGTGCCAATTTTGATACATTAATGGGTAAAGGACCACAAGTTATTTATAATATGTGGACAAATTTACCATAATATATATGCGTTACATCCTAATAAAGATGAAGCACGTAAATATGGACAATTATATATTTTAGATAATGAAATGGCAACTATTGAACGGAATAAGTTTAATATAAATTTAACATTATTAGAACATTTAGATATCTTGATAAGAGATATTAACCCTTATGCTAAAGCCTATAAAATGATGCATGAAGTAGAAGAAGAAGTACTACAACGATATGCAAAAATCAATTATCCTCCAAGAACTGTTACTATGTCTATTGTCTCAAATAATAATTTGGATAAAAATAGATATAATCTACCTACTTGTAATGAAGTTGCAATAGTATATGTTGAAGAAGACGATCTTCCTCCTATTGACCGTAATATTGTCATTTACTCTAAGTATGATAAACCAATTAGTATACCGACAATTAGCAAACATACAGAATCTGTGACATCCGCTTATTCATTCTAATAGTGGTTTTGGATGGATGCCAAATATGAAAAGTAAATTTGGAAAATCTAATATTTCAAATTTGCAATTTTATAATTATAGATTTAGTGTTGTAAATAAATTTAATCCATACCTTAATTTAGGGAAATTATCTCAACAATTCATTGTTGATGCGTTTGAAAAAGTTGAAAACTCCAGATTATATTTCATACGAAAAAACCAAAACTTATTAAGAAGTGATTGTTGCAAAGGCGTTATGGACTATTTACATGAAAAAAAAAATTGGATTCTTCAAAACTTGGAAAAACGGTCATATTACCATCAAACTTTACAGGAAATCCACGATTTTTAAAACAAAATTACATGGATTCAGTGACATTATCATGATAAACCTGACCTTTTTGTAACTATGACCGGTAACCCACATTGGAAAGAATAAACTAAAAACTTGGGAATTTATGAAAATGCAATAGATAGACCAGATATTTTAACAAAAGTAATTTATTAAAAAGTAGAAGAATTAAAAAATTTAGTAATAAATTTTAGGAAAATGTATTGCATATATTTATGACATTGAATTTCAAAATCGAGGATTACCGCATATGCATATGTTGTTATTCTTAGATAAAAAAAGTTGACAAAATAATAAGTGCAGAAATTCCAAATAGAGATATTTATCCAAAATTATATAGTATTGTTAAACAATTTATGATACACGGTCCCTGTGGTATGCAAAATGTAAATTGCCCGTGTATGGATAAAATTATGAAACAATGTACTAAAAATTTTCCCAAAAATTTAATAATACAACAACATTTGAATCAAATTAATATCCACTATACAAACGTAAAAATGATGGCGTCAAAATAATTTTCAAAAATAAATTTACAAAAAAAGTTACAGATAATGGATTTGTTGTTCCTTATAATCCTTACTTATTATTGAAATTTGATGCACACATACACGTAGAAGTATGTTCCATCGTACAATGCATTAAATATTTATTCAAATGTTGTAATAATGGTCATGATTGTGCATACATTAATATACATCAAGTTAATGTCGATTTTTAATCAGAAAATAAAGTCACTCATCAAAAAGACAATCGTGAGAATGTTGAATATGAATATGACGAAATCCAACAATACATTAATATACGATATTTATGTCCACCTGGAGCAATGCACAGATTATTAGAATATCCTTTACATGTTATTCCACATACTATAAAACGCCTAAGCGTTCGTGAAGAAAATCAACAAAATGTATTTTTTAATGAAGGAAAAGAAAAAATGATTATGCAAAAAAATGTGGAAACAACATTAACAGCATATTTTGAATTGAATGGAGAAGATTCTGAATCACGAAATTACTTGTATTCAAAAATACGAAGTTTTTATACATTTGACTGATTTTATTCAGATTCATGCTGGCCGTCACAGATCGAATTTTTTTTTGGCTGAAAACTATGTGAATGTGTTCTAATACTTAAGAGAAGATGTGGAGACCCCAAAATACGGCTTAAAAAAATTTTTTCACGACGCTATAGTCTATTTTGTGTTAAATGTAAAAATGAAAGGTGAAAAAATGAAAATGGACCTCCGTATTCAAAATGCTCTATCTCCGTAAATTTTTGACTTTTCGAGACGAATCTTCGTTAAAATGTAAGAAATACAGTCTAGTTTTAAATGCTATTCCGATTTTTGCGATGCGAGTTGATCCCTTCGAGTTATTCATGAAAAACCTAGAAAAAACGATTTTGTTTAAATGCAATTTTCTCTAAAACTATATTTTTTTTTAAATTTTTATGTTTTTATACGTAAAAAATGCTAACTTTTAGAATAGGTGAAAATATGCTATTTTGGTTATTTTTTTGAAACAGGTTTTCGAACGTTTTTTTTATATTTCCCATTTTAAAGCATTGATACAACAACACATCGTGCCATTTTTTCCACTACTACGTCTTCTTACGAATCGCTTATGCTTTTATTTATTAATGTAATAAAAATAGTAACAAAAATCTTCAAAATAAACCTTTGATCAAGTTTTTTGGATCAATTAGAACCAAAGCTATGACAATTTTGAGTTTATAAAAATAGATAAATTAAAAAAATTTTTTCAATTATAGAATATCAAAACCATGTACTCTTCCAATAATTATGCTCTTTCACTATTCGTTCACTGTTTTATTTATAAGTATATTGTTTGTGTTTGCATTTCATTCCACTTTTTCAGAATGATCCATTGCTCAACCTTTTTGGTCAATTGATTTGGTCAAAAACCTTTACAATGAGCCATTGCTTAACTTTTTTGGTTAATTAGATCAAAAGCTATAGCAATTTTAATTTTAAAAATGTGTTAAAAAATAAATAATCATTTATTCAGTTTGAATTTATAAATTCATATTTTCCCATTCATGCAATGAAGTTCTAAAAGTGATCACAAGATTTTGTTCAGCTTTCCAGCAGTGAATTTTTTGTATTCTCATGACTTCTTTTGCTTTTTCTTGCCACTCAACTATTTTTGTTCGTCGGAAAACTTCTAGTTCTTCTTTATTTAAAAGGAGAATGTTGATAGATGGGGTATACAGTGACACATGAGTTGCGAAATCCTCTGCATTTCTAATAAATTCTGCACTTTGCTTGGACAAATTGTGCACTATGGCATAATCTAATTCAAATAGTCAACAATCTCCAGAAAAAATTAATGACGGCGAGATTGTGGTGCATGAGCTTAACGAAACCGCAAATAATAACCGCAACTACGTACATGATTGATCAAGCACGCTTACTGGTGAATAATAAAGATGTCTATAAAAAGCTTGAGAATCATAGTGGCCATTTTTTGAATATGGAAAGTTGTGTTAAAAGTCGAAGAGTATTATTTGAACGATGATTATAATTTCTCTCGACAAAGTGCAAATAAAAACGATACAATATCTGTCAAAGAAAATGGTATCAAAACTAAAAAAGTTAAGCACTTTCTTACGCGAAGCAAGAAACAAATGTTTAAATTATTTAAAGAAGAGAATCCCCAAATGGAAAAGAAAATCGGTAAATCAACATTCTATGCCTTGAGACCAAAGTGGGTTATATACCCCATCCACCCAATGATACATGTCTTAGTATTTATTACGAAAATTCAGAACTTATGTTGATAGCTTCCAAAAATTATAATACAAACAATGAATATGTCGTTTCAAAAATTGAATCAAATATATTTTCTTCTTTATTTTGCTCTAAGGATGATATCAAATGTGTACTGGAAGACTATGAAAAATCCCCGATTGGAGAAACTATTGATTTAGAAATGATTTCCTTGACCGAAGAAGATCTTTATGAAGAAATAAGTTACAGTATTTAAGAAAAATCAGATCTTCTTAATAAAACTAGTACCATTGAAGACTTCTTGATACAATTGTGAAAATATGCTCTCACCGTGAATACTCATAAAATGATGAAAGAAATTCAACGTATTGCTATTCGAGAGGAAAAAATTTTAGTAAAAAAATGCCAGTTCCAATTAGTTATTCACTTAGACTTTGCCGAAAACTGGACGGTCTCATTACAAAATGAAGTACAAAGCTACCACTAGAGCAAAAATCAAATATCCATATTTGCATCGGTATGCTATTTTGGAAATGATTCGACGGTCAGTTATATCACAGTTTATGACGATAAGAAACATGATTCTCCTCATGCTTTAATCACTATAAATTCAATTATAGAGAATAGAAAGCAAAAACACACTCTGTAAGAATAAGAAGAAATCATAATCATTTCGGATAGGGCCGCTAGTCATTTTAAAAATAGATACCAATTTTACGAGTTTAGAAATTCAAAAGAAAAAAGAAAATAGTTATTTTCTGCAAACGGGCATGGAAAAGGTGCATGTAATGGAATAAGAGGTATAGCTAAACATTATGCCACAGTGCACAATTTGTCCAAGCAAAGTGCAGAATTTATTAAAAATGCAGAGGATTTCGCAACTCATGTGTCACTGTATACCCCATCTATCAACATTCTCCAAGTTTTCCGACAAACGAAAATAGTTGAGTGGCAAGAAAAAGCAAAAGAAGTCACGAGAATACAAAAAATTCACTGCTGGAAAGCTGAACAAAATCTTGTGATCACTTCTAGAACTTCATTGTATGAATGGGAAAATATGAATTTATAAATTCAAACTGAATAAATGATTATTTATTTTTTAACACATTTTTAAAAATAAATTGCTATAGCCTTTGATCTAATTGACCAAAAAAGTTAAGCAATGGCTCATTGTAAAGGTTTTTGACCAAATCAATTGACCAAAAAGGTTGAGCAATGGCTCATTCTGAAAAAGTGGAATGAAATGCAAACACAAACAATATACTTATAAATAAAACAGTGAACGAATAGTGAAAGAGCATAATTATTGGAAGAGTACATGGTTTTGATATTCTATAATTGAAAAAATTTTTTTAATTTATCTATTTTTATAAACTCAAAATCGTCATAACTTTGGTTCTAATTGATTCAAAAAACTTGATCAAAGGTTTATTTTGAAGATTTTTGTTACTATTTTTATTACATTAATAAATAAAAGCATAAGCGATTCGTAAGAAGACGTAGTAGTTGAAAAAATGGCACGATGTGTTATAGTATCAATGCTTTAAAATGGGAAATATAAAAAAAACGTTCGAAAACCTGTTTCAAAAAAATAACCAAAATAGCATATTTTCACCTATTCTAAAAGTTAGCATTTTTTACGTATAAAAACATGAAAATTTAAAAAAAAAATAGTTTCAGAGAAAATTGCATTTAAACAAAATCGTTTTATCTAGGTTTTTCATGAATAACTCGGAGGGATCAACTCGCATCGCAAAAATCGGAACAGCATTTAAAACTAGACTGTATTTCTCACATTTTAACGAAAATTCGTCTCGAAAAGTCAAAAATTTACGGAGATAGAGCATTTTGAATACGGAGGTCCATTTTCATTTTTTCACCTTTCATTTTTACATTTAACACAAAATAGACTATAACGTCGTGAAAAAATTTCTTTAAGCCGTATTTTGGGGTCATCACATCTTCTCTTGAGTATTAGAACACATTCACATAGTTTTTAGCCAAAAAAAAAATTCGATCTATGACGGCCAGCATGAATCTGAATGGAATTAGCCACTTGATGAAAAACTGAAAAAGTGGAATGAAAGAAAAAAATATGAAAACCAATACTTAATAAAATGTATTTGGTAAGTCTGAAAGATAAAAAACGTTACTTATTTAGGTTATTAATATTACATGTTAAATAAGCCACATCTTTTGAAGCTTTGCGAACTGGTGATGATGTGTTGTACAATTCGTTTTATGAGGCAGCTAAAGCAAAAGAATCAATTGATGAGGATGAAGAATGAGATAGATGTTTGGGAGAAGCATCTTCAACAGAATTTCCTTATGCTCTTTGTGAATTATGTACTTTTATTTGCGTTTTTCATAATTCTATGAATGAACGAGATTTATATGAAAAATATAAAGGTAAGTGTTACTATCTTAACTACGAAAAAAATATAGGTGAAAATTTTGCATTGAATGTTATTAAAAATAATTTACAAGTCAATGGATTTTCTTTAAACGATTTTAATTTACTTAATATAAGCACATTTATAGAAGTAGATAATGATGAAGCAATTTAAAATCATAATTATAATATTCTTAATGAATTAGAAATGAAAATAAATTCTTTAAATGATAAACAAAGGCAAATATTCAACTATACTATAAAAAGTTTAAACGACCAAAGTAAAGAAAAATATATTTGCATCGATGGACCAGGTGGAAGTGGGAAAAGTTATTTATTTAACGTTTTAATAGCTTATTTTAAATATCACACTTTACATTATTTATGTGTAGCTGGAACAGGTATAACAGCGAATTGATTAATCGATGGAAAAACAGTGCATACAACATTTAAACTACCGTTAAATATAACAGACTGTACAACTTGTAATGTTGAGCCTAATTCTGCAGAAGACAAAGAATTAAAGGGAACACAAATAATAATTTGGGATGAAATATCCATGACTTCAAAATTTGCTTTTAAAGCAGTTGATTGTTTTTTTCAAGATTTATGCGATGTAAACCAAACCTTCGGTGGTAAAACTGTAATTGTATCAGGAGATTTAGGACAAACATTAACAATTGTTTGATATGGAAGACGTATGTACATTATTGAAAATTCAATTAAATTTTGTTTATTATGGAAAAATTTTAAGCAAACGAAGTTAAATGAAAATCTGCCAGTTTTGGATAATGATAATAATTTGAAACAGTGGTTATTAGATATTGGAGAAGGAAAGCACCGCAATGTTTTTGAAGATGATAATGAACTATGTGCTATACTAGATAGTTTTAACATTAAAAAAAATCTTGTCAAAGAAATATTGGACAAAGCAATAAAAATAAACATTACGAATCTATGGAGAAAGTTATTTTGGCTCCTCAAAATAATGATGTTACTGAAATTAATAATAATGTTTTAAATTTAACGGAAGGTTACCATGTCGAATATTTAAGTACTGAAACAGCTGAAGATAATAACAAAGAAAATTTAGATATTATATTACCTACAGAATTTCTAAATAAGTTAACTCCTAATGGACTTCCACCACATGAATTACATTTAAAAGTAAGGGCTATCATAATACTTCTAAGAAATTTGAATGTCAATAAGAGACTTTGTAATGGATCAAGGTTAATAGTAAAAAAATTGCTCAAATATTTTATTCAAGCGAAATTAGCAACTGGACAAAACAAAGGTTAAGTAGTTTTCATTCCAAGAATAAGTTTACCTCCATCTACGGAAGGAATTCCTTTTGATACGCAACGAAAACAGTTTCCTATTAGATTAGGTTTTGTGATGACTATTAATAAATCTCAAGAAAAACCTTATGAAAAAGTTGGTGTTTATTTGCCATTACTAGTTTTCAGTCATGGACAATTATATGTTGCTCTTTCAAGGACAAAATATAAAAATAATTTAAAATTTTTTTGAGGCAACAACGCTTTTGTCAACGAAGGACATACAAATGATCAGAACATAATTTATACAAAAAACATTGTAGGTAGACAAGAGATATTGTATATTGGACCAAAAAAATTGTAAAGCCCAAGAAAACATAAAAATCTTAAAAATATTTGGCCCAAGAAAATATAAGAATGAAAAAATATTGGGCCCAAAAAAATATAGAGCCCAAGAAAATAAAAAAATCAAAAAAATATTAAGTCCAAAAAATATAGAGCTCAAAAAAATTTAAGAATCAAAACAATATTAGGCCCAAAAAATTATAAAGCCCAAGAAAATATGAAAATCAAAAAAATATTAAATCCGAAAAAATATAGAGACCAAGAAAATATAAGAATAAAAGAAATATTAGGCCCAAAAAAATATAGAGCCCAAGAAAACATAAGAATCAAAAAAATATTGGGGCCAAAAAAATACTAGGCCCAAGAAAATATAAGGATGAATAAATAAAAACAGGTGTGGCAGTCGTGGGGACTGACTGACAGAAGTTAATACTTCTTCTGGTTTAGCGACAGTCTTGCTTCTCATAGAATAAACAATTTTCCGTCACGCTTTATTGAAAAATATATTTTATATTAAATAAATATAAAAACAATTAAATTATTAAAATTTTATAATGATTTATGATAATTATAAGAATACAATATGGGAATTGCATATTATAATAATCTTTTTTATGCAAATTTAATACTTAACTCAATAATGGCCAAAAAAATAATTAATATTTTTTTCATTGGTTTTTAAAAATATTTAAAAAATCCACAGTGCGTATGTTAATTATAATTGCAGTTATAAACTACAGTTTAGTCCATGTTTTTCTTGAAACTTTAAATCGAGCACTAAATATAAATCATTTGAAAATTAATAATTTTACTTTAAGCATGTTAAAATATTAGAATCTAGCTTTTTAGTATATCTACTAGGAAAATATGTGTATGACTATTCTACACTTTAGGTATAAGCAGCGTGATGACATGGCTTTTATTTGTAAACTTATTCGCGATTTGCCTAGGTTCCTCTTCTGACAACTAACCTCAGACCCTCAGAAATTCACAAAAAAAAATTTAGATGGAAAGCGCTTATTCAAATAGTATTATCTTTGGTTCTACTTGTCACACAAAAAAAATCAAAAAAAGTAATAAAATTTTATTCTATTTTAATCTTTTTTTTTTTTAATTTTTAAATTAAAATTAAAATTTTTCGATTGTATATTATTTAATAATTACTAAAAAATTCAAACGAAAATAAAGAGAATTAAAAAACTAAAAAATTCAACTCTAATTTTTTTTGTTCCGATGCTTTTTAATAAAGTTATAAACAATTAGAACATCAAGAGTTAAAATTTGATTAACAATTACGTTTGACATATTAATATATTATATATATATATATATAATTTATTTCTAGAAAAATGATATATATATATATATATATATATATATATATATATATATATATATATATATATATATCATTTTCTCGAAATAAATTTTAGTTTTTTGAAGAAATTTGAAAAAAAAATTTTTTAATTATTTGAATAATTTTGATTCAAATTTGATTGTTTACATGCTTGACAATATATACGATCACTTGTAACTTTATAGAAAAGTCTCGTAACAGAAAAAACATCTGTAATGAATATTAAATTTTCGAAATTTTTTTCGGTTTCCGTTTGAATTCTTTCCCAATCATAATTCAAAAAAAAATAAAAAGTTAGTATTTTGTATCTAATTTAATTTTTTTTTATGATATTTGTTGTGCGACTATCAGAGACAATACTGTTTAAAGGAGCGCTATATATATATATATATATATATATATATATATAGACCGCGGTGGCGTAACGGATAGAGCTCTTGCCTTCAGCGCGGTGGGCACGGGTTCGAATCCTGGCCAGGCACCTCTGACTTTTTTTCGAAAGAAAATTAGTGTATGTGCTACCCATATCGCGACTCTTAAAAAATTCGACCTCATCGAGTATCGGTTGATTGTTGGTCACAAAAGTGGCTGACCATCCATCGGTAGTCAAAGTTCTCGGTATGGTGGGTCTGACAGTCTAGCCTGATGTAATGTGTTAAACGGGTACCGGGCTGGACTCCCTCGACTTCACCATATATAAACGGTTAATCATATAGAGGACAATATCCTTTATACATTAATCTTTAAAAATATATATATATATATATATATATATATATATATATATATAATATACATATATATATATATATATAGCGCTCATACATACATAATACAAACATACAGAAACTTTCTAATTATTAACGCATTAGAATAAACATCATTAAGTGGCCGTTAAGGGAGCCCTTAAGTCTCCAATATTATTTTTTAAACTGAATGAATTTTTATGAAACTTTGAAATAATGTTCATTGACCTTCATCTTTTCATTGCTTAGAAAAAAATATAGTGTAAGCCATCAAAATTTAAAGAAATCAATGTGTCAAATGCTATACTCTCTCTCTCGCTCACTTTCTTGAATCAGGCTTGAATATACATTGCTTAATATAGTATAATATTCTCTCTCTCTCTTATTCTTATAACTTAGTATAATGTAAGGATAAAAAAAATATTAAGCCCAAAAAAATATAGAGCCCAAGAAAAAATTAGAATAAAAAAAATATTAGGCCCGAAAAATATAAAAATAGAAAAAAATATTTGGCCCCAAAAAATAAAGCCCAAAAAGATTTGAGGATCAAAAAAATATTAGGCCCAAAAAAATATAAGAATCAAAAAGATATTGGGCAAATGAAAATATAGAGCCCAAGAAAATATTAGGTCCTAGAAAATATAAAAATCAAAAAATATTGAACCTTAAGAAAATAGGACTCGAAAAAAGTAGTCCCAGAAAATCTGAGAATCAATAAAATATTCGACTAAAAATAATATTAGGCCCTAAGAAAATAGGGCCTAAAAAATATAAGAATCAAAAAAATATTACGTTCAAAAAAATATATAGCTCAAGAAAATATGAGAATCGACAAAATATTGGACCCAAAAAAATATAAAGCCCAAAAAAATATAAGAATCAAAAAGATATTAGGCAAACAAAAATATAGAGCTCAAAAAAATATTAGGTCCAAGCAAATATAAAAATAAAAAAATATTAAACCCAAAAAAATATAAGGCCTAAAAAAAATAGGACTCGAAAAAAGTAGGGCCCAAAAAATCTGAGAATCAAAAACATATTGGGCTAAAAATAATATTAGACCCAAAGAAAATAGGACGCAAAGAAAGTAGCGCCTAAAAAATATGAGAACCAAAAAAATATTAGGCCCCAAAAAATATCGAGCTTAAGAAAATATAAGAATCAAAAAAATATATAGCCTAAGAAAATATGAGAATCGACAAAATATTGGACCCAAAAAAAAATAAGAATCAAAAAGATATTGGGCAAACAAAAATATAGAGCCCAAGAAAATATTAGAATTAAAAAAATATTAGGTCCAAGAAAATATAAAAATAAAAAAATATTAAACCCAAAAAAATATAAGGCCCAAAAAAAATAGGACTTAAAAAAAGTAGGGCCCGAAAAATCTGAGAATCAAAAAAATATTGGGCGAACAAAAATATAGAGCCCAAGAAAATGTTAGAATCAAAAAAATATTAGGTCTAAGAAAATATAGAAATAAAAAAAATATTAAACCTAAAGAAAATAGGACTCGAAAAAATTAGGGCTCAAATCTGAGAATGAATAAAATATTGGGCCAAAAATAATATTAGGCCCAAAGAAAATAGGACGCAAAGAAAGTAAAGCATAAAAAATATGAGAATCAAAAAAATATTAGGCCCAAAAAAATATTAGACCAAAAAATATCGAGCTTAAGAAAATATAAGAATCAAAAAAATTTGTAACCCGAAAAAATTTAAAAATCAAAAAAATGTTTAGCCCAGAAAAATATAGAGACCAAGAAAATATAAGAATAAAAAAAATGTAAGATTGAAAAAATAAATAGCCCAAGCAAATGTAAGAATCGAAAAAATATTATGACTAAAAAAATATAGAGCCCTAAAAAATATACAAATAAAAAAAATTTCTGGCCCAAAAAAATATAAAGCCTAAGAAAATATAAAAATCAAAGAAATATAAGGCTCAAAAAAATATAGAGCCCTAAAAAATATAAAAATCAAAAAATATTGAGCATCAAAATATAGTCTAAAAAAAAAAAAGAATAAAAAAAAATTGGGTCTAGAAAAATATAGAGCCCAAAAAAACATTGGAATCAAAAAAATATTAGGTCCAAGAAAATATAAAAATCAGAAAATATTAAACCCAAAAAAATATAAGGCCCAAAAAAAATAGGGCGCAAAGAAAGTAGGGCCTAAAAATATGAGAATCAAAAAAAATATTAGGCCCAAAAAAATATCGAGTTTAAGAAAGTATAAGAATCAGAAAAATATTAGGTTAAAAAAAATATATAGCCCAAGAAAACATGATAATCGACAAAATATTGGACCCAAAAAAATATAAGAATCAAAAAGATATTGGGCAAACAAAAATATAGAGCCCAAGAAAATGTTAGAATCAAAAAAATATTAGGTCCAAAGAAATATAAAAATAAAAAAAATATTAAACCCAAAGAAAATAGGACTCGAAAAAAGTAGGGCCCGAAAAATCTAAGAATCAATGAAATATTGGGCCAAAAATAATATTAGGCTCAAAGAAAGTAGGGCCTAAAAATATGAGAATCAAAAAAATATTAGGCCCAAAGAAATATTAGACCAAAACAAATATCGAGCTTAAGAAAATATAAGATTCAAAAAAATATGTGACCCAAAAAATTTAAGAATCAAAAAAATGTTTAGCCCCGAAAAATATAGAGACCAAGAAAATATAAGTGTTACGTCACAACGTATCCTTATATATTATTTTTTAACTTACAATTGTTAAAATATCTTTTTACTAACATGATATTGATGATCTAATTAAACAGTCATCGAACAATAAATGAATGTGTTAACCTAAGCAGTAAAGAAACTTTAAGTTGATATTAAGCAACAAAATTCGATACTTCAAAATTACTAAATCATAAAACAAGCAAGATCCACTTATTTTGTAATGAAATCATGTCAAGATAAATCTTATAAAAGCCAACTGCAATTAACGACAGGGGGCACTACCCCAGGATCATCGTTGGTACCAAGTCGTAAATCCTGTAATTCAAATTCCAAATTCAAATTCAAATTCTAATAAAGTTATTGTATTCAATATTTAATTATTTTTACAAGAGTCAATAAATATCTTAAAAGTTTCTTATATTCGACTCGAGTCTTATTTCAAATCATGCCTATATCTATTCTTTGTCTGTCAGTATCCAGCCTTCATCTATTTGAATCAATTAAGGTAAGAATATTCAATTTATATATTCTCTATTCAAATACTCTAACTAAATGTTCTTCAATATATTTCAATTGTGAGAAACGGTTTACTCAATTAAATATTGGTGGAGTTCAATTCACCACTAGATTATACATATATTTATCTTTCATAATTATAATTTAATAATGAATTCAATTATTTCAAATTAATTCAAATTCATATTTAAAATCATACAAAAATATTCAACATAATAAAATCATACACTTTTATTTAGTCCTGGTGAAAGCCAGGACTTAACATTTTGGTTCCGGTACAAACTTTTTAATTGAGCAATCGTATTGAATATATTGAGGGATCATTAGAGAAAATTCTCTATATGCATATATATATATATATATATATGTATATACGAAGTGCATAAAAATATATATGAAGGATCAATTATAAATACAGTGTTTAAAAGTGAATTAAGAAAACGCAAAAGTGCGTCAAATAAAATATTATATTCCCACGGGCACAATAAATATTATACGCAAAAGTGCGTCAAATAAAATATTATATTTCCAAGAGCACAATAAATATTATACGCAAAATAGCGTCCATTGAATAAATTATTTATACGTGAAGTGCATTATTAGCGAATTGCGTCAATTAATAAAAATATATATATATATATTGTATTTAAATACATATATCATACGCATAGTGCGTAATTAAAATATACAATCGTGAAGTGCGCGATTAAACATTATTTTCAATTAAAATAATTGAATAAATAAGTTCATTCATTCTTAATAATTGTAAAACATTTTTTCATTTCAGTTATATTAAAAAGTTTCTTGCATTGATTAACAATTCACTAAAATCGTAAAAATAACATAATTTTTAATACATAATTTTGAAAGTGAAATATATTTCGGTGAATAAAAAAAAAATCCTGACTCAACATTAAGTATTGGAAGTCAGAACAAAACGGCATTTAAAAAAATAGACGCTGGTAATCAAATAACTATAAAGAGTATCGAACTCATAAAAATTTTGACTCAGCAAAATTACCGTGTGACATACTCGCGGATATTTTCAACAACAGTAGGTCAAAGAAAGAAAAGAATTTAAAGCAAAAGTCAGCATTTTTATCTATTTTTAAAGTAGGTCAGTGTCAAAGAAATTTTAAATGCATTATTTTTGGTTAACAAACGATATTTAAAAATATAATCATTAATATTTATAAAATAATATTTCTTATTTTTTTATTTTTTTTTATTTTTGTGTTATGTGATCTTTATTGGAAAATAAATAATGAATATTACAAATGAGTAGAATAAATTTTAAAGAGCTATCGGATAATTTAAAAGAAGGGAAAACACAGTGTTTATTATCATACTCTAAATTAGAATTATTTGAAATTTGTCGAAAATTTAAAATACCTACTAAAGAGAACGAAAAAATTAATGCTATTCGCGATAGAATCAGAGAATATAGTAAACAAGCAGTTTTAAGAGAGAAAGAAAAAGAGGAAAAACGTATCTACGAAAATATCGATCCATTTCGCAAAAGTACGAAAGTTTCACGTTCTCCAAATAAAACTTTAGACATAACAATTGAAAATAATACATCAAATTTAACGAATATTTCACAAGAAACAATCGAAAATAACACCGCAGATCTAACAGAGAACATAAATATTCCACAAGAAACAAATAAAAATAATAGTCCAAATACAAGCTATACAGATATTTTAAACAAACAGAATACACCATTAACGGCATGTCGGAGCTGCAGCAATTGAGTTTTGCTTTTTTTATTTTATCAATATCTTTTTAAATTCATAAATTAAACAAATATAATGACTTGTCCGCACTAAAGCTATATTAGTACAATAATTTTTGTTAAAATAAAAAATCATTTGGACTTGTTATTTTTTTATGAACTTTGATTGGAAATTAGATATTAAACTCGAAAAATCTAACCTTAAAATACGATACATTGAAAGTTTTTATTATAACTTTGTATATATAATATTTTGGTGGATTTCTTGGGTTGTCGGCACTAGAGTTTAATCTTACAAATTTTTTCTTTGTAGTAAAAAAACTCGATTAAACGCATCGTTTATTCATAAGTTAGGATTGGAAATATTATTAGAAGACTGATAGCTTCGTCATGCTCTTAAGTAAATCTACAGGAACAATTCCAAAAATAATTTCCAAAAGTACTAAAACAACACAAAAAAATAATCTACAAGACAGTTTTTTAGACAAATATACTTTGGCGAGAGACGTGACGATTTATTCTGAAAATAATACAACAGCAGACGGAATATTTAACGATACGGAAAATTTATCTATCAAACAAGAAAGTTATCAAGATATAGACGAAGAGAATATTCTTGTGGGTAATAATAACAATTCGATTGTTGAAATTGAAAACTTACTAGATAACATAAACATGGAAAATACATCAGGATACTCACTGAAGGAAATTTCAAGATTAGTACCTGAATTTGATGGAAAAAATTTACCTTTAGAAGATTATATAGAAAAATTAAAAATCGCAAAAGATATGTTGAAAGAAGAAGAACAATCGAAATTTATGAATTATTCAAGATTTAAGGTATCAGGAACAATTCGTACTGCTATAAAGGGTAGTAGAATTGAAACTATAGAAGAATTTATTAAATTCATAAAAAAATTATATCCAGAGATTGATAATTTACACTCTTTATATGCAAAATTAGAACGAATTCAACAAGCAAAGCATGAACCAGTGGTCGATTACATAGAAAGAATAACAAAATTAAGTGCAAAAATTACAGATAAAAATAAAAATGAAAACGGCATAACAAGAGATGCTTTACAACGTTTTAATGATGAACTGGTTGCAAATACATTAAAATATTTTAAAGAAGGCTTGAATAGTGAAATTAGATATGAATTAGGAGAAGTCCAGGATTTTTCACAAGCAACTGAAAAAGCAATAAAAATAGAAAAAAATTTGGAAAAATATAAAGATATTAGAACACAATCGGATCAAAATACAAAAAAAATTATGGTTAGTGATATCTTTGAAAAATCACCGAAACATATAACATGCTGCCAAATATGTAAAGATATAGGTTATGAGGCGTTATGTTGCAATATTGCAACTTGTGTATATTGTAAAGAACCAGCTCACTCGTCATATCAGTGCACTAATAAAAAAGATAAAATAAAATTAATATGCAAATTTTGTAATCAACTAGGACATTCAAGAGGTATGTGTACACTTTTAGATGACAATGAACAACATTGTCAATACTGCCAAGAAAATACTCATCAAGTAAGTCGTTGTCCGATTATAAAAAAATATTAATTATGCTGGAAATGCAAAAAGAACGGACACAATGCTGAATTATGTAATCAAATTGAAGAAAAGATTAATATACCCACACAAACTTGTGACATTTGTAATCAGAATCACAGCACTACAAATTGCGAAAAATTTAAGATATTTGTAGATCAAATTAAATCAGATGATCAAATAAGATGCCAATTATGTGACAGATGGGATCACTCAGGTAGAGACTGCAGAAATAATTATAATGGAAATAATCGATATAATAATGAATATGGACAAAGAGGTCAACATAAATTTTGTAGATACTGTAAAACTAAAGGACATAATATAGAGCAATGCAGGAAACGAGATTATCAAAATAAAAAAACTCAAAACAATAATCAAAATATACAATGTCCATATTGTAAAAAATTAATACACTCACTTGATACATGTTTTACAATTAAAAATTTAGAAAGGAAGCAAGAGAAATTTTGCACATTATGCAAAAAAACAAATCATACGAATGAACAATGTCAATCGAAAATACTGGAATTAAATAATACACAGGGAAACGCTTAGACTCATCTTGGAGAGAGCGAACAAGAGGAGTTACAAAACAAAAGTCGCTCAATAATTATGAAGACATTCAATATTTTGCAAGAGAACACGAAATTGATTATGAATTGGAAACATGTGACACATTTGAAAATATCGATATAAATAATTTAAGTGTTACATTAAACTGTAGTGTAGAGAAAGAAATGTTATACGATACGATAGAATTTAAACCACAGGTGAAAAATGACTCAAAATTAGTAATAATACATGAAAACAAATCCAAAAATATAAACAATATAAATAAAGAAACTGAAATAAGTTATTCTGAAAATGATATATATAAAAATATACCAATTTACGTATTTAAACTAGGGGATACACTACAATTTATTGAAATAAAAAATCCATTTACAGACGAAGTATGTAAATTATTAATAGATACAGGTGCTCAACTTAATATAATAAAAGAAAAATTAGTACCACCTAATTCTATTAATGATAATATTAAAATATATTTATCAGGAATTTCAAATACACCTATGAAAACATGTGGTATAGTTAATTTTCCTATAAACAAATCACAAACAAATTTTCATGTAGCGTCGGAAAGTTTTTCGATACCCTATGACGGAATATTAGGTATAAATGTTTTACAAGAAAATAAATTAAGATTGAATAAAGGATATTTAGAAATAAATGGGAAAAAATATTTCATTCAAACAGACTATAAAGATGAGCAAAATTCAAGTTTAAATTTATGTATACAAAACAACGAAAGAAATGACGCAGCAGTTACTAACATATTTCAATTATTGAATTATATTACGCCTATGCAAGATACTAAATATATAGCTTCGATTGCACAATTTTCACAAGATAAAAATGAAAACATAGAAAATCTTATGAAAGATATTAACTGTATTTTAGAAAAAAATCAATTTAAAGATGAACAAGATATAGAGTATTATAAATTCCTTTTAAAATTGCAAGATAATATAAATTTTAATATTGAAAATAAAGATAAACAATTTCTCACTTATTTTATTGAAGGAGATATTGCAACATTAAATATGCAAGAAGAAGAATCTGAAGAAACTACAACACATGAAAAAATAAACCATATGTATGAAGAAAATATCGATCGTAAAGAAAAATTATTAAATAAAATAATTTTAAATCATTTAAACGAAGAAAATAAACAAAGTATAAAGGATCTAATTATACAAAATGAAGATATATTCTGGCTTGAAGGAGAAAAAATGGGAAAATGTAATTTAGAATATCATGAAATAAATTTAACAGATAATAGACCAATATACATTAAACAATTCCCATTACCATACAAATCAAAAGAAATCGCTATAGAAGAAACACAGAAATTAATCAACAATGATTTAATAAGACCTTCTAAAAGTGCTTACAATGCACCAGCATTTGTTGTAAAAAAGAAACCTGGTATTGATGGAAAACCAAGATGGCGTTTAGTCATAGATTATAGAAAATTAAATGAAAAAACCATACCTGACCCATACTTAATACCATCTATAACAGAAATCTTCGATGATTTAGGTGGAAATAAATATTTTACAACTGTAGATATGGTTTCGGCCTTTCATTGGGTACCAATGAGAGAATCTGATATTCATAAAACAGCTTTTAGTGTACATCCCTTAGGAAGATTTGAATTTAAGGTTTTACCTTTTGGTTTAACTAATTCTCCACGGACATTTATGAGAGTTGCCAATAATGCTCTTGACGAACTTATAAGTAAAAGAATATGTCATGTGTACATTGATGACATAATAATAGCTGCTAAATCAAAAAAAGAACATAATATCAAATTTAATTTAGTAGCCTCAAAATTAAGAGAAGCAGGACTAAAGTTAGAACCTAAAAAGTGTGAATTTATGAAAGAAGAAGTTATATTTTTGGGACATATAATAAGTGAAAATGGCATAAAAGCCGATCCTAAAAAAGTTGAAGCGGTAAAATTATTCCCAATTCCAAAAACAGTTAAGAATATAAGAGAATTTTTAGGATTGGCAGGATATTATAGGAGATTCATTAATGATTTTGCAAAAATAACAAAACCATTAACACAGTTATTACAAGAAGAAGTAAAATTTATATGGGATCTTGGAAAGCAAGAAGCTTTCGATAAACTTAAAGAAACATTATGCTCTGCCCCATTATTACAATTTCCTCAACTAGATAAACCTTTTATAATAACAACTGATGCATCAGGATATGCATTAGGGGCTATATTATCACAGGGAGTAATTGGAGAAGATAAGCCGATAGCATATGCATCAAGGGTCTTAAAAGGACCAGAATTAAAATATCACACATATCAAAAAGAAGCACTAGGTATATTATTTGGCATAGAAACATTCAAAAATTATATCTATGGAAATAAATTTACAATAGTAACGGACCATAAGCCATTACTTTCATTTAGATCAGCAGATAAAAATAAAAGAGTGCAAAGATGGCGACTCAAATTAGCAGAATATGATTTTAACATAATATATAAAAAAGGAAAAATGAATGTAAATAGTGATGCTTTATCAAGAAATCCCATAGATACAGTAGAAATAAACGTCGTAACAAGAGCACAAAAAGCTAAAGAAAACGAAAGCAATAATAAAGCAACACCTTTACCAACAAATGAAATGAAAATACAGAAATTAAATGAAGAACGTACACGTATAAAAAAGAAACGAGGTCGCCCCAAAAAAATAATTAAAACAATAACAAATCAAGACGTCAAGACTGACGAAAATACTATACAAAAGATACGTGTACAAACAAATCGAATACAATAATATATTCGAAAAATTCTATAGAACATAGAAAAGATAATATTGTTCTTTTAATTACAACAGAAAAAAAGCCATTAGACGAATTAACAGATAGATATCTCGTACAAAATAATATAAAAATAAATAATGAATTAAAAGACAATGAAATCGAAATAATAAATTTTAAAAAAAGAAAAATTTTTATAATGTGCTTAAATATTAAAAAATCATTTATTTCAATAAAAGAAAAATTAATAAATAATTTTAATATATTAAAAAATCTGTTAATTAAAAATAAATGTAATATGTTCAGCATTTCAAAGAATATTAAAGATCAAACTGCAGAGTCTATAGCTGAAGCATTCATAAAAAAAATTCATTTGTATTTTCGGTTCACCAAAAATAGTTCTTACCGACAAGGGTGCAAATTTTACAGGTAAATTAATAAAAGCGATTTCAAAAAGATTTAAATTTAAAAAAATTGAGACAACCGCATTTCACCCACAATCTAACGGTGCGTTAGAAAGGGCTCATCATCCTTTATGCGAATATTTGAAAAATTTCGCAGATAAGAAAATCAAATGGGATAATTGGCTTGAACTTGCACAATTTAATTATAATACAAGTGTTCATTCAAGTCATAAATTCACACCACATGAATTAGTTTTCGCCTACCCAGCTAGATTACCATCTAGCGAATTTTTGAAATAATCAGGAAAATTACCAACTTTTAATGATTATATAGAAAAGTTATTAACAAACATGAAAGATATTGCAAAAATAGCTCGAGAAAATTTAATATCATCAAAGGAAAAATCTAAACTATACTATGACAGATCTATAAATCCTGTACATTTTAACATTGGCGATGAAGTCTGATTTATGAAAGAACCAAAGCCAGGAAAATTAGAGAAAAATCATAATTTGGGACCCTTTGAGATATTAAAAATTCACGAAAATAGCAATATCACTATAAATTATAAGGGTGGTCCAAAACTAGTTCATGCTAATAAATTAATTTTGCATAAACGTAAAAATTAATATTATTTTCTATTTTCAGAACTTTTCATCCTCTATATAAACATAAGAAAAATGCTGTTTATCATATTTATCTTCTTATCTCTTATCAAGAGTAATTCTGCAATCATCGGTTTCAACTGTGAATCTACAGATCCAATTATTAATACATACTCTTTACTAGATACGGGCGAATGTGATTTTCAACAAGAAAATGTTACTATAAGTAATACAACAATAGAATTACTACAAATTGCAGAATTTAAATCTATAAAAATCATGCAGTGTAAAATAGAAATACAGAGAACAGTATTTCACTGTGGAATGTTCAGCCATTTGGGTACTACAGCTCATGCCTTACAAGAGTATCTTTACGTATGAAAAATGCAAATTTATGCATGAAACAGGAATATTTAAATATGATAATATTCATACAATAGCAGATTTAAAAATAAATTCAACAAAATCTGTAGGAATAAATTTCGCTGGTTCAGTTAAGGATAAAACATGCAAAGGAGCATCTTACACGGATAATTTTGGTTCCTGGGATAACGTACTCGTCCAAGGCCTCATAAGAATAACTCTACTAGAAGAATATGCTCAAGTAAGTTTAAAAAACAATAAATTACGATTAAACTCAGGAACCATATGTAAATTTACGGATGAACACTGCATCGATTCACAAGCAGGCTATACTTTTTGGGAACATTTACCTGCAGAGGAGGGTTTTAAAACAGAATACGAAACCTTATATAGAGGCCCCGCAAAAATAATAAATTTAGCCAATCAAAATCGTATTTATACTGTAAATTCTATTGAGACAACATTTTCATTATCAGCGTTAAATAATATTAACATTTGTAATAGGATGTTAACAAAAACTGAACATCCTAAATTATTTATCTTAGACCTTTCATATAATAAATTATTATTTGACAATAATGAAATGAGGAAAGAAGTAACGAACTTAGATATATTTACTAACGTGAATTCTAAATTTGTATGTATAGAAAAACATTTTAGGGCTGATCTTAAAGATTTATACTTTAATATCTGAAAGAAAAATGCGAAATTTAAAAAAAACTAATACGCGAATCTCTATCCCTTGCATCCATAGCTCCCGATGAATTTGCCTACAATATCATGCAAAAACCTGGGTATATAGCTAAACTTGCTGCAGAAGTAGTACATGTAATAAATTGTACACCAGTAGAAGGACAATTAAAACACACAAACAAGTGTTATATTCAACTTCCTGTAACAACAAAAAATGAGACATGGTTTTTAACACCGAAAACACATATTTTATTGAAATCAGGTTCTGAAATAAATTGTAATTCAATCATTCCACAATATTATGAAATTGGGGAAGATTGGATAAATCTTTTACCAAAACCAAGGACAACAAAAAATATTGTAAAAATTTTAAGACCAAATACTCAAACTTCATGGATGCCTGAAAAAATAACATCATTGGCAACTAGTGGCATTTACTCTCAAGAAGACTTACAGAAACTACAACAACATATAATGTTCCCTTTCGAAAAAGCAGCTTTATTAAATGCTATAGCGAGAGGAATTCAGGGTGAAGAAAATTCAAGAGGAGATTTATTGAGTTATTTACTAACAGAAAATACTTTATCAAATATAGCAGAAAACACCTGGAAAAAATTCATAAATAAACTGACAACATTTGGGTCAATAAGTTCAGCTATAATAATGATTTTAATCATTTTTCATATAATTAAATTAATTATGGATACTATTATAAGAGGATATACTCTTCATACAATATATGGCTGGTCCATACATTTATTAGGAGCCATTTTTAGCTCCATTACGCATTTAATAATTACATTAAATAATAATCAAATGAAAAAAATACCAAGATATGAAGAAATAGAATTAAAGGAAGTGAAAATAGAAAAGCCAGTTATATCAGAACCCATGGTTTTACAATCTCCTTTGCCTCGACCAACGCCTCCACCTTTACCAAGTAAATCACCCTATATAACACTAAGTACATCTACTCCTTCTAAACCAACATCTCAAGAACAAAAAGAGATTCGATTATTCAGTATTAGTCGTAATTAGTTTAAAAAAGAAAAATATATATATATAATAATAAATTTCATAATTTAAAAAAATATAAAATCAGCCCATAAATGTCGTTTTATTAAATAAGCATTATTATATATATAATCAAATACATATAAATATAGCTGATAATAATTATTTATTAGTTGTATAAAAACAATTAGTAAAACATTTTAATTATGATTCGAAATAGATTACATATAGATAATATTCAAATATAATAAAAATTATGCATATTTGATTGTGTTGTGTTACATAAAAGAATGAATGACACTATGCGCGTGTGTCATTCACCTAAACGTGTAAATATCCAATGACATCGTAAGCATATTTGATCTAACAATAAAAAAGAAACAACACATGATGGATACACATCTATAGTAAAGCGCTTATAAATTTTATTTTATTTATTTTTCTGCGTGTCATTGATTTATATACTTTAGTAAGCACATATTTCATTTAGATATTTAGATATTATCCATCGAAATCTTAACCATCTACGAATACATATAAAAAAGATAAGGTGGAACTAAGATAATAAAAAAATTCTTTTTTGTTAATTATCCTTCAAGTTGCATTATTTAGCATATTATTGTTTAAGAAGTAATCTAACAAAAAATGTAGAGTAAAGTTATAATTTTATAAGAGATGACTCTTTTATGAAACTAGAATTTAAAAATTTGATACTTTAAGTTTATTAAGCGGTCATTTTTGCGTTCATTGTAAAACAATCCTTTTGTTTTATTTACTGAATCGTTTCCGATTCAACTTTGTGTGGGAAGGGGTGAATGACACTAATTATATGTCATTCATATATGTTCAAGTTTTATAAAACATAGCATAAGGTAAAGTAAGGTAATTTGGGACAACGTTCAACTTGGGACATAACTCTGGACATCAATACAGATTGCTATTTTTAAATATGATAATATGACAAATATTAAAAAGTACAATTATTTATAGTAAACTAAGCTGTTGTTTATACGAATAATTACTTTATATAATTAAATAAAAATTTAAAAATAATTTAAATAAATAAAAGAAACGAGGCTGTATAATAAGTTGGAAAATGACGTACATATGGGCCTATCCATTGCTAAAACTGCTATTTATATATACGATGAAAAAACAAAGAATTTCTTTTATCACATGTAAATAATGACTTTAATTAATAATACGATAGTGAAGGATACTTTTTAGAAGTACATTCATAGTCAAAATAAATTTTTTATTAATAAAAAAACATGTTTAAATTTCGCTCCCATTTTTTAAAAGGGAACCATAATTCTGGACAGAAGTCTCGCGCATGTCCCGAATTTGCTTACTGTTCTGCAGCGTTACTCTAATTGTAGACACGTAGAATAACATTGTTACAAGATAAAATTTTTTACGAAAATTGTCTGAAATAATATGCTAATTATATTTACTTTATTGTATTTGTGGCTGCGGTGTTTAGTATATATATAATTGGAGTGTTTAAAAACATTATTTACTTGCAAAAATTTTAAGTTCAAACCTAACCTCTTCATGTAAGTACTACTCACTATTACATTTATGTATAATGTACTTGATTTTTAAAATAATTAATTAATTATCTTAAATAATTAAATTATTTACAGATTTATAATAAGTAGAAAAAATAATAAAGTAATAAATAAGAATAGAATTACAAAAACAAAACCAAATCTCAAGAAAAGTGTAATGAAGTAAAAAAATTAACTGGTATTAATAATAATAAAACAAGAAAAGTCAAATCAAATAAATGCAATGGAAAAAAATATGATAAAGAAACACTTATGAAAGCATTAACAGGAATAGAAAATGGACAGACTCTGTGACATGCAGCTACACTTTTTGGAATACCAAAGTCAACACTGCATACTAAATTCAGCTGTCGTGTATCAATAGACTATGCTAGAGGTGCACCAACTATTTTAAGTCCCAAAGAAGAATTAGAAATAGTTGAATGGATTATTTATTGTGCAGAAAGAGGATTTCCTGTCACAAAAAGTTATTTATTAGACTGCGTACAGAAATTTATAATTGCAGAGAAGAGAAAGAATACTTTTAAAAACAACAGACCAGGTAAACATTGGTACAATAGATTCATGAATTTTGGATGAATTTTCATTCAATTTAGTACCAAAAGATAATACAGTTATAACACAAAAAGGTGCAAAATCTGTATATCAAATTTTTGAAGGCGATGAGAAAGCTTGTATGACAGTACTCGTTACTGCATCTGCTTCAAGCCGGATACTTCCTCCTATGGTACTGTTTGATTTGAAAACTATTCCAAAGAAAAGCCTTGTTTACAGCATACCAAAAGGCTGGGGCATAGGACATAGTGACAGAGGTTGGATGACATCGGAGACCTTTTATAGTTACATAGTAAATATCTATTACGAGTGGCTGATAGATAATGAAGTGAAGTTTCCAATAATTCTGTACGTAGATGGTCATGCCTCTCATCTCACTTTGTCCTTAATAAATTTCTGTAAAGAATTTTAAATAGAACTAATAGCACTATATCCTAATGCCACCCATATAATCCAGCCTTTGGATGTGGCTCTATTCCATCCATTGAAAGATGCATACAAAAGTACTCTACGAACATGGAGGATTGACAATAATATAGTTGATGTTAAAAAATCAATGTTCGCTGGTATTTTAAAAAAGACTCTTGATTCTATTGATGTGACTGAGACAATTAAAAATGGATTCAGGGCATGTAGGTTATATCCATTTGAATTGAGTGCAGTTAATTATGATATTTTAAATAAAAAAAAAGAAAAAGAATCCAAGATCTTCATCTGATCAGTTACAAAGTCTAAGCAGTACGATGAACAATAAATTATTGGATCTATTGAATTTATTTGAACAGATTGTTATTTCTGCTAAAACTTTATATACATTCAAGAACAATGAATTTAAAGAGTTGTGGAAAGGTGAAGACAGTCAAAAAGGACTTTTTGAATATTGGAGAGCGTTGAAGAAATTTTGTGGTATTTAGTATACTGATTAGTGCATTGTTCAGCATAGTCCACAATTAGCTCCCTATGCTGTCCAGCTTTAGGTCCCATTTTATTTAACATTGTCCAGTTTTAACTCCCTAATACTCTAAAATTAAAACCTTATAATTTTTTTAATTATAAAGATATTGACTCTATTCTTATTGGAAAATAAAGTCTATACAGCCTACTAAAAGCCTTGATTTACGGATTTATCAAAATTAAAAAATAAAATAACAAAAATAGAGTTATGTTTAGTGGATGCTAAAATCCGTCCCAAATTACCTTACTTTACCTTATTTCAGAAGTATTTTTTTAAAATTAAACAAAAAAACAAAAGGATTGTTACAATTAAAATCATACAAATAATTTAGGTAAAAAGTTTATAATTTATCAGGTAACTTATCATTAAAAAAATAATTATTTAAAAATATCTAATACACTTATTATTTTATTTTTCTTTTCTGCAATATAAAAATTTTATGATTCATCAAATTTGAAATGAATGATAATAAAAAAAATCTGAATTTAACATTAGTATTACAATCTATGAAACGTATAAATTTTTCTCTTTATATCATTATTAAACAGTGAAAGGTTAAGAAATGTAAGGGAAAAGAAAAAAAGAAAAAAATAGAGACAAACAATTTATATTTATATATAATAATTTATGTAACGAGTCAAAAGAAAAATCTAAATTGCACACCTACATGTCATTCACCTATATTTTGTAAGACATATCGAATTGTCATTTTATTTTGCTAAATTGCATTAGCAAAATATGTTATTCACCTCTTGTAAAACACACCAAAATCATTGTAAAATACATTTTACTACTTATTACAATCATTTATATACAATCTTTGAGCTCCAAGGTATACGAGATAAAACGTACCCTTGTGTATCTATTCAAATAGAAAAATATGTATATTTATCAATTAAGCTTGTAATAATTATCTGTAAATTGTTCGATAACTGTTTTGTTTTTACGATTGCCTATCCTTCTGATATGCAATCTCTTGAGCCCCAAGGTGTTACGTCACAACGTATCCTTATATATTATTTTTTAACTTACAATTGTTAAAATATCTTTTTACTAACATGATATTGATGAACTAATTAAACAGTCATCGAACAATAAAAGAATGTGTTAACCTAAGCAGTAAAGAAACTTTAAGTTGATATTAAGCAACAAAATTCGATACTTCAAAATTACTAAATCATAAAACAAGCAAGATCCACTTATTTTGTGATGAAATCATGTCAAGATAAATCTTATAAAAGCCAACTGCAATTAACGACAGGGGCACAACCCCATGATCATCGTTGGTACCAAGTCGTAAATCCTGTAATTCAAATTCCAAATTCAAATTCAAATTCTAATAAAGTTATTGTATTTAATATTTAATTATTTTTACAAGTGTCAATAAATATTTTAAAAGTTTCTTATATTCGACTCGAGTCTTATTTCAAATCGTGCCTGTATTTATTCTTTGTCTGCCTGTATCCAGCCTTCATCTATTTGAATCAATTCAGGTAAGAATATTCAATTTATATATTCTCTATTCAAATACTCTAAATAAATGTTCTTCAATATATTTCAATTGTGAGAAACGGTTTACTCAATTAAATATTGGTGGAGTTCAATTCACCACTAGATTATACATATATTTATCTTTCATAATTATAATTTAATAATAAATTCAATTATTTCAAATTAATTCAAATTCATATTTAAAATCATACAAAAATATTCAACATAATAAAATCATACAAAAATATTCAACATAATAAAATCATACACTTTTATTTAGTCCTGGTGAAAGCCAGGACTTAACATAAGAATAAAAAGAATGTAAGATTGAATAAATAAATAACCCAAGCAAACGTAAGAATCGAAAAAATATTGTGACCAAAAAAATATAGAGCCCTAAAAAATATACAAATAAAAAAAATTTCCGTCCCAAAAAAATATAAAGCCTAAGAAAATATAAAAATCAAAGAAATATAAGGCTCAATAAAATATAGAGCCCTAAAAAATATAGAAATCAAAAAAATATTGGGCCTCAAAATATAGAGTCCAAAAAAATATGACTAAAAAAAATTGGGTCTAAAGAAATATAGAGCCCAAGAAAATATTAGAATCAAAAAAATATTAGGACCAAGAAAATATGAAAATCAAAAAATATTGAACCTAAAAAAATATAAGGCCCAAAGAAAATAGGACGCGAAAAAAGTAGGGCCCAGAAAATCTGAGAATCAAAAAAATTTTGGGCTAAAAATAATATTAGGCCAGAAGAAAATAGGACGCAGAGAAATTAGGACCTAAAAGATATGAGAATCAAAAAAATATTAGGCCCAAAAAAATATTAGACCCAAAAAAATATCGAGCTTAAGAAAATATAATAATCAAAAAAATATTGGGCCTCAAAATATAGAGTCTAAAAAAATATAAGAATAAAAAAAATTGGGTCTAAAAAATATAGAGCCCAAGAAAATATAAAAATAAAAAAAACATTGGGCACAAAAATATATAGAGACCATGAGAATATAAAAATAAAAAAAATATTGGGCCCATAAAAATGTAGAGCCCAAGAAAATATAGGAATGAAAAAAATATTAGGCCCAAGAAAATATTGGACCCAAAAAAGTATAGAGCCCAAGAAAATATAAGAATCAAAAAAATATTAGGCCCAAGAAAATATAAAAATTAAAAGAATATTGGACCAAAAAAATATCAGGCTCAAAGAAAATAGGACTTAAAAAAAGTAGGGCCCGAAAAATATAAAACTCTGAAAAATATAGGATCCAATAAAATATAAAGTTCAAAAAAATAAGGCCCAGAAAAATAAGAGGTTCAACAAGATATGAGACCCAAAGAAAATAGGACTCGAAAAAAGCAGGGCACGAAAAATATTGAACTGAGAAAAATAAAGAGCCCAAGAAAATATAAAGTTAAAAAAAAAGAAGGGGTCAAAAAAATGTTTGATAAAAATAACACAAAAATATTAGATTTTTCTGGCATTGTGTAGAGCGTTAATTTTTTACAATAATTTTAATGATTTTAAATATTTTGAAAATCTTATTGAAAAAAGTAACATTCATGCAGCTAAAACGATCTTAATAATATTATTATAATAATCATTATTGAAAAATTACGAAACATTATACTAAATAATTAATAAAACTTATTAATGAAAATATACCACTTGTAACTATATTAATTAACAAAAACAGTATAAAAATTGCATAAATATTTACTGTAACTCGTAACAAACTTATTGGTTTCCAATAGAATTTGGCTTTTAATTCTCTGCTTTCTATACAGGAAAAAGCACATATTTAAAGCATTAGCCGCGGTAATATGTCTAGTAAAATACAGTTATTGGTTAGATATCATATCAGTATATAAAGTTCTAAGGATTCATTGAATACTTGTACTATTTTAACAGAACTACGCTTATAATTTGCCGCTTTTCTGCTTCTAAAAATGCATACATTCAAAGAATTTGCCGTGGCCATATTTCGGCTACTATACTGTTTTTTTGAGACATTATTTAAGTACACTTCCCCTTGATGACTCGTCAAAAACTGATTGAATTCGAACAAAACTAGGCTTATAATTGGCCGCTTCTCTGCTTCTAAAAATGCATACATTTAAAGAATTATCTCCGGCCATATTTCGGCTAAAATACAGTTTTTTGGTAGACATCATATTGGTACCGAAACCCATAATAAATCGTACTAAACTTATTGGTTCCCAATAGAAATGGGCTTTTAATTCGCCGCTTTCTGAACAGGAAAAAGCAGATATTCAAAGAATTTGACGTGGCTATATTTTAGCTACAATACAGTCTTCTTTGAGATATCATTCAAGTACACTTTTCCTTGATAACTCGTCAAAAACTGATTGAATTCGAACCAAACTAAGCTTCCAATTTACACTTTCCTGTTTAAAAAAATGCATGCATTTAAAGAATTTGCCGCGGCTAGACATCATATCAGTACGTACACCGAGAAAGTTTCACATCATAAAAGATAGTGCGTTTTTAAAATGCTCCACAAAGTGGCTCGCATGCACGATAAATATCGAACATGCATCAAGTTTTTCGATGCGGCGCCACCGTAGGCGACGAAATACAGTGCGCCGCCTCCTCGCGCATTGTGTTTCGGCGCTTATGCACTACAAAAAGTGATGCATGAATTATGAAATGCGAAGCACCATTCGTGATTACCGGTGCAAAAGGCATCACTTTTTTTAGTGCGACGCGCATCATCTTTATTGAGGCAAAACTTTCTCCGTGTACCCTTAATCACTCGTCAAAACCTTATTGAATTTTAAGTAATCTAGGCTTTTAATTTACCGCTTTCAAGCGGCGAAAGTAGTAAATTACATTTCATGAATTAGCTGCGGCGATATTGCTAGTAAAATACAGTTTTTTATTAGACATTATATCAATATACATAACCCTGAGAGCTTGTCAAATACTTGTTACATTCTTACGTATCTAGACTAATATTTAAATAAATGGTTATTTTATGTACTCACTCTATGTATTTTAATTCTTATTTCTTTATAATTATGGTTTCTATCAATCTTATCGACTTTAATAACAAATACACAACATATATTATTTTGCTTTATGAAGTTAATATTTTTATATGAGTATCTTAAATTTTATTATTTGATGTTTATTATTCATCAAAATTATCTATTAGAAAATTTTATTTTTAGTAAAATTACATATTGTGAGATAATTTGAGCATTTTTCAAAAAGTTCTTAGGTCATTATTATGCTTCAATGATAGATTTTAAGATAAAAATTATTTACGTAACTAAAAATTAATTTTTTTAATTTTTTGCTAAATTTTTATAATTATTTTCTGAATAATGAAACTTTATTTAGAAAAAAATCTGAGTGTGTGTAACGTTATAAATAGCTAAAAGAATGCGAAAATGATTTAAAAAATTTTTTTCGAAGTTTTCAATTTTTTTAAATTATTTGTTCATAACAAATTACTTAAATCGCAATATTCCAAATTTGGGAAATCATATTTTCGCAGCAGCAAATACGCGGCAAATTTTAAGCCTAATTACAAGTATTTGTGACAACGCCTTCATACTTTTATAGAGGGTGTCCTGCTTACTTGGCGACAACTTAACAGTACTACCAGTTTGAGAGGAGGTCGAATATATCTGTCCTTTTCTAATTAAAAAATTGATTATATTACAAAAACTTATAATTTGAGCAAAAAATAAAGAGAAAGCCGCATTTTGTATCAAAAAAAGCAATATTGTCATTGATGAGAACGAATTAACTTTATCGCTTCGTTTCCAAGAAAACCTTAAAAAACTTAAAACGCAGAGGTTAGGGTAAACGATTTGGTTTTTCAAGGTTTTCTTGAAATCGAAGCAATAAAACTAATTTTTTCTTATTAAAGAAAATTTTGCTTTTCTTGATACGAGATGCGGCTTCCTCTTTATTGTTTGCTAAAATTATTAGTATTTGCTAAAAATTGATTATTTGATTAGAAAAGGACAGAAATACGTGACCTCCTCTTAAACCGGAAGGAAAGCCGTAGCAAATTTTTTGAAGTCGCGTATAATTGGCGGTAAATCATAGGTTGATCCTATCTTGATAGGGCAAAGTTGTCCTGACAACTTGACAGACGTGTGAAAAAGTTCAAATTAATTTTAAAAAAGAAAAAAAGGACATTTAGTTAAAAATAAAAACAAAGAGATAAAATTTAGGTTGTTTCAAAAATACAAATATTTTTTTTCGTTTTTAATTTCAAGTATAAAAACGCTGCCAAGTGCTTTGGCGCAATGCTTTCTCATAGAGCTCATTGAGTCAGAGTAATTTGATTTGATTTTTTTTAATGTAATTTTCACGTAAAAAACATTCTATTCAAGAAAAATTAGTGAGTGTGAGAGAGTGATTAGGAAATAGGAAGAGAGAGATGGATGAAAATAGGGTGAAAATGAAGATCAATCTAAGCTAGAAAGACAAAGAGGAAGTGAGAACGTAAGAAAAGAGTGAAAGCGTTGAATCAGAAATCAAAAGAAGTAATCAAAGAGCTACACTGAGAAAATTATTTTTTAAAAGCTTGTTTTATAAAGACAGTAGCAAACAACTTGTATACAAATTTTAGAGCAAATCTATCGAGTAGTTAACGTAAAATAGATGAAAAATGAAAAAATAAAATTTTTTTCAAAATTCATAAAAATTAAAAAAAATTTAAACTATGCTAAGAAAATCAGTTTCTAAAAGTCATACTTCTTTTGACAGATACAAATAATTCTCATGCAAAATTCAAATTAAATTCATCAAGTAAATTACATAGAATTAAAGAAAAAAATAAACACTCGAAATTTTTTTTTAATTCTTAAAATAGCTCTATAAAAAAAACTACACTACATAAACCAATTTTCAATGGCTTCCCGCCTACTTATATAAAATAGTAGATAGTATGTAAAATTTTAAGCAAATCCATCGAGTAGTTTTCGAGATTTCGTTGGTTAAATAAATACCATTTTCTTTTCAAAATTTCTCTTTCAAAATATTCAAAATGCTCTAAAATCAAAACTACGCTATGCAAATCAATTTTTCAAAATTTCCCTTTTTGGCAGTCGCAAATAATTTCCCTGCAAATTTTAGAACAAATCTATTGAGTACTTTACGTAAAATAAAAAAGAATCGAAATTTAAAAAAAAATCTTTAAAATTCTCTAAAATTGTAACCACGCTAAGAAAATTAGTTATCAAAAGCTTGTTTTCTTTAGACAATAGCGAATTGATTGTATAAAAATTTTCGAGAAAATTTATCGTATGGTTTACGCAAAATAGAAGATAAATAAAAAAAAGAAATTTTTTTGAAAATTTACAAAATGCTCTAAAATTAAAACTGCGCTGAGAAAATTAGTTTTTCATAGCTTGTTTTCTTTAGAAAGTAGCGAATAACTTGCATACAAATTCTTTTCGTAAATTTCAAATGGTTTTCGTAAAATAGTAAAAAAAATGAAAAATAAAAATTTTTTAAAAAATTTTCAAAATGCTCCAAAATTAAAAGTACGCCAAGAAAATCAGTTTCCAAAAGTTTTTCTTCTTTTGGCAGTCAGAAATCACTTCCATGCAAATTTTCAAGCAAATTCTTCCAGTAGTTCACGAAAAACACAAAAAAATGAAAAACCGAAATATTTTATAACTCCTAAAATGACTTAAAAAAAAAATACGCCAAGAAAATTAATTTCCAATAGCTTCCTGCCGGGTTAGACAAAAAAATAAATTGTATGCAAAATTTGAAGCAAATCCATCGTGTAATTTTCGAGATCCAATTGGCGTACTGAATTCATACACACACACACACACACAGACATTTTCTGGAAACCACTTTTTTCGACTCCCTGAGTCCAAATATTTACAAATTAATGAAAAAATAGAAAAAAATTTTTTTTATTGGTACAATGTTTTCTCTATGAGAAAGCAAAAAGAAGAAAACTGCGATAAATTATCTGTCTGTATGTACTTGGGTTTACCCACCTACAGCCTCTTGGCCTAGTTAGCGCATTAAACCTTTTTTCTATACCTTCTAATCCAACCTTATTCGATGATGTAAACCTCTCGAACTAACCTCTTTAACCAGGTCTCTATCCGAGGCCGAAAATGTGAAGGTTGCTACGGCAAGCTCTAGCATCACCCAGTAATTGAAATTGTGTTCGGTGTTTTTGTCACATTCTGTAGGCTTAAACACCGAAAACATTTTCATCTTACCTACCCCACACATTGTTGACAACGAAAAAATCACCTTATCGATCGACTAAGTTCCGTAATCTCACCAATGTGTCAGTGCGTTAAATTATGTCATTTTTTACCAATTTATTTATAAAAAAAAATAAAGTCAAACTTTTTTAGTTTAAAAAAAAATCTGTATTTTATTTTGGGGGGAGGGCAAGTAACGCTATCAGAGTAGTGTAAGTAAATAATTGGATGTTTGTGTGGGCATCTCCGAGAAATTTGCGCAGTGAAAATAGAATAGATTTTTTTTAATCCAAGTTAAGTGTAAATAATTTCAATTTGACGGACAACATGTGTGCCTAAGTATGTAAGACTTTGATCGTACAAAACCATAGACCTAAGAGAATAGATCGAGCATGTGTAATTTTTCCGGTTCTGATGAAGAGAGAAAAAGCATGCATAAGATCCGTTTCTGTCTTTCTTTTACATGAAAGTTAAAAAAAGAAAACAACACTTCATACCATATTTTTTCTCGCTCATACATAGTTCTAAGCCGTCCAGTAAGGACGCTCAGTCTATTCTTTTATGTCTATGTACAAAACTAGAAGATGCACTTGCAAACACCAAAAAAATTAAAGTAGTTGCATATGTGAACGTATGTGTACATACACGTAAGAAAGCATGTGTAATTACACGAGCGTCTGACCCTCTCTTTTACCGTAGGATGAAAAGTGCGATGAGCTCGCATGCTTTGCCACTCTTGGATCAGCTCTCGTAGCGAAAAATCGCAAAGCATAAGTAGCGCAGTGATAAGCACTTGGTCTTATCGTTAACCTAATTAGGATAGCAGTTTACTCCCTAAATGAAGCTTGAACGGACTAACTTTTTTTTGCGTTTCTAATGCACCAATCTTTTTTAATTTGGTTTTGCACACTTTTCCAAGTGGAAATATATTTTTCCCAACGCTGTGAGCAAAAACTGATTTTTGGCGCCTGTTTTGAGTAAGCAAAATACCACATTCCCCCACCAGTGAGGAAATGATATTTTGCTCACTTAAAACAGGCACCGAAAATCGGATTCCGCTCACCTTGTTGGGAAAAATTCTTTACCCCACTCGTGGCAAAATAGATCACCTACTCGTTTATATTAAAACGACTCGTGAGGGGATGACCTATTTTGCTCACTAGTAGAGTAGTGAACTATTTTCCAACTTGGTGAGCAAAAATTGATTTTCAGCGCCTGTTCTGAGTGAGCAAAATACCACATTCCCTCACTCACTAGGAAAGTGTCACACCTCCGGATCACGGATTTCGCTCAAACTTCGGGATAAGTTTTCAGATGACAGAATATGAATAAAGCTAAAATTATAGTCACAAACGCTCAATATTTCCCTAGTTACAGGCAATTAAAGAAAATCAAGAAAAAAGTGACTAGATTTTTAAACGCATATAGTTATTTAGCATTGATAGCTAGAAGCTTGAAATTTTTTTAAATTAAAGCTGAGCTCAAATCCTTTCGAAACAGTAGTTACAGCATATCAAAATATTAATTTTTCCAAAAGTTATAGCGTAATGAAAATTAGACCTAATTTCAGTTTTTATTATTAAGTAATGTTTTAAACAGAAAATTCAACTCCAATCTTAATACGCTCTAACTTCGGGGAAAAAAATATTTTGAGATGCTTTAGGTGCTATTTCGAAAGGATTTTAGCTCAGCTTTCATTTGAAAAAAGATATAAGCTTCTAGCTATCAATGCTAAATAACTATATGCGTTTAAAAATCTAGTCACTTTTTTTAGTGATTTAGGAAATATTGAGTGTTTGTGACTATAACTTTAGCTTTTCCCATATTTTATCATATGAAAACTTATCCCGAAGTTTGAGCAAAATCCGTGATCCGGAGGTGTGACACTTTCCTAGTCAGTGGGGGAATATGGTATTTTGCTCATTAAAAACAGGCACCGAGAATCGGATTCTGCTCACCTTGTTGGAAAAATATCTATACCCCTCTCGTGGGAATATAGGCCACCCATTCGTCCTTTTTGTCACTTTGCTACGCTCGAGTAACAAAACTATTCGTGAGGGAATGACCTATTTTGCTCACTAGTAGAGTAATGTACTATTTTTAATTTTTTTTCTGATTCGTCCAGTAATAATTATAAACAAAAAACTTGTAAAAAAATAAGAATTCATTAAATTAATTTGAATAAAGTTTTTTTAATTGTATTTCATTAAAATAAACACTTTTTGTGATGGAAAGTACACCTTAAAAGTACTTCCTTTACGAGTTATTCACGATTTTATGGCGTAATAATTCTGAAATTTGTAATTTTTGCGATTTTTTTTTCGGAAACTACTAAACGAATTGCAATTTTACACTGAAAGATTTTGAAAGTTGCACTCACTCCCTGTCGGGGAGTAGAGGGGTAAGAGTTATAGTAACTCTAAACTGGAGAGTAGGAGATACTCCCCAACTTTTGAAGTATGATTTACTTGAAATCAACGATGTGAACACAATTATTTTAGCTTAGAAAAGCTTGCATAACGTAACACTGCAAACAGAATCTTTATTTACGTCTATTAACTAAATTATGCTACACAAAATTTTGTGTTACTAAAAAATCCTAACCTTAAATTGCAGGGGATTATATTAAGAATAATAACCTATAAACAACCAATATATTGCTTGTTTGTAGGCTACTTCTTAAAATTATTTCTCAATATAGTTTTGTAAATATATTAAATACAAATTTCGCTCACAAACTTACATTTTTTAACCTAAAATACTAGTGTTTACATCGCGAATCGAAAGTAAATCATACTTTAAAAGTTAGGGAGTATCTCCTACTCTCTAAGGCAGCGTTACTGTGACTCCTACCCCTCTACTCCCTTACTAAGAGTTGGATTTACACCGACAGGGAGTGAATGCAACTCTTAAAGTCTTTCAGTGTACCGACAGCATTGTTATCTTCAAAATTTCAACTGTAAGTTCGAATTTTATGACAACAAATAATTTTTTCGATATCCAAATGAGTATCGAAATGTATCTCTCAAGTCATCTAGCTCAAAGCGTTTGCAATAAAGGTTATAGTTGCGACTATGCAGAGACACACATTGCGTGAGTATCTTTTAAAATTCTTTTTATATAGGTATTTAATTATAAAATTCGCACTTGCAGTTGAAATTTTGAAGATTATAATGTTGTCGGTAAAGTTGCAACCCATTTAGTCGTTTTCGAGAAAAAAATCGCAATAATTACGAATTTTGGAATTTTTATGCTATAAAGTCGCAAATAACTCGGAAAGGAAGCAGTTTAAGATATACTCTTCTTTAAAAAAAGTGTTTATTTTAATGAAATACAATTTTAAAAAACTCTTTCTGAATCAATTTCATGACTTTTTATTTTTTCACAAGTTTTCTGTTTATAATAATTACCTGACGACTCGGAAAAAAATTAAAAAAATATATTTATACTCGGAAAAATATACAAAACCTAATTAAAAGGGTATGGTACATTAGAAATGCAAAATAAAAGTTAGTCGGTAAATTCCATTTCTAAGTGTTAGTTTAGAGGTAAAGCGTTTTTTAGATGTTAGCGTTCAAATTTGAGTTCCTTAAAAAATATCTTCACCAATTTTTGAGCAGCACTGTATCTTATAAAGATCTGCTCTATAATGAATCCCATCATTCTTTTGTAATATAAATCATTAGTGCTTCTAATTTTGATATCCTTAATTACTAACAATAATATTTTGATGGTGAAATATCTGCTTTGATTAAAAATAATATAATAGATTGATCAGTATATCTGCCTTTATTAACTAGAAAATAATAAAGGAATCACATGTTGTTTTTAACTACATTTTAGCAATAATTTGTCTGCATTGATTATCGACGAAGTGATAAATTGATTTTTATGCCCTCAATAATAAAATTATTTCCAATATTGTATAAAAGTTGTTGTATTTGATGTTTTTTTCCTCACTTGCTTTGGTTCCTATCCCGTTACTGATTGACATTAATTGTTAATATAATTATAGAAAAATGCACATAAATTCAGCATGATTCGCTTGTAAGTAAATTTTAAATTTATGATTTGAACTTAACCTCCAGGTGGTCGGCATCTATGCTGATGCCGATCGGCATTAACCCAGTTGTCTGGGGATCAAATAATCGTAAAACCTTAACTTTCGGATAGTTATATTAAAGAATTTAAATATAATTGAAAATTTCTTCACAATTAATTGTTACAATAGTAATGAATGTGATTATTATTTATGTTGCAGAGGGAATAAAAATATCTCTTTGTCTTTGTCATGGAATGTCATCCCAAATGCAGGACTACTACCAAATATAAATGCACTTGGCCGTCATGAATTTGGATTCCCATCAGAGTATACAACATCTCGTGTATAAAAAATACAATACACATAATGTATCAATTAAAATATTTTTTATTTAAATATACCAATTCTATTGTGTTAAATCATATTTTATTTCTTATGGTAAAGTCACAAAACTTCTGAAAACTTACTCTGTATACTAATGTCTCAAGAAATAAACAAAATAATTTATAAAGTATTTATTTCAAAAAAATAAAAGATTATTTTATAAGCAATTGTTTGCAGTATCCGAAAGGTTGAAAATCTTGAAGGATTGCTAATGCAATAATTATTAAATGTTATATTTTTATAAAAAAATATAATCATTGAAATACAATTGTCAGATTTTAGCTAAAATCCTATTACTGAATAAAGGCTATAGCGGGATAAGGGGGTTGAATCTTTACGGCTCGTTGCTTATTCAATAGAGTATGTTGAAAGATGCCTCTGTACAAAATTTCCGCCCCTAAACTGTCAAAAACTTATTTTTTCTCGAATAATTTTTACCGTCCACAATTGGTGGCCAAAAAATCTGGAAATATGGAAATAGCTTTATTATTATATTAAGAATTTTCCAAATTTTTTTCAGATTTTTTGCAGATTTATTTAGCTTAAAATTCCAATTTTTTGAGATATTTAAAGTTTTTGATCGTTTTTTTAATTATGAAGATAATATTCGACTAAAACCCAAATAGCCTTTTTTGCATTTTTTTCCACACTTTCAAACACTGTGGTTGCAGAAATCATGTTTTCAACGGAACATGCTCAAAAATCGAAAAAAAGCAAAAAACGGGATTTTTGCATTTTTTCCCATGGTTTTTTTCACTATAACCCCTAAAACACGTTTATATGCCAAGTTATTAGTGAGCTTAATGCCTTATGACATAACTAACTAGGAGAGTGTCACATCTCCGGATCACGGATTTTGCTCAAACTTCGGGATAAGTTTTTAGATGATAAAATATGGGAAAAGCTAAAGTTATAGTCACAAACACTCAATATTTACCTAGTTACAGGCAATTAAAGAAAATCAATATAAAAGTTACTAGATTTTTAAATGCATATAGTTATTTAGCATTGATAGCTAGAAGCTTGAAATTTTTTTAAATTAAAGCTGAACTCAAATCTTTTCGAAACAGTAGTTACAGCATATCAAAATATTATTTTTTTCCAAAGTTATAGTGTAATAAAGATTGGACCTGAATTTTTATTTTAAAATATCAATTAATAATAAAATCTAGAATTAGGTCCAATTTTCATTACGCTATAACTTTGGGAAAAAATAATATTTTGATATGCTGTAACTACTGTTTCGAAAAGATTTGAGTTCAGCTTTAATTTAAAAAAATTTCAAGCTTCTAGCTATCAATGCTATAGAACTATATGCGTTTAAAAATCTAGTAACTTTTTTCTTGATTTTCTTTAATTGCCTGTAACTAGGGAAATATTGAGCGTTTGTGACTATAGTTTTAGCTTTATTCATATTCCGTCATCTGAAAACTTATCCCGAAGTTTGAGCGAAATCCGTGATCCGGATATGTGACACTCTCCTTGTAAGTTGAATTACACCTCAGCGAGCCGTATAGGCCCTAAAAACTAAAAAAATCGTGAATTTTCTGGAGTTTTCTCGTTTTCTTTGGACCAAACTTCATAAAAACTTAATCAAAAGCCAATACGGTAATCAAACTCTGCTGATTTACAATCTCTTCAATCTGACTGCACATGCCTGCTATCCGTAGGAACCGAATGCGCGTGTTTATAACTTACAGAGATATACTGCATACCCACAAGCCGTGTAGACCATCTGCGCAGCCTATAACCAGTACAGAATAACTGTTTATAATTACAAACCCTGAAGGGAGGACTGATTATATACAGCACCACAGCTCCTACAAACCGACTGCGCATCCCCATATATTGCTTTGACCTTCTGCGCATGCGTGAGCCCCCTTTAACTCTTTAATCTTCCTCTTTAAGCCTCCTTCAACTCTGCTTTAATCCACTTTAAACCAACTAGATATGGAAATCCAGTTTCACTATTTTAACAGGGTGCTGCTTCATTATTCAACTTGTTTATTGTGTTAGTTTAATTTCATCTCTACATAAAAAATTGGCATAAAATCTCACGTATTCTCTCATGTTATTTTTTTGTAGTAGGTATTCGTTTGTTGTGTTTTATTGATACTGAAGAAGGCTATGCTTGGTTACTGAATCTTCGTGACTAGATGGTTAGCGTCATCTCACAACTACGTTGACAGTCAAAATTTATTACATACATGAAGCTTAGTAGTGTCTTGCTGCTTCAGCTTAAGGGCCTTTGTAGGCTAGAATAACGCGAGAGAATAAGGTACAAAAGTGTTCTTAAGTACAGCTTATTCCTTATTATTCTCATTCCCTCGCAATATTTTTTTAGCCTGCAAAGCACTTTACGTTTGTTACATGCTATGCAATATGGGCTGGTGTATCAGAACAGAGAACAGATAAGAAATGCATTACTTCTATATCTATATAAATGAGGAACATCAAGCTTTCGCTAGAAAGAACGCGCTTGTTCCTCATACAGATAAATCGTTCATATAGAAACGTCTCAAAATTAACTGAATCTTTGGAAGTAAAGGAACGAACGTAGGGGCTCGCGCATGCGCAGAAGGTTAAAGCAATATATGGCGATGCGCAGTCGGTTTATAGGAGCTGTGGTGCTGTACATAATCAGTCCTTCCTTCAGGGGTTGTAATTATGTACAGTGATTCTCTACTGGTTATAGGCTGCACAAATGGTCTACACGGCTTGTGGGTATGCGCAGTAAGTCTCTATAGGTTATAAATATGCGCAGTGAGTTCCTAAGGATAGCAGGCACGTGCAGTCGGATTGTAGAGATTGTAAATCAGCAGAGTTTAATTAACATATTGGCTTTTCATAAAGTTTTTGCAAAGCTTGGTCCAAAGAAAACGGAAAAACTCCGGAAAATTCATGATTTTTTGAGTTTTTAGGGCCTATACGGCTCGTTGAGGTGTAATTTAACTTGGTTGTAAGTTTTAAGGCATTGAACTTATTAATAACTTAGTATTTAAACGTGTTTTGCGGTTATGGTGAAAAAAACCACGGAACAAAACGGAGAACCCAGTTTTTTTGCTGTATTTTCGATTTTTGAGCATATTTCGATGGGAAAATGATTTCTGCTACCCCAGTGTTTGAAAGTGTTGAAAAAATACACGAAAATAGTTATTTAGGTTTTAACCAAATATTATCTGCATAGTTAAAAGAACGATCAGAAACTTCAAATATCTTGAAAAATGGAAATTCTAAGCTAAATAATTCTGAAAATAATCTAAAAAAAATCTGGAAAATTCTTAATACAATAACAAAGCTATTTGCATATTTCAACATTTTTCGGCTATAAATACTACACGGTAAAAATTATTCGAGAAAAATAAGTTTTTGGCATTTTTGGGGCCTCCGTGACAGCCCGGGGCTGAAATTTTACGAAGAGGCATTTTTCAACATACTTTATTGAATAAACAAGAAGCCGTAAAGATCCCGGTTAGGACCGGTTTGACCTTCTTATTCCGCTATAGCCTTTTACATTTTTGTTGATTTTAAAGAAACGAATGCTGACAACCAACTTAATTTCTATTCTATTATATTAAAAATTTATATGATGTTTTTACACATAATTTAGAAATTTCAATAGTTATTATAGTTATTTTTATAAATATAATGTACAATTTCTTAGACTAAACGTCCAATGATACCATCATATACATAAGTAAGGCTTATATTGAGTTGGAAGAAGTGTAGGAACACCTACAAATCCTACTAAACCAGAAGATAATAATATAAAATTAGAGGTCTTATCCTTAAGTAGCTTTGAATAACAAACGTGCCCTGCTTTAAGTAATTAATAAAATCCAAATTGAAAAAATAAGCCGATCGGAATTGGAATTTTGCATCGGATATTGACAAATAAAAATCTTTTAAGATTAATAGAAATCTATCAGAATCTGATAAATTCCATTGAAATCAATTTGATTTCGATCAGATTAAACGAAAGCTAATTTCTAATCAATAGAAAATATAAATGAATGTGTACGGAAATTGTTGTAATTCTAAATAGGGTTCTATTGTCACATGGTCGGATACATATCCCTGCCAAAAAGAATCTATACAATCAAATAAATTCCTATTAAAATGAAAATGATTGAAATCGGATAACTAATGAGACAAACATTGTTTACCATGTAATACACAGAAACTGTCAAGTGCGATGCAAGCATGACGGTTAGTAAAATTACTACTTACTAGATAAAGAAAGTTTTGGTACATCGTATCACCAGAACACTGAAAATATAAAGTTATGAAAAAACTTTTGATGTATTATATTTTGAGGTTAGGTTTATCGAGAGTAGGCCGGATTCGCTATCCTTGTCTAATTAAGTTTTTTGTTTGTTATATACTCAAGAATTAATCGACGAATCTGCAAATTGAAGATATCTGAAAATATAATGGTTATAACATTTTTATAAAAAAAAATTTTCTTTCATTTTCATTTCGCTACTACACTGAAAAGACATTGGGACTCTACCCGCCACGTAGGTATGGCGGTGACGGCGCTTGTGTATCAGCCTACTATAGTGCCGACCGGCGCATGGCGGTACTGTACATATGTGCTAACCGGCACCGCAAGAGGACGTTGTATCACTCTGATGGTGCAGGCTCGCGCTCGTACGACGCCGATTCTACGAATTATACAGACTGTAAGTTTTGGCGTAACTGCGGTCAGGTGGGTGCCTGCAACAGCGCCGATGTCTTTTCAATGTATTAACATTTTATTAGCTATATATATATATATATATATATATATATATATATATATATATATATACATACATACATACATACACATATCAATTGACCCAAAAGAGGAAGGAAGACTTATCATTACAATAATAAATCTTTCTTCCTCTTTTGGGTCAATTGATGTGTGTATGCACGGAGAAAAAAAACAGTTGCGCTTACTGAAGACTTCAGTAAATTTAACCTAAGTACATCAGTAAGAAGGAGTTCAGTAAATCTAACTGAAGTAATTACGTTGTTCCAACTGAACTGACAATTCAGTAGAACCTATTTAAGTTAAATTAACTAAAATCTTCAGTAGCTGTAACTGAGAAAGCGCCCTCTTAAGATTACTGAACGGAGTACAGTAAACGCAACGGTTTTTTTTTCTCAGTGTGTATATATAAATATATATATATATATTATCTCAATTCTCTTCTTATTACAATAAGAAGAGAATTGAGATGAAATAATAATAGAAACAAGATAACTATGGAAAATAAGAAAAAATTTTAAATAGGTCAAGAAGGGAGATTGAAATAGGAAAAATTTTTTTTTTAAGAAAATATTTAGTAAGAATGGATAAAATCTGCGGAGACAGAGATTGAAGGAAAGAAGATTAAGCTACAAGATAAAATTGAGAAGATTTTAAGATTTAAAACCGTTTTATTAATTAATTTTTTTTTGTAATTTACAAACATATTTATATTTTCCGTATTCTTGTCTATTTCGTAAACATAGACGTGAGAGAATAGACCGAGCGTGCTATGTAATTTTTGTGGTTATTAACGTGAGAAAGAAAAAACATACATAAAATGGTTTTCTATTTTTCTTTTACATAGAAATTATGTAAAAGATGGAAACCCATCATATCATATTTTCTCTCTCTCATGCAAGGGTCATACTCGTCCGGTAAGGACACTCGGTCTATTCTCTTATGTCTATGTTCCTAAATTAACCCAGGAACAGTGGTAACCCTAACCCTACTAGAATAAGACGCCAATAAACTGTATGTACCGAGCATTGCATAACCTCTATTCGAAGACTCCAGAGAAATAGAAACGAGAAATTTCGGTATTTTAGGGGATGATTGAAAAGGAAAGGGGAGTAGATATTAAATCAAGAAGAACCAATAGAATAGCACAAAAGGCAATTAGTTCCATAGGGCGGCGTAGGGCCGACCTGCTGTCCAATCACCATCCAAACCTAATTGAGCAGGTAAAATGAATAGACATATGGGAAATAATGCAGCTTCTCATCAAGATGGAGTGTAGCACCTTTGGGTCATTATTAGTTCTGCGAAGTAGGTTAATTAGAGCCAGCACCTGATGAGTTCAACCGTCAAAGAACGTAGCATGAAATCCTGCCGTCGATAGCAGACAAAGCTACATCCTGGTGACGACCGTTAACTTATTAATAGCACCCTCAGAGGACCAAAGAGACCAGGAAGTAACTCAAGCAAACAGTCATGGAAACCGACCAAGTAAGCAAGCACCAAAGAAGACCAGTCAGAGTGGGTATAACCAGAAGCGTCCACATCTGTGACAACAGGATCCAGTGCACCGCCGGTGACGACTACTATGGTGCAAACTCCCGTCTGTATGACAGTAGTCACAACCACCAATTTTGCGACTCCTACCACTACGATTGTTAGTTCTTTCAGTAATTCATTCAGTCATCGCAGATGGTAGCTAGTGCTAGAGTGACTATGTCAGCAACTGGAATGGCAGCCAGGTACATTACCATGTCCAACTGGGCACCATTAGATTACAAGGCTCTGCAGGATGAGACTCCTGAAACCCACGAATCCCGCGATGGACTTTGATTACCATGGGCCAATGAAGACCAGAGATGACAGCACCTACACCTGCCAGACAGCACCAACCACCACCCCAAGTAGCATCGCAGAGTCTTGATAACGAACCTATTGAACAACTAAGAACACTAGATGAACTTTAACCTCCAGAAGAAGAGGAGCAGTTCGATGACTATGGAGATCTGGACGACGCTTAAGTTACTTTCTTTAGCAGATTAGGCGTAGGAAGTCATAACCAGCTGACACCTGGTAAAGTTCAAGAAGATTTACTAGCAAGGAGAGTACCCGACCTCCGGAAAACGGATTTGGCTTAAACTGCAAAATATGATTTTTTGATGAAAAAAAATGAATCCGTGTTTTTACTTTTCTTTGAATGGGCCCCATAGATGGAGATATAGACATTTTTTCGAAAATATATGAAAAAGGAATATTTATAAAATCTTGAATGACCAAACAACTAAGACTCTTACAAAAAATGTATAAAAATAAAATAAAATACAGATTGAATGATTTGATTTAAGCTTTGTTGCATTAAAAAAGCTTTTGTGGTTCAAAAGTTACAGGCAATTAAAATATGCTAATACAATAGCGTAAAAAATTGATGATATATTAGACACTAAAAATATTAACAAATATATAGTAATTTTTAATTAAGCACAACTTTTAAACTACAGAAGCTTTTTTTGTGCAACAAAGTTTAAATTGAAGCATTTAATCTGTACTTCATTTTATTTTCCATACAAAAAGTTACCGATAGACTTGGAAGTGGATAGATATGTGAGACGACTAGAAATTAAATCTATTTCTTAGACCATGATGTAATTCTAGGAATAGATTTCTATAGACTCTGGCAGATAGAAATAAGATTCAGTAAAAATTTATGGAAAATGAGAGATGATGATTGAAGAGAATTTAATAACGCAGACCATACCCAAATCCTTGTTTTTAGGAAATGTGCTGGAATAATAAAGTTAGACGATGAGTAACGTGTAAGAATCGAAGACTTGGTAAATAAAATTATACCTCAACCAACAAACGTACCTGGAACAACTAACTTATCGAAGCATCATATAGATGTAATGAGAGCGGCACTGATCAAACAAAGACCTTGAAGAATGTTACCGATAATGTTGCAAATCGCTTATAAAGAGATAGAAACTATGTTGTAAAACAACGTGATTAAGAGGTCAGCAGAATTGGCGCACCAATGACCTTTCAGTGGTTCATCGACGCTTTTTTTTGAACCTGAATACGAGCTTAATGTATTTACCTATCCAAACGATATCATCATTGCCACCGAGAACTTCAAAGATCATTTAAAATGGCTAGAAACAAGTCCGCAAAAACTGGTAGACGCTGGGCTAACTGTGAACAAAAATAAGTATGAGATTTGCTGCTCACAGATCACCTACCTTGGATTGTAAAGGGCTTGAGAAGAGAAGTGGAGAAGAGCAAACCTGTAATCAGAATAAATCCCGAAGACTGGGTAGATAGAGTAAAGAGACTAGATGAGTCAAGGGTTTTAGTCATAAAACACATCGAAAAGGCGAAAGAGAAACAAGTAAAAGAGTACGATAAAAGGAGAAAAGATACTAGGTTTGACGTAGGGAATATGGTCATGCGACGCTTACATGTGCTTTTGAACGCAACTAACCGTTTTTTCCGCGAAACTTGCATCGAAATACGATGGACCATTTAGGATTTTATAGATTAAATCATCATTAGCATACAAAGTAAGAACAGAGAGCGGTAAGAGCAATAGTACAAATTTCGAAACAAAAGATATATTCCCCCTAGAACTAAACCTGACATGAAACCTTAAGTCTGAACCCTAATTCAATACTGTCCCGTTATGGATTTTTTCTTCCATTTACAGATATCTAGAATGAGACATGCAGTTAGACCACGAAGAGACGTTAGTAAGATAATTCACCGCATTGTGAGAAAAATAATGGTCGAGTTACCCCCTATTTCACATCCCTGCGATCCAGATGCAGAGATGGAGCTGGAAGTCAACCGACCCCGCTAGTCTATAGTGGAGAAAGAACCCTCTCATACATTGGAGAAGCTAGAGAGAGCATCAGAGGAAGAAGACAAAGAGATAAATAGAATGGGTATTAGGGAAAAGAAGAAAGAAGAGGTAGTAAGGCGCGAGGAGGTGAAATCCTCGCCAGCAATTACTCCGGTGGAGAGAGTGAAGTTGGAAGAAGAGAGGTTGGAGCGAATGAGGTAAAGAGAAAAAGAAGAAATAAAACAGAAGGAGCAAGAAAAAAAGAAAAGAGAAGAATAAAGAAAAAGAATAGAGAAAAAGAAAGTGGAATGGGCTCGAGAACAGGTGGAAAAGATAGAATGAGAAAAAGAAGAAGAAGAAAACAGGTTAAAAGAAAGGTTATAGATGCAAAGGGCTATGATAGAGCAAAGAACATCTTGTGGCCTCATATGGGAAAGAGGCACTGGCCCGGATGTATTACTATTATCAACCAGGTGGATTACCGGAACCTCAGGCACCGCTATTCCTGTTGCCCCATCATAACTAGCGTCAACAACCACCGGAAGAAATACCAACACCAGGAATCACAGAACCGAAACCAGACCACCTGCCCCCACCACCACAACAACAACAGCAAGAACTACCAGTACCCTGATCCAAACAACAACCCCACACACACCACCCCCTCCACTAGTGGCTCCAATCTAAGCATGGGGCCTGTTTCTGTACTTCTACAACCCAAAAACACAGCATCTGAGGCCTAGGACGTCTGTAACACAAGCCACACCACCAGCAGAGCCAAATGAGCGAATGTGCGAGTTAGTGGAGGTGCTCAACAACCTACCGGTGATGATCTGTGACGAAATCCTGAACGATGTTTTAGGAAAACATCTAGTTGACTGGATGCTGCGTCTCGTCGAAACGTTGGCTAGGCTTAACAATGCACAGTGGGCCAGAAAGGCCAAAAAAATTTCAAAAAATACCTTTATTTTAAGCTTTAATAAGCTCATTTTGCTTTAGCCATAGTCTCATAATCATTCGATGAATTCTTGTTCTTATAATTGCTCCCTTGTTAGGTTTTAGCTGAACCATTGGATAAAAATGACTTTTCCGAATAAAATTAGCTTCAGTATTCTTTCCATTATTGCGTGAATAAGGAAATTCCTAAAACAAAAAATTATTACTTTTCAACAAAAAATAACAATTTATTTAATAAATTCTAATATTTTTACCTAATTTTTGAATTTTTTTAACAAATTATAGTCATTTGATTTCGAAGCCCTTTATTTACGCGAAAATAATGGATAGATATCATTTTATTTGTATCAATTATACAAACTCATAAATACAAAAATAAATATTGCACTTCAAGTCTTACAAAATGTATAAATATAAATGTAAATATTGCACAGAATAGTTAGAAGGTTTTTTTCGGATTTTGACCGTGTAAGTTGTGGTTTAGGATACCAACGTTTCATGAACGTTAAAGTTTACTTCATTAGGGTGAGCCTTAATCTGATGGTTTAGACTGTATAATCACTATATATATATATATATATAGGGGCATAATTTTGGGCGGGGTTTTCGGTTGAATGGTTATGGGTGATCTGCCTTCGGGAACAGAGGTTGCCATATTGAGTTCAGGAACTATCCGTTATCTGTGTTTAGATTATTTGGATGTTTTAGTATTTCTATGGTGTTTTCTAGGAAAGTAAAAGTTAGTTTTGGCGAGGATGATTGTGTGGTCGAAGTCTATTTGGTGGCTGGTTTCAATGTGGTGTTCTGCTACTGCTAATTGTGTGAAAAGTTTCAATTTTACCTTGCTGCTGTGTTCTTTGAGTCTTTGGTGGATTTTTCTATCAGTTTCTCCTATCTATACTTTTTCACAGGAACAAGGTATTTTGTAAACACCAGGAGCGTACAACGGAGGTTTTTTGTCTTTGTGGTTGTGAAGAATTCGTCCTATTTTTGTCAGCGGTTTATACATAGTGTTTCTTTAGTATTTGTCAGATCTGTTCTGCAACACCTTGTATATATGGTAGTGTAACTGTGTTAAGATGAGTTTTTTCTTTTTGTTAAATGTTGGCATTGAAAATTTCAGAGCGTTGTTTTTTAATTGTTTGTTTGCTACTTAAGAAATCTAACTTACCAGAGAAATTGAAAAAGAAACTAACTCCAAAAAACTCTTCAACACCTAGACTCTACGGCCTTTTGAAACAATAAAATCAAGTATTAGAATTCAGTATAGAATGATGCAACTACTTAAGTTAGATCAGTTTAGGAAAGTCAGATCCATCCAGCGATTCAGCTCAAATCTTAAGGGACAGCACCTAAAATTTTAAAAATTAAATATTTGAAAAAAACAGCTTTAAAGTATTTAATTATTATATTTTCAAATTATTAATGCTATACTTATCTTTCATAGAATAATTTTCCTGGTATCTGTTATTTATATCAGCCTTCAACATAAAAAAGAGATACTAGACGAAAGAACTTTGTTATTCGACTCGATGAAGCTAAAATGCAAAAAGATATAAGTTAGTAAGATAAACAATAATAATGATTTATCTTATAAGATATTTTGTTAATACTGATCTTTTTTATAAATAAATCTTTCTATTTGTTGTGACAGTCTTAACCTTAACTGTCATACTGCTAGCTGCTTGAATCACTAGTATCCATCTGAAAACTAAACAATAACAATAAATTCATCATTTCAAGTAATCATTTTACATTTTATATTAAAATAAAATTTAATATTAAAATTTTATATTTCAAATAGTATAAAATTTTATATTTCAAATAGTATAAAATTTTATATTTCAAATAGTATAAAAATTTATATGTTAAATTTATATTTATTTTTGTTATAATAGATAAAATTATACACTTACATGAATTCAATATGGATTCGCAGCATAGAAATCCTCGACATCCATTAGTCTTTCTCTTCAGAGTATTTGCCTTTTTTGTGTGATACTGAGTCTGTTTTTCTGCATGTAATATTCTTCTATCATCCTAACAATTCTATTTTTTGTTCTGGAACTTGAAAATTCTGTTCTTCTCAGCTTAGAAAAATAAGTATAGGGTCTACTTCTTTTAGCTTCAGAAGAATTTTTTTCACTCCTACCAACCACAAACTGACCATTCAATTAGCTGAGACTGACAGTAACGTAGCAAAATGGTACAAATAGAACCACGGCGAAAGCGCGAATTCAAATTTTAAAAAAATTACTTGAATAACTATGTGTTACTGGTTTACTTAGAAAATCAGAACGTAATAAAATATCAATATAAAACTTTTTTAAGCTTAAATCAAGATGAATATTTTGTTAAAATTAAAAGAATAAACTATTTCTCTTTGATTTAAATTAAAAAAGATTCAATTTAAAATAATTCCTAAAATTTTTAAAATTTATAAAAATTATATCATTATAGACTGAGCAGGTCGTATATATCTATCCTTTAAATAAAAAATTAATTTTTTTGCAAAAACTAATAATGATAGCGAAAACGAAGGAAAAAGCCCCATCTTCTAACATAGAAAGGAATATTTTCTTTGATAAGGAAAAATTATTTTTATTGATTCGTTTTGAAGAAAACCTTGAAAAACTTAAAAAGTATATGTTAGGGTAGACAATTTGATTTTTCAAAGTTTTCTTAAAAACGAAGCGTTAAAAATAATTTTTTCTCATAAAAGAAAGTATTGTTTTTTATATTACGAGATGAGGCTTTCTTCTTATTTTTTGCTAAAATAATTAGGTTTTGCAGAATAATTAATTTTTTCATTAGAAAAGGATAGAAATGTACGATCTGCTCTTAATAAATAAAAACAAAATTAAATCATTTAAAAAAAATTTTTGGAGATTTTTTAACGATTTATTAATTATTGAATCAAGCGATAAAAAAATAATTTTATATAGTGCTTTAATTAGATTAGCTATAGATTCAAGAAAAATCTTAAAATAGTACAATAAACAAAAAAATCAATTAAAAGTTTATCCTACTATTTTCTTTATGAAAACAAAAATAAATGAGATAAGGTAAAAAAAATTGTTGAAGCTTATTCTATAGTAAATATTTTATATAAAAAGCAACAAAAAAACGTTTTGTGCCTTTAAATAAATTGGTCAACATAAGCTGGATTATGTTTAATAAAGTTACGTTATTACAATGGCTGCCAGGGGCCTGCGACGCTTTATATTACTTTCTCTCTCTCTCTCTCTTTGTGCACACCATGTGCCACCGTATCTACCAATTTCACAAACAAACTATCAATTTCGTTTAATTTATTCACTGATCCAACTCACCAGGAGAGGCTATGAGCTATGGGTCACAGATCTTTATGAAACTTTGGGATATGTTTTTAAGCACCAAAATATAAGAAAAACCAGAGCGCTACGGTCTAACTCGAAAAACTGAAATTATAGACGTTTCTAGTCTTATTTTAAGACTGATTCCATCTCAAATCTGACTGCACCTATCTCTCCGAACTGCTTAGAGGTTTTTTATATTATTCTACTTTAAAAATAAGCGTATACGTATTTTTTTATTTTTCAAAATCATCAAAAATGCAGTTTTTATGCACTTTTTAAAAATGACATAAATTTTCAATTCTCAAAAATCGAAATTTTTTTTTTTTTTTAATCGTTTTTATCCCTGTAGTGATCTTTATAAATAAATTTAGGCTCGTTAAATGCTACAGAGGATGCTCTTTCAATTCCACCGTCTTTTATTTTTTTTTAACAAAAAAACGGAAGTGCAATTGCACTTTTTGTAAAAAATGAAAAATGCATTTTTCTCAAAAAAGCCATTTTTTTTGTCTCAAATTTTTTTTATGGATAGGTGGCCTTAAGACCTATATTTTCATTGGTGTGGAATTTGGAATATTTTGGTTTAGTAAGAGATATAAAAAAAATTAAGAAAAAAATTTTCATATTTACATAAATGTAAATACGTCATAGATACAACAAATATTTCAGGAGTAAGCGCATTTCAGATATATATATATTTGTACGTACATAGCTTTTATGCAACTCATAGGTGTTGTGCTGTACATATATATATATATATATATATATATATATATATATATATATATATATATAGTGCATAAATTTTGCGTTAAGTATAAGAAATTATGTAAAAAAAAAAGTTCTATTTTTTTTCCTTTCTTATGAGTTTTGGACTTTTTCTTATTGCGCACATTCTTCTTTGACGTAATTTTTCTTTTCTTTTTTTTCTCTTTATTTAATAATTTTGTGAAAGGATGAGCAACAGTTCGAGCCATATACAATTTTTTCTTTGTCCCTACTTTTACTTTCCATACGTGGGTTTTTTGAATGCCGGCCAATTTAGGGGTCTTAAGCCACTCTTTTATTTTGCTTTGCCTAAAAACTTCAATATCTTCTTTTGTCAGTAAGATTAATTTAATAGCGTCAGTGTTAGGTTGAACTTTTTTTACAAAAGCATTTGCATCTTGTATTGATTCAACATGACAATTTTGAAGATTATGTCTGATTGCATAGTGTTTTACTAATCCACCGACGCCATCAACCACACCTTTCCCATGCCCCGTAGCTGAAAACAACCATTTTTGATTGTTAGAAGCTTTTTTCATTTCATGTAATTAAAATCGATTTTTGAAATGACTTGCGGCTCCATCTGTTATAATCGATATTTGTTCTATTGAATCAGTTGAATCATTTTTCATCAAATCAATGATTTTTTGCATCGCCAACAAGGCATGAGCGGAATCATGTTTTGTATCATCACTGACGACAGCAAAACTTTTTATTACTGTTCCTTGATAACAAACAGCTGTAAAAATAGAAATCTGTTGATTGCCTTAAACAAGACTACTGAGAATCACCGCCCAATTTTCAGCAAAATCACCATGCAGTACAAGATGTTTAGAATTAGTTCTGGCCATCTCCTTTTTCTCTTTTATGGCTTTTCGTTGTATGTTTTTAATATACATGTGGACGCTTGTTTTCACCGTCCAAATAGCAAGATTATTTATAAAATTGGACATTATTAATGTTTTTTTTACGAGTTGCCCATTTTTCCACAAAGCAAAAACGATCTCATCATGTTCATTTATGGTTTCCAATCCAAACAAATTTAAATTAATACCACGAGAACCCGGGCATATAGAACAATCTTGGAAATAGCACTGCTCTGATGCATTTGTACAAACAATTGCTGACAAAAGCATGGAGCGAAGATTATTCAGATCTGAATACTTTCCTCCGATGAAATTGTTAATACAGTTCACATATAAATCAAAATTTGCACAGTAAATGCAGAGACAGACTTCTTTAATAGGATTCAACATAACAAACTTTGGTCTTAAGGTATAAAACTTTGTTATGCCTATTTTTATTTCTGGATGTTCTTGTTTAAATAATTTATATATCTCTTTTAAACTGCGCGTTAGAAAACGTTTTACTTTTTTTTCTTTTTTTCCATTTTCTTTAACGGTCACAACGTCAGATTTATTGGGACTTTGACGTGTACAGTTGAAATCGTCATTCAGAAAATATTCCACTGCGATTTTCGTAGACTTTTCGTCTAAGGGATGACCAGTGTATACATCAGGTTGAGAATATACTCCCTTAGTTTTTACAAGCATTCGTCCTTTATCAATCATGTAAAAAGTCACTTCGGGAAAGATAGATAAAATTTTAGATTTTGATACCGACAAAGGAATTAGCGTAAGAATTTTAATTTTTTCATTGATACTGCTACAAATTTTAAGCGCTACTCCCAAATTGTTAAACCATTCATCGCAGAAGCATTGAGAAAAACCATCATTGGATGCATCAATTGAAACGTTGTATGTTTCCGATAATTTGCAGCTAGTTGCAGAGGAAAATGAAGAAATTAATTCTGATTTCTTTCTCGTGACGTATGTTTCTAAAGAAGAGTCATCAACAGCTCTCTTCCTTTTCAGCGGTAAAACATTACCGAAGGAACTTGAAATTAAAGTCTCGTTCAAATACTCAATCCGCTCTAGAGTGCTTGCACGAAAATCGTGGTCTTCAGTATGGACCAAGTAAGCATCATTATCTGAATCGATCGCATCAATAATTTTCGTTGATTCAACTTTCTTGATGCGTTTATAACAGTTGAAACATACATAATCAGAACTATGTACCGCCTTGTCAGGCAAATGTTGCTGCAGATGTTCTGCTAAATTTTCCAACATTCTAAATTTGGTAGCGGTATTATAAACAATTTTTTTGTGTGATCCAAAAAAATTTGGACACTTCCGTCTCTTCTCGGAATAAGTTTCAGACATATTTCAAAATGAGTCTCAATATCTAGAAATTAAACGGTATAAAAGATGTAAGATAACTACCGTGAATAGCTGCTTTCTTAAGTAAGGCACTTAAATTATCTATGCGATATTTAGCCACCTAGCGGTATATCTAGATATCTACGTATATATACATCTGTTATGTAAATATGAAAATTATTTTCTCAATTTTTTTTATATCTCTTACTAAACCAAAATATTTCAAATTCCACACCGATGAAAATATAGGTCTTAAGGCTACCTATCCATAAAAAAAATTTGAGACAAAAAAAAAATGGCTTTTTTGAGAAAAATGCATTTTCCATTTTTTACAAAAAGTGCAATTGCACTTCCGTTTTTTTGTTAAAAAAAATAAAAGACGGTGGAATTAAAAGAGCATCCTCTGTAGCATTGAACGAGCCTAAATTTATTTATAAAGATCACTACAGGGATAAAAACGATTAAAAAAAAAAAAAAAATTTTCGATTTTTGAGAATTGAAAATTTATGTCATTTTTAAAAAGTGCATAAAAACTGCATTTTTGATGATTTTGAAAAATAAAAAAATACGTATACGCTTATTTTTAAAGTAGAATAATATAGAAAACTTCTAAGCAGTTCGGAGAGATAGGTGCAGTCGATCTGCATGATTTGAGATGGAATCGGTCTTAAGAGAAATGTAAAAAAAAGTTCGTAATTGAAGTGTGAATAATTCAGTCTAGAAATGTCTTTAATAAGTTAAGAGCATGACGAAGCTGTCCGCCTTCTAATAATATTTCCAATCATAACTTATGAATAAACGATGCGTTTAATTGAGTTTCTTTGCTACAAAGAAAAAATTGGTAAGATTAAACTCTAGTGCGGACAACTCAAGAAATCCACCAAAATATTATACATACAAAGTTATAATAAAAACTTTCAATATGTCGTATTTTAAGGTTAGGTTTGTCGAGTTTGATATCTAATTTCCAATCCAAGCTCATAAAAAAATAACAAGTCCAAATGATAAATTATTTTAACAAAAATTATTGTATAAATATAGCTTTAGTGCGGACAAGTCATTATATTTGTTTAATTTAAGAATTTAAAAAGATATTGATAAAATAAAAAAAGCAAAACTCGATTGCTGCAGCTCCGTCATGCCGTTAACAGGAACTTAAATAAAAGTAGAGAACGAAAGCTTTAATTTGCCGTTTTTAGAATTGAGAAATAATAATTAGAACCAGAGATATGTTTGTTCAAAGTTAAGTAGCAAGAAAGTACCAAAAATCATCTAAATTCCTTAACTCTAAAGGACAGTGATTTTTGGTACTTTCTTACTGCTTAACTTTGAACAAACATATCTCTGGTTCTAATTATTATTTCTTAATTCTGAAACAGCAAATCAAAGTTTGCTTCCTGTACTTTTATTTTAACTTCTGTTCATTTATTTAAGCCATTTCTAGACAGAATTATTCACACTTTAATTAGAAGCTTTTTTTTACATTTTTCTTAAAATAAGACTAAAAACATCTATTATTTCAGTTTTTTAAAGCGTTAGACCATAACGCTTTGGCTTTACTCATATTCTGGTACCTAAAAACATATTCCAAAGTTTCATCAAGATCTGTGACCCGAAACTCATAGCCTCTCCGTCAGTAAATTTTAATGATTTTAAAATTCTAATTATTATTCAATAAATTAATTTTACTAACTTAACGGGTCGACGAAATCGTTGGACACGAGGTCACGACGCTCTCTTACTCTTTTAATTATATAAGTAAACTCTTCTTTTAGTTATATCACTTAAATTACAATGATAGGAAACACTTTAATTTATTTAAATTTTTGTTTGCCTCACGTTGTCCGAGCAGCGTTGGGGTTTGATTATTTTTTTGTACCACTATGCTATGTTCAGAGTGTACCATATCAAGAAGTCAATGAGAGATTGCTTTGGAGTAGGCAAGCTTATCGATACCAACTGTTCGAAAGAACTAGATCGAAAACTAGTAATAAATAGCGAATTAACCTGTAAATTCTTACGTGTAGTCAAATGTAAACAAACGATGAAATTCATAAAAGGTTAGAATAGATTTTAATATTTTAATATTTAATATTTAAGATTTTCATCAAGCTTTTGTTATGGTAAGCTGTAAAAAATTTTTCTTTAGTTTATTTTAATACAAATTGAAAAACTCAAAAGAATTTAAAAATAAATTTCCATTATAAAAATTTTAAATAGAAATAAAATTTATTTATGTTTACTAATTTATTTGTTTTTATTTATTTTAAGGCATGAGAATGAAAATTTAAATTCATTTGATTTGCAGTTAAGAAGTTATTGGATGCCTGATAGTGTAAGCAAATAATGTTATGAATGTGGTGAGAGATTTACAACATTTCAAAGAAGACATCATTGTCGAGTATGTGGACAAATCTTTTGTTTAAAATGTTGTTGCGATGAAATTCCATAAAAAATCATGGGTTGTCATGGTATGCACATAAATTTAATTTTATTTGTAAATTTAATATTTACTCAAACTAAATTCAATATTCATTGATAGATGACTTAAGAGTTTGTACATATTGTTGTAAAGTTTTTCTATGATATTTGCAATCTTCTGATATGAGAAGTGATCTTTCTGCTGATTTAAAAGCTCTTCACGAAGATTTAGAAGAAAAGTATGGTACCAATTCACCACCTACTTCTAGAAAAAACACAAACGAAAGTTCAGATAATTCAACTCTTGTTAGAAGAAAGCCAAGTGTAGGCTATATGGAAGAAAAATATGCATTTGGACGGTAAGATAAAAAAATTTTTGATTTCAATTTTTTTACTTTTTGTATTGATAACTATTATTTATTTTATTTTATTGAATTTTAAGGTCATCACATAACTTATTTAACATCACAAGAACGTGCTTTAGCATTGCGAAATTCAGCATCGTTAAGAATGATTTATGAAGAATTATTCCGCTCTAATCAAGCAATCATTTTGCAAACGCATAGGATAAGATTAAATTGCTATTGCAGTTGTTTTTTAGGAAATGAGTTAGTTAATTGGATGATAGCTCAAAATAAAGCTGCTACAAGGTAAATATTAATAATTTAAAATGTTAACTTTATCATCTTTATAAATATTAAAGATTAAAATATAATTTTTTGTAGAGTACAGGCTACTGCTATTGGTCAAGCTTTATTTGAAGCTGGTTTTATTGAGCCAGTATTATTAGATGATATTTTTAGTGATTCTGCTGCACTGTTTAAACCTGCAAAATTATCTATAGTTCAAAGTAAAGATTTTTTAATAGAAAATGAAACTTCTTGTGATGCCCAAGAACCTGCATGGGTTAAAACCATTCCTCAACACGATTCGACTACAGGTAAATAAATCAAATAAGACTTATCTTTAATATTAACAAATTTATTATTTTATTTAATTTATAATATTTCTTAAAAATTTTATAGATTCTGAAAGTGAAAGTAAACAGCCACTTCAAACATCTGGTTGTATGCCTTCATCTAGTTCAAGCTTTTATTTGGATTTAAATTTAGAAGCTTCAACTGTAACATTAAAAAGGCCAACATCGGATGTACCTTCCACACCTGATTGCAATGACGGAATAATAGAACAAAAAGAAGTTAATTTTTAGACACAAGAAAATAAAGTTCCAGAAGATATTCTTAATGATAAAATTTTAGTCCAAGAAGTTAAAGAAAAAGAAAGATGGCATCAAATTGCAAATTTAAAAAATGCTTATGGCGAATCAAGTGTATATAATAGTTTAACGTAAGTTAAAATAGTGATTAAATTTATTATTATTGAACTCTAACTTAATAATAAATAAAATTTATGTAGGTCTGCATATAAACAACATGAAGATTCCCTTTTGCGACAACTTCTTAATAAGGAAGGACTGTCACAAAATTGGTATGACGTAGCTCTTCAAATAGCTCATCAAATAATTGATCACGTAAGACCCGATCTCCATTATGATGCTGATGATATGGATATCAGGCAATATGTGCAAATCAAAAAGTCTCCTGGAGGTAGTAAGAATGATTGCGAAATTGTTTCTGGAGTTGTATGTAGTAAAAATGTAGCCAATAAAGCAATGAATGCAATGATTGCACATCCAAAGATTTTACTACTTCGATGTGGTCTCATGTATCAAAGAGTTGTGGGAACATTATTGAGTCTTGAGCCAGTTATGATGCAGGTATTTTTAAGAAATTTTATATTACAAACAAAATAAACTAAAAAAAAGTATCATATTTTAACGGATAGTAATATTTTCTATAGGAAAGCGAATATTTAGGACACACTGTGGCAAGAATTACTGCATTAGGTCCTGATATTGTTTTAGTTCATAAATCTATATCAAGATTAGCTCAAGATAGATTAAGAGATCGTGGCGTAACATTAGTATTAAATGTAAAACTTAGCATACTTGAAAGATTAGCAAGATGTACAGATTCTAATATTGTTGATACAATAGATGCACATATACACTGAGAGAAAATTCATGCCAATAGAGCATTTAGTTTACGTATCCAAAGTTAGTAAGGAATATCCTATACTTTCATAACAGCGCCATCTACTCTTACGAGGTTTGTGCTATCTATTGCTCAAGTCGCCTCCTCTTTTGGGTGGCGACGCGAGCAAACACGGCTGGTCTATATCCAAAATCATGTTGCAAATTTCGTTAACGTATTTTCTTAGCGTGAATCTTTTATTTCTTTTCTTTTCTTTTTTTATGAAAGGAGATACGTTATAAATATAACCTGTTAAACCTTTTAACTTTAAATAATTAATTTTTAACTTAAAATTTAATTATTTTAAACCGCTGGGGGGCAGATGAGCATGTACGATTTCACGCCAAAGATATTTCGAAGTAGCGTTGGTCTAGTGCGTAATGTTCGCGCTTTTCCTTTTGAGTACGCGAGTTCAACTCTTGGTTAGAACCACTTTTTTTAAACTTTTTTTTTATTATTTCAATAGTTTTTATTGCTTTTTTTCATTTATATTTTTTTTATTTTCTACTTTTTATTAATTTTAAAATCTATTTTTTCACAAGTTACTTAAAGTATGCTCGTTTTTTTTATTAATATTTTTAAATAAATTATTTAATACAGAAAATAATTTAAAATATTAATAAATAAATAATAGTGATGTTTACAATACTATAGTTCAATTTTGTCTTTATAAACATATTTCAATATACAATATATATTATAACATAAATAATAATACCTCAGTTTTATTTATTTATTGTAATTTATTGTAAATTTTATAAACTAAATTATAAATAAATTAAACTATACTATTATAAAATAAACATCACTATTATAAAATAAACATCACTATTATTTATTTATCAATATTTGTAATTATTACCTATAAAGAATAATTTATTTTTTTAAAATTTTCACTGAAAAAAACGAGCGTACTTGTGAAAAATTAAATTTTAAAATTATTAAAAAAATACAAAATCTAAAAAAAAAATAAATATAAAAGGGAATAAAACATATTAAAACAATAAAAAAAAATTTTTTTAAAGGTGACCCTAGATGAGAGTTGAACACGCGTACTCCAAAGGGAAAGCGCGTAAGTTACGCACTAGACCAACGCTACTTCGAAACATCTCTGGCGTAAAATCGTACATGCTCATCTGCCCCCAGCTGTTTAAAATAATTAAATTTTAAGTTAAAAATTAATTATTGATAGTTATAAAGTTTAACAGATTATATTTATAATGTCTCTTCCTCATAAAAAAAGAAAAGAAAAGAAAAAAAAGATTCACGCAACGAAAATACGAAATTTTTGGGTATAGACCAGCCGTGTTTGCTCGCGTCGCCACCCAAAAGAGGAGGCGACTCAAGCAAACAAAGGATATGAGAGTGGGGGGAGTCATCGAAGTATACCACGCGAGTCATCAGTGAATGCCGTTCATGCTTTAGTTACTCTCCATACCATCTTTTTTAGTATAAGGTAATCCAATACTAATAGAGCTATTCACACCTGTCATATTTGTATCAATGTTTTATATGCTTGCATAGATGGCGGTTCGCATGCTCTATTAGCATGAATTTTCTCTCAGTGTATCTGCTAGATATAGACTTGGAACTTGTAAAAAGTTTTATTTAAGAAATTTTCCCAGTGATAAAAGTGGGTATCCAAAAAATATCATGAAATATTATTGCACTTTTAAAATGACCATACTAATATTAACATTTATAAAAATTTACAGGGGGAGTAAAAACATTGATGTATTTCGAAGGTTGTGCAAATCCTCATCTTGGCGCGACAATATTGTTGCGCGGTGGTTCGCTAAGCGAGTTAAGAAAAGTTAAAAATGTTGTGTCAACGATGATATTTACAGCGTATTCATGTCGTCTTGAAAAATCATTCTTAATGGATGAGTTTGCAAGGCCTCCTTCGCCAAAAGATAATTCATTTTTGGATGAATCTTCTCGTAACGCCTCACCTGATAAAACCAAAGATTCAATAAATGACCAAAGTACTAATGTTTAATTTTGAATATAATTTTATATTATAAATGAACAATTATAATAATGTGATTAATTTTTTTTAGTGAATCAAGAAGAGAATCAAAACATTCCAGATAAGCCAAAAAGAATATTAGATAGTAGTGAAAATCTTGACTCTGAAGATGAGCAAAATTTTGAAAATACCTTACCAGTTCATAAAAGTACACCTGCCAAAAGTGATAATAATTATAAGGGAGAAAGTGTTGACAATATTAGTGACAGTGAAAATTTTAATCAAGTTTCTGCATTATTAAGAATGCGACTTTAAAATTTGCATGAGAATTATTTGCAACTGTCAAAAAAATGACTTTTGAAAAACGATTTTCCGAGCGTAGTTTTAATTTTAGAAAATTTAAAAAATTTAAAAAAAAAATTCCTTTTCATTTTTTTTCTATTATACATAAACTACTCGATAGATTTGTTTTAAAATTTGAATACAAGTTATTTGCTATTGTCTTTATGAAACAAGTTTAAAAAAAATAATTTTCTCAGCGTAGCTTTTTGATCACTTTATGATTTCTGATTTAACGCTCTCGCTAACTCTTTTCTTACTTTCTCACTTCCTCTCTGTCCTTCCACACTCATTATCACTCATTCCCTTCTCAATTTTTTTAAAATAGAAATTATATTTTAAATAATAAAATCTAATTACTTTAACTCAATAAGTTCTATGAGAAAGCATTGCAAAAATATTTGTAAAAATATTTTAAAATATTCAATTTCAATTGTGGCGTGTTAAGTGTATAGAAATGCAAAATTATATGATTGAATAGTGAAATTGTGTTCTTTATTACTGCTCATTTTAAATTTATTTTCAGCTACTTAAGGCTATATGTAATCTATCGAAGGACTGAACAATATGCTTATCTAAGACTGCAGCTAGAATAAGATGTAATTATTTTTATATTATGTTAAAAAGTCCCAGTGTCATAGACCAATTAAATATCTTGATGTATTTATTTATATACAAATCTTTTCTATTAAAGAGATAAATAAGACTTTTTATAACAGTTTTTTTTAATTTTATAAGAAGCTAATGTAATTGAAATTTTTATATGTTACAAAATGTAATTTCTAAAATGGTATAACTTGATTTTCAACAAATATACAATATACATTCAGTAACAAAGTCTTGTAATTATTATTTATTATTTGTTCCTGACTTTCATTTTGAAGTTCATATTCTGCATTTGGATTTCCTAGAATATCTAATTTTGTCTTTGACTTTGCTTGATATCGTATTGAATTCTCGGCTCTAATATATATTTTCTAGTTGGTACACGTTTTAAAGCTGTTTTCCAATCATAACGTTGAGTATCAATTATGATTGAACAAACTTGATTATGGTTCTTTCAAAGAACGAAAATGTATACTAGGAATGGAAGATTTAAAAAAAATTGTTATCTTGAAATGTAAATTTATACTTTACAGCTTTATATTGCAAAAAATAAATTATAGGTATAATTAGCATAACAGGTTTACGTGTTATGTTTATGTACACATCATTTTCATACCGTAATATTTATTAATGGTGTGAAAAAATAACAATGAATAAAATATGTTTATTAAAAGCAATATATAAAATTATTATTATCATAATTTGTCGAAAAAATGTATTTCTTACCACCACATATATCATTTTATAATATTAGAAAAAGAAATTGGCTTTACTTTAATATTTTTTTTATTTTTAAATTATATTCTTTAATTAAACATTATTTTCGAATATGATATTCAACAAATTTATTTATCTTTTTTTTTATTTTTTTTTCTTTTATATATTTATCATTTCTCCCTCTTCCATTTCCTTCTCGATTCCTGCCTCCTCTTCCTCTTCCATTGTAGCTATTATAATTATCGTGATAGTTGGTGGTTGGTGATTGGAATCCTGAAAAAGTAGTTAAAAATAATTAACATCAATATTGAGAATCATGATTTCATTTTGACCGCTTCAATATAAAAATAATAATTTTAAATAACATTTGTTTAAAATTTAATAAAAACAACTCTGTGGCTTGAAGGAAACGACATAAGTTTGTTTTTAAGTTTTCGAGAAAACGAGGTTTTTATGTTTTCGTCAATACGTAAGATCGAAAACGAAGAGATGCAGCACGATACTAGGCTACTACTAGGTTTAATTGAGTATAAAATACCTTTCTAACCGTGCTATAAGCTTGAGTTAATATTCTTTCATATATTGGAAATAACGAAAAACACCTAAGTTATGTTGTTATTCCTTCTAATCGTGATATGTGGAATTAATTCTTTAAATTTTTCTAAAGCTCTTTTATTTATTTTTTTTTCATTAGAAGTTTTATGGCGCGTATTTAAGTGCTATCTACATGCAATAATATTTATTGCTAGAGAACATATAAAAACTACCTATGGTGACTAGTTGTGATAATTAGCATGTGACGTGCCTAGATTAGTTATACTGCTAATGATGAAAAAAAACTACTTAATAATATATATTATTATGAATACACAAATATGAAATGTAAATTTAAATAACTAATAATTACTGTCAATAACTGCAAATGATTAATAATTATGTTGTCAGTTGTTAAAAATAAGTTACAGTTAAGCCCTAGCGGTTCACTCACAAGAGTGTTGTCAGTAGAGTGATGTATTCGCAATCTCCAGTTCCCGAGTTCGAATCTTCCCGAGGCCGATTGATACAAGCACCACTGTACGTTAGATATGCTTGGTTCAGAAACATACTGACAACTTTCATCGCTAATTAACATTAATATTAATAATAGTGTAAATACGACGTATTTAAAAAAATTACAGTTAATAATTTTATAAAATTATTAACAGTTACAATTATTTTTATTATTGATACCTCATAAACGCTTATTGACATTCACTTATATCTTTCCATAAAAATATTTATATTATGATAATAACCTCCATATTGTGACTGGAAAATCCCAGTATTTCCCACCACCATGAGCAGTCGGGTAGTTACCACTACAGCCCATCGACGCTGGCTCATCAGTTTCCTATGTTGAAACCAACGACCCCGTCGGTGGCTGTAGTATCTTTCATTCCTGCTTTCTGTAATAAAATACAATAAAAATTATGTTTTTTCATTATGAATTTTACTTATTAATGTTAAATGAAACTTAACCAAACACAGAAAAATATATGAATTAAAAAAACTTCTAAATATATTTTTATTATTGTATACATATAGAAAAATAGTGATAGCCGTTTAAAAGATATTTTATAAATGCAACTTTGCAAAGTCTTCTTTGTTAGAAGGCAATATAAAAAACATTAACAATAAAAAAAATTGAATTACCACCGGTTCGGACCACCAAACTATTGTTCGCGTTGTTCTCTGAAAAAAAAAATATATATATATTTATATATATATATATATATATATTTTAGTTTTTAATGTTAAATGAAAACAAACCAAACACAGAAAAATATATGAATTAAAAAAACTTCAAAAGATATTTTTATGATTGTATACATATAGAAAAATAATGATAGTTATTTAAAAGATATGTTATAAATGCAACTTTTCAGTCTTCTTTGTTAGAAGGCAATATAAAAAACATTAACAATAAAAAAAAATTTAATCATCACTTTTTTGAACCACATTGTTCGCGTTGTTCTCTGAAAAAAAATATACATATATATATATATATATATATTTTTTAACTTTACTGGAAATATTATTTTATATTGTGTTGAGCTAATATTGATTAAGGTTTTAATTCAATAAATTAAATTTTACCATTTTTTTTAAATTTCTGTTCTTCTTTTCTTAACTTCCAAAAAAGTTTCTTTGCTGCTTTCTTTTCTTCCTGCGCGGTTTTTAATTTTTCTTTGTTCTCCTAAAACATTTAATGTTATTTAATCATCTAATGTTTATATTACTAATCTATGTTAATTCTATCTATGTTACAATTTGAATCATTGAAAATATTTGATACATCTAATTTTAAATAATACCTCTTCTTCTTTCTTCTTATCTTCGTCCTCACTAGGAGACATGATAAATTTCTGAAACATATTTACAATTTTATTTATAAATTAATAATAACTTAATTTCTAGATTAAGAAAAATTAAATAATTATAATAATAATTAAATAATTAATAATTCATTGTTAATAATTCAATATTTATTTAATTTATAGATAGTGGAAAAAACATTTTCGTTATTTTCCAATACATCTAATTTTATGACATTTTTCATTTAAGACCATGTTATAACTTCTAGAATTGGTCACATTTTTTTTCAAATATTATAATGATTCAAATTATTTAAAATATTTAAGAAAAGAAAAAAATACTATCGACTGATTATTTAATCATACGGACTTTATCTAAATATATAGGTAATATTTTTACAAAGAATTAAAAAATATACTGTCAATAACGGTAAATTAAATAAGATTGAATCTTAGATTATTACAATTTAATATATCTAAAAATATAATGTAGATTTATAATGATAATGTAGAGATCTAATATTTAAGTTTACTTGTTACTTATTATTAGTCTTAGTAATGGTTATTAGTTTTTAGTGGCAAAACATTTCTCTACAGGTAGTTTGTTCTTTTTGCGATTTACATATATTGACAAAGTTGATATATTATATATATATATATATATATATATATATATATATATATATATATATATATATATAGGTACCTCTAACTTTTTTTTCGAACGAAAATTAGTGTATGTGCCATTTATATCGCGACTCTTAAAAATCCGATCTCATTGGGTATCGGTTGATTGTTGGTCACAAAAGTGGCTGACCATCCATCGGTAGTCAAAGTTTTCGGTATGGTGGGTCTGACAGTCTAGCCTGATGTAATGTGTTAAACGGGAACCAGGCTTGGCTCCCTTGACATCACCATATAAAAAGGTTAATCATATAGAGGACAATATTCTTTATATATTAATCTTTTTTTTAAAAAAAAAAAATAGAACTGTTAGTGTTGAACTGTTAATACATTTTGAAGTTATCAAATTTTCATTTGCAGATAATACAAACTTATATCTTAAACTTATATTAATATTAATGGTTACAAATAATATTTAAGGGAATGTGAAAAATATTGCAAAATTCATATACTACAATAACTTATTTAACCTTTTGACTGCGGGAAAATTTTAGTACTAAACGACCTTTTATAAAGTGCAAAATGTATACATGAGATCATTGGATTTTTCAGGTAGAGTCCCCACCCTGACTGTTGGTCGATAAATAGACCACCCCCGCAGGCTAAAGGTTAACATCGATACAAAAACCTTAATTATTTATTGTATAAATTATTATTATACATTATGCATAATTTTTCAAATACCCTTATTACACAACAATAGAATTATTATTTGAAATCTAAAGTAAATAATTAATATCTAAAGTGATACAATTTATGTATCGTATATGGAAATGACAATTTATGAAGCAACAAATTCATAGTATTAAGATAGGATATAAGATTTAATTACTGAAATATAGTAATTTTGAATACCTTATTAACTATTATATTTTATTGTAATAGTTGCTGAAGTAATGAGTAACCGTATCTATTGTGCCGTATCAGTGTTTCTCTTTTTCTATGTCTCGCTAGTTTTTAAAATTAGAGACAACACATATTTTTACTTGAAATAGAGAAACTGTTTGGACCATGGTATGTTATCATCTATAGTCTTTCGAGTTTTCACTATATAAATATTCAATATAAAAATTAAAATAACATTTTTGACATTTTATATGGTACTTTGATATTAGGCTAAGATACTATTAACATATTTATCAATTATTATAAAGGTGCTGTCGTTTAATAATTTAATTTATGTCAGTAATTTCAGTATTAATCAAAATTTTGTGTGTGCTTTTTATGAAGCTTCAATGGCAAATCCAAGTGAAAAAACATAGCCAGTTTTCACGTCTTACTTATTTCTCAATTATTAATTAAATTCAAATCTATTCAATCAATAATTAGAACAGCGTGCGGCTCATTTTCACTATTTCTATAAGACTTACATTCCTGAATTCTTCATTTAAATATTTAACATTTTTTTAATAATAAGAAATTTTTTTTTATAATGAAATTTACAGGAAAAGCATAGCACATATTCGTCTTACGTTTTCAGGATATATATATATATATTTTTAATTAGCAAACACATGTATGCATTCGAATTTACATTTGTTTTGAAAAGTTAATATTATTAACAATATAACCTAACCATTATATACATGTTATATCTTTTGTGTATGCACGTTCAAATATGTCTTTACTATCAGGTGTCTGACAAAAATTAAAATAAAGTGAACTGTTTGAGGATAAATCATTTATTATTATTGCATTAAAATGTTAATTTAATAATAATAAAATTTGAATTCCTTATTTCATTTATGTGCATTTATTACCTATTTTATAAGAAAATAAATATATCCTGCACTGCGTGGCCAGTTTGTAATAAGAATTACTAAATACTTTGAATAATGTTAGTAATAAATAATTACGGCCTGTTCTATTTTTAATTTTTAAATGCTTCATATAATATTATGATCAACATTATAACAAAAAAGTTTCCTTGTTTTATAGTTTATAATTTTATACACAACCAACTACATTCTTCAAAAATTAGTATGTTAAAATGTAGAATGTGTATATATATATATATATTGTAACGTCATATACGAATATAACGCACTTTTATGTATATGGCGCAAAGAATCACCATATACAAAATTCCTCACCTTGTTTTATCTTTAACAGAACAGTGAAGATAAAACAAGATGGATGTTATGTAAAACCCCGAGTTCGTCGCGCTATTCTTTTCGCGCGTGCAAACTCGTTGAGTATATAAATCCTTGAGTTATGTGTTAAAGTTCGGTCGACGAAAGCCAGACCGTACACTACAGGAACGCCATGTCCTGTAGATTCGGGTCCATTACCTTCGTCTAACCTTTAGTTTTGATTCCTGAAAGTAAAATGAGGAAATTAATGGAGCATGAGGATTTGAGGACTTTGATTTTTGCCTCTTGCGTTGAATCGTTAATTTATCTTTCAACGTTTATAGGTAAACACACTTGCAAGAACGTGCTAACCCTAAGCGCAAAGCTTTACAAATCAGCACGCCGATGCAAGGCACAATCACTAGGCACTTAGCCTTATTTTTTACACACGCGATAAAGTATCACTTTAGTGGTGAAGGACATTACCACTTCACTTTAATTCAAATTAGAAATCACAAAGATTTAATTTAATAATTAAAGTACTATTCAAACTCGAGCAGGTAAGGAAATGCGTACTAGGCATTTCTTTTGCTGCCATGAGAGCTTGAATAGTAATCAAGAAACACAATGACTCTGTATTTAGAATTAAAAGATCTTTATTAGAAGAAGATTCACACAAGAGTGATGAGTTTCTCTTCTCGCCGAAACTCGATGGCTCGCATTTTAGGCGCTTGATTGCGGCTTTCTCTCCCAAATCGCGGGGATCATCTCCCACCGCTCGCAACACATGCCTTTGTCAACGCTGTAATACATTCATTTTATAAGTTTTATATTAGAAATATACGCGCGTATTACCGAGCGCGCTTACATGTGTTGAGAATCGGGGCGTATACCTGCGCGTTCATGTAAGCGCGCTCCGTTCTTTCTATATCCCTACCCTCGCTCACTCGCAGCAATGCTTTTGCTGGTTTAAAATCTAATTGTTATGTCACAATATATATATATATATATAGTGTTTAAAATATATAAAAATTGCTACTATATATTTTATTTCTATACATATATTTTTTAATTCATACATTAGGTCATAGATCTATGAACTTTTATATCCATCAATCTATCCATCTTCTTATCAATATGTTTCATTGCTTTTCTTGTTTTGTTAATAGTTTACAGAAATTAATGTGAGAAAGTTATTATTTAAACATAATTACAATATTTTTATTTTAATACAAATGAGTTGATAAAATTTACCAATTTTATTATTCAAAATTGTGTATTAATCATAAATATTTGCGTTTAAATTTTTCTTTTAAAATTCGTTAAAAATGTATTTATATATTTTAACACAAATTTTGGTTGCAAGTAAAACCACCGTACGTGTTAAGATGACACGGTTAGAAATATTAACAGACACGTCTGTTAAAATCTGTTTACAGACAAAAATGTCTGTTACTTTAACAGATAAATTATCCATGAAAAATGTAATATACATTTTAAATTGACATACTTGTGTCTGTTGATTTAACAGACATTAAGTAACAGACAAAAAGTTAACAGATTACAGAAATGTTTTTAACCGTGAATATAAATTTTCAAGTGTGTGTATTCTCTATTTTTTTTTATTAAAAGATAAATATCTACTGAATTATATTGCTATATATATATATATTATATTATTTATATACATAGTTGATACATACATCACACTGAAATGTTGCTATATTTTCTGAAACATTTATATTATTTCTCGTTAAGCATGTTCGATGAGCGTATCTTAAACATTCTGAGCAAGATATTTTTGGACTTATATTTCCAGAAAAACAATATATACATGTATTAGACATGCATTCTGATCCATTAATCAAAAAATTGGCCACATTTGTTCTATAATCTATTGGATTAAAGTTTAAGTCGCATTCGATTCCAGAACCAATGCAATCCATGTAATACATAACATATACTCCACAATTGTGCTTATAAATCTTTACTTGTTGCATTGGTCGATCATGTGGAAAGGCATCATAAACCCACTTTTTGATTTTTAAAATATTTCCATCCTCAGAATCTCTTACATATTTCAAAAAGTTTTTGGTGCATAGATTAGAACGCCATGTTTTTTTTTATTTGTTTCTTCCTTTACAGGATCTATATGTGTCAATTTAGCTCCATCTACGTCAACTACAAATAAGCACCAGTGGCCAGATGATGCATAAGGCATAAAAATTTTGCCTCTTATTTGACTATTCAGATGGAACATAAACCAATCTGGATCAATATATTCTTGTCCAATTGTCACTAGTGCTAACTTTGAATGATGTGCAGGAACGGAAACCGTGTTTATCCATTCTTTTTCTTTCAATAAACAAAAAACATCTATTACATCGCTATCAATGTGTGACAAAGTTAAATCGTGTTCATAGATTTTCAAAGTTTTGTATTCATTTGTAAAAAGCATATATTCGTGATCTTTTGTTAAAATTTGAGGTTTCTCCTCTTTCTTATTAAGAACACGATAATCTCTTATTGAATGGTTGTCTATTGCTTTGTATCGTCCTACTGTACGCGTTTCATTATGAAACATGTAATAATCAGGATCAGCAATCAATCCGTTATGCAGAAAATCAATATGAAAGCTGGCATCGCTGTCATTTTCAAAATCTGCGTTCGATTCAATTGATGAATCATGTTCTTTAATGATTTCCGCGTCTGTGTGATACATCGATAAATTTTTATTTAAAGTTTCAAAGTTTTCAATTAATTTTTTCCATGAATCACTTTTTATAATAATATTAGTGTCTGCGTCATTTGTTGTCAAATTTTCATCAACAACATTATGTACACTAATTTTATTATTTTTGAATCTTTTAGTATCTTTTGGAAGTAGTTTTTCATTGTGCTCATTTATTGAAAGGTCATCGTCAAAACATTTGAATAAATTGACATCACAATCCAAATCTTTATTCATGTCAGCGTACTTTCGCTTAAAAATTTTTTCTCCATTCTTGCACAAAGCTTTTTGACTTGTATTAATTTCGACACTTCCATAAAACTGGCTACTTTTTTCACCATCCATTAACACATCATTCATTAGTAAATGTTTTGCTACTTCATTTGTTTTTTTTTTTTTTATAAACCACTAGTTTTCTCATTTCTTTCACCATATCTTCTGATGGTTTGAATTTTAACATACCTCCTTGATTTTTTACGTACTGTGCAGCTAATAATATTGCACGAATTGTTGTAAAATTCAATCGGTTTCTAATTTTGGTCTTGGTCAAATTTTGTTTACTCCATATTCTTTCTATTCCTGCATTTGCATTTGGAAGACAGAGTACGGTAAGTGCAAAATTGCTAAGATTTTCAAAAATGAAATTTTTATTTTCATCTTGATAATTTTTTAATAAAAACCAAAAATCATCGATATTATTCAAACATTTCATTTTTCGTGATACTTCATTAGAAAAATTATATTTAACAATGTTCTGCCATTCCTCATTTATTTTATTCTTTAATTCGTTATCATTTGATGCATGTAATTGAGGAGATGCTTCAAAAACATCATTTAAGAGCAGGCCGGATTCGCTGTCCTTGTCTAATTGGCATTTTTGTTATTTACTCAAGTTTTAATCGGTGTATCTTCAAATTAAAGGTCGAGCGCAATAGATAATATTATTATGAACATCTATGCACAAGAAAAAAAATATCTACCGGTTTGTTTTTGAGAAAAGTAAGTAACGCCAAAATAAAAGTTTATGTTTATAATATTTTCGCGTTACTTACTTTTCTCAAAAACAAACCGGTAGATATTTTTTTTCTTGTGCATAGATGTTCATAATAATAATATCTATTGCGCTCAACCTTTAATTTGAAGATACACCGATTAAAACTTGAGTAAATAACAAACAACTCAATTGTTACTCGGTCGGTATCAGGTTCTACTCCGGCCTACCGTTAAATTACAATTTTCTTCATGAAATATTGCACTTGTAACATTGTTTGGATGGAAAAAATGTCTGTTTTCCTTAAAATCACATTTTTCTATCATCTTTTTACAACATTCTTTGAAAAAAGCTTGACACATTTTGAGAAAGTCGTGTTCAAACTCTTCTTCAATATTCTCTTGACTTTTTAATTCGTCAAGGAAGACTTTTGTGATCTTATCAATATAAATATCTGACAACTTTTTAAATTGACTTTCATCTTCAGGATCGATATCTATAATATTGGTACTATTAATTTAATCATCTTTCATATACATTTTAAGTATATCTATAAGAGTATTAGACATTTGGTTATTTGTTTTTAAACAAAATGGGTTTTTCAGATTGCAAAACCTCATTTGCTTGTACCAATCTAAATAATGAGGATTCTAAAAACAAGTAAGATACTTTTACCAATGGATCGTTAAGCTGTTCCAATATGTACTTAGCTGATTTTTCGTTGTCCATGGACTGACTTGGTTTTTTATCCTTCAAAGTCTCATTTATGAAGTAAATTCGCAACGCTTCCCATTTACGAAGCATTCTTTCTATTGATTTATACAACGATAACCATCGGGTAGAAGCTGGTTTTTGTATAATGTGACGTGGTATACCAATGTCTTCTTGACATGAAAACCAGTCGCACATTCTTAAAGAGCTGCTCGATATGTAATTATGTATCGCCGATGCTAGGTCAACATACTCACTAGGAAATACCTTCATAGCATCACGCGCTACTAAATGCTCAATATGACATGGACACTTGATTATTTCAACATTGGGTATTTTATCCTTTACTCGCGTGGCAACTGAGCTACATTGACCCATCATTAAATTACAAGTGTCTGAACAAAATCCGATAATATTCTCTAATGGTATATTAGCCGCTTCAAACGTTTCTATTACATTATTAAATACATAATCAGCATCTGCCTTTTGACTTACTTCACCCATTTGATATGTGGGGACCAAATCCCACAATGATTCGCGCACTTTTTGACATTTTTCATCAACATAACGCACTACTATACCAATAGCAGAGTGTACAGAAATGTCAGTGGATTCATCGATGCAAATACTAAATAGAGTTTTTTGCAAAATAGAAGTCAATTCTTTTTTGTGGGCAGAAGCTATGATATCTGTAATAATTGCAACTGCCTTTCTTCTATCAAGTTTTATACTATCTAACAGAGGGGAATCTGTTATTAGATCTTTAAAAAATTCTAAAATATCGTCAGCACCAAGAATAGAAAGGTTCTTTGCAACTATCATAGATGTATATCTTAATTCAGCAAAAGCAGCTTCTTCATTAAACAAATCTTTTTTATCAATTTCATTTGAATTTGCCTTATGTTTTTGACTTTCTAAGTGGTTGTTTTTCACAGAAGCTTTATTTGTCATGTCTGTTTTACAAGTGATACAGAAAGCTCTTTTTCCATGATTTTGGATGTGCCCACCGTAAAGCTTTCCGTCATCACTTGCTTTTTCATTATCCTTCGCCACACTCATTCGGTTGTCATCTTCTCGCATATCTTCATCAGCCTCCTCGTCTCCATGGTCCTTGACATAAGATCCTTGTACATCTTTTTCCACAGGTAATAAATTATATGCATTCTGTATGCAATTTGAATTTTTTGATGACTTTTCTTTTTGTTTTAAACAAGTACTTACTTCAATTCTTCCTTTAGCACTTTTTAGAACACTACAGTGTTTAGCTTTATTTTCATGTTTCCTATATACATGCCTCGTTATACAAGCTTTTACTGCCGTCAATTCTTCATTGCAAATTGTACACAGAGCATTTTCTTTTATCACCTGTCCTTTCCAAGAATGAAAATTTTTCGTAAATACTCATTCTACTTTACTTATTTATACATTTTTTTATCACAAAAAGTAGATAATGAAATTTACGAAATTACAAAAATGAAAATAAATTTTAAACACCCTATAAAGAAAAAAAGAAATCATATAAACATACTTGTTATTTATATTTTCAATAATTTACACTTATTTTTTCATAAAATAAGTATATTTATTACCACGTTTTTATTAACTTCTCTTCGTATCTGTCTGCCTGTCTGTCTATTGGAGTGGAACTTTGTAATCAATTTTAAACTAACTTCCCGGTGAGCTAGAGACTTGAAATTTTAAACATAGTTCAGATTTTGATGACAATGTCTAAAAATCTTCGAAAATTTTAAAAATTCTGTATTTGATGTATTAATATATTGATATATTCAATATTATATTTTTACATATATTGTTGGATAATACAACCAAATTTATATATTTCTACCGATTTATACATTAATATATCAATTATATGCGGAGATGTTTGCAAAATAGAAAATTTGAAGGTTTTATATATAGATATACTTTTAACATTAGTATCTAAAAATCTTTGAAAATTTTTAAAATTCTTTAACTTGTCATATATCGTAATTAGACATAAATCAAAGCATTTTACATTGTTTTCATCAGTCTTAACATTAAATTTTATAGATTTTATCGTCCACCAAAGCATAAAATATATTTTAGTAGAATTTCCAATGGCGTCATTATCGTCAATAAGCTAATAAAAACATTTAAAATCATCTGCTACATAAATCACTAATAATTTTCTGTTGTGCGAGTTTTTCAACGATACCTACTCCATACACTTCTTTTTATTATGTATTGTATGCGCCCCACGTTTTTTATTTTAAATCTTCCAAATATTTTCATAGCTATTAAAAATTCACGATCAAGATTTCCTGGACAATATTTATAGAGTGTGATAATATACAAGAGATGATAAATGTAGCGATAGTAGACATTATTTTATACTTTTTAGTTCGTTTTAATATGCTTTTTCGTACGTTTTAAAAACGTGGTATCTAAAAAGACTTTTTTTTATTTAAATATTATTTTCTACTTTTTGGTCTTGTGTGTGTAAAATTTTGCATTCAATTTTAAATGTTTAATTAGCTTATTGACGATAATGATGCCATGGGAAATTCTACTAAAATATGATATTTTATGCATTGATAGACCATAAAATCGATAAAATTTAATGTTAAGACTGATAAAAACAATGTAAAATGTTGTTATTTATGTCTAATTACGATATATGTCAAGTTAAAGAATGTTAAAAATTTTCGAAGATTTTTAGACACCAATGTTAAAAGTATATCTATATATAAAATCTTCAAATTTTCAATTTTGCAAACATCTCCGCATATAATTGATATATTAATGTATAAATCGGTAGAAATATATACATTTTTTTTATATTATTGCATTGTCATCAAAAATCTGAACTATGTTTAAAATTTCAAGTCTCTAGCTCATCGGGAAGTTAGTTTAAAATCGATTACAAAATTCCACCCGAACAGACAGACAGACACGAAGAGAATTTAATAAAAACGTAATAAAAAGAAATATATTTTTAACATTCCAATGAATTGATAGAGACACTAAAAGTTAGTATCAATGTATAGATAAAGCTGAAACCTACATAGCATGATTAGCCATGCGTAATATTCAACCTTAGCTTAGTAATATTATCGTCAATTGGGGTGGAAAAGGTAGTAACTCAGTCAAGTTCTTAAAAAATAACAACTCGGCTTTGTCCACCAAAAGGTTCTAAGTCAACTTAGCGCACAAATAAGGTAAGTAAATATATTATGTAACGCGAAACTTGAGTACCCCCATGTAGAACAAATATTCTCCTCTAATAATAAAAAACAAATGTATTGAATTATAGGTGTTAAAAAAATTATTGTATAAACTACATAGAATTAATTTTATAATTCCACATTTATAACTATTATTTTATGAATAGAGGCAAAAAAAAAATTTGAATAAGTTTACTTTAAAAAAGGTTAAAATGACGTTCATTTTGAATGAAAATATAATGATTCAATAAATTTATCAATTAAATGTATATTTTATAGGAGACAAGATAGAACAATAAATACTTGTCTAATTGAAAGATCAAAACTTAAATTATTTTTTATATAGTTCAAAAATTAGTTTTATTTAAATAAATCGCTCTTTTACAATAGGTGCACAAATTCTTCATTTTGGCACATAGTAATTTAGTAAATTTTATTTTAAAAAAAGTGAATTTAAATATAAATTGATAACTTTAGTGTATAAATGCTATTTGAAATTCACTAGTATAAATAATTCATATATAAGTATAGTTTTTTTGCATTCAAAATGCTGAATACAGTTATCCTAACGTCAAATGTGTATTTTCCTCTGTTACTAACATTGATTTTCATGATTTATTTTTTATTTATATTTTCGCTAAAGATTTTTTGTTCAAGAAATAAAACAATGCTAAAAAATAAATATTATAAAAAAAGAAGTCAACAGCTTTAAAAAAAGTAAATAAAAAATATCATCAAAAAATTAATTATTCAAGTATTTAAAATAAAAAAAGATAAATGACTTCTAAATGTTTATTTTAAATGTTAATTAATTAATTAACCTTTCATTAATTAATTAATCCATTTAGAAATGATATAAATAATTTGTAAAAATTTATAAATTATAAATTTATAAATATAAATTTATTTTTAAAATTTTATAAAAAAAGTTTTACATAGATTGACGAGTTAGTTTAATCATCAAAAGTATAACAACATTATTCCTTAAATATTTTGTAATTTATTAATTTTAATATGCAATAAATTATAATATTATTATAAAATAATAATTCTTAAGTATTCATGCTTATAATCCTAATTATTGCTTTCTCATAGAGAAAGCATTGTATCAGTAAAAAAAATTTTTTTCTATTTTTTCATTAATTTGTACATATTTAGACTCAGGGAGTCGAAAAAAGTGGTTTCCAGAAAATGTCTGTATGTATGTATGTGTGTGTGTGTGTGTGTGTGTGTGTGTGTGTGTGTGTGTGTGTGTGTGTGTGTGTGTGTGTGTGTGTGTGTGCGTGCGTGCGTGCGTGCGCGCGTGTGTGTGTGTGTGTGTGTGTGTGTATGTGTATGTGTGTGTGTGTGTATTCAGTACGCCAATAAGATCTCGAGAACTACTCGATGGATTAGCTTCAAATTTTGCATGTAATTTATTTTTTTGTCTAACTGGGGGGAAGCTATTGAAAATTGATCTTCTTAGCTCAGTTTTTTTTTTAGAGCCATTTTAAGAATTTTAAAAAAATTTTGATTTTCATATTTTTGATATTTTACGTAAACTACTCGAAGAATTTTCTTGAAAATTTGTATGAACATTATTTTTGACTGCCAAAAGAAGAAAAACTTTTACTAACTGATTTTCTCAGCGCACTTTTGATTTTAAAACATTTTAAAAATTTTGAAAAAAATTTTTTTTTCTCAATTATTTTTTATTTTACGACAACTATTCAATAGATTTGCTTCTAAATTTGTATTCCAGTTATTCGCTATTGTCTAAAGAAAACAAGCTTTGGAACACTTATTTTCTTAGTGTAGTTTTAATTTTAGAGCATTTTGACAATTTTGGAAAAAATCTCTGTTTTTCATTTTTTTTCTATTACACAAAAACCATTTGATAGATTTGTTTGAAAATTTTTATGGGAATCATTTGCAATGGCCTAAATAAAACAAGCTTTGAAAAACTTATTTTCTCAGTGCAGTTTTAATTTTAGAGCATTTTGAAAATTTTGAATGAAATTTTTCTAATTTTTTTTATATTTTACGTAAAGTACTCGATGAAGGAGCTTCAAATTATATATGGGAATTATTTATGATTATCAAAATAAAATGAACTTTTGAAAACTAATTTTCTTCAATTTTCTTAGCGCACATTTAATTTTAGAGCATTTTGAAAATTTTGAAAAAATTTTTTATTTTTAATTTCTTTTCTATTGCACAAAAATCACTCGATAAACTTGCTCAAAAATTTTTATGCAAATTATTCACTATTATCTGAATAAATCAAACTTTGGAAAACTTATTTTATTAGCGCAGTTTTAATTTTAGAGCATTTTGAAAATTTTGGAAAAAATGTTCATATTTCATTTTTTTTCTATTACACAAAAGCCATTCGATAAATTTGCTCAAAAATTTTCATACTAATTATTTGTTATTGCCTAATTAAAGCAAGCTTGGAAAAACTTATTTTCTTAGCGCAGTTTTAATTTTAGAGCATTTTGTAAATTTTGAATAGAATTTCACTTATTTTTTGGTATTTTACGTAAACTACTCGATGAAGTAGCTTAAAATTATGTATAGAAATTATTTACAATTGCCTAAATAAAATGAACTTTTGAAAACTGGTTTTCTTAGCGTAGTTGTAACGTTAAAGCGTTTTGAAAATTTTAAAACAATGTTTATTTCTCAATTATTTGGTATTTTTTGTAAACTATTCGATGAAAATGTTCCAAAATTGGTATGCAAGTTATTGGTTATAGTGTTAAGAAGACAAGCTTGGGAAAATTAATTTTATAAACGCATTTTTAATTTTAGAGCATCATAAAATCACATTATGCAAATGGCAAAATTAAGGAAGAGTAAATTAAATTCATATAGTTTTCGTAGGTATTAAGACAGTCTTCAATACAGAGGATAGGGACATTTATATTAAAATCGTATTTAAAAAAATAAAATCAAATTACTCTAACTCAATGTGCTCTATGAGAAAGCATTGTGCCAAAGCACTTGGCAGCGTTTTATTATATTAATAAAATTAGAAATTAATCAGTATTTTATAAGTGTTTCACAATGGGTACACACAGAAGTGGAACAAGGGTGCAGTCCAAAAATCGCATTCCGCAATGGGTGTATATAAATACCTACAATTTTTTGTTATTATTATTTATAATATATTAATTGTTTTCTTGTATCTAATATACAAGCCCATCAATTTATAAAAAAAGTTAAACATTTGCTCTTAATTTTGTTTAAAAAAGGGAAAATATTCAGGTCATGCTCAAAAACGTTCCACAATATATCCACTAACTAGGAGAGTATCAGACCTCCGGATCACGGATTTTGCTTAAACGTTGGGATAAGTTTTCAGATGTCAAAATATGAAAGGAAACAAAATTTTAGACCCCAACGCTCAATATTTCCCTAGTTACAGGCAATTAAAGAAAATCACTAAAAAAGTTACTAGATTTTCAAACGCATATAGTTCCTTAGCATTGATAGCTAGCAGCTTGAAACTTTTTTTAAATGAAAGCTGAGCTCAAATCCTTTCGAAATAGTAGTTATAGCATGTCAAAATATTATTTTTTCCCAAAGTTATAGCGTAATAAACATTAGACCCATTTTCAGCTTTTGTTATTAATTAATGTTTTAAAAAGAAAAATCAGGTCCAATGTTTATCACGCTATAACTTTGGGAAAAAATAATATTTTGACATGCTATAACTACTATTTCGAAAGGATTTGAGCTCAGCTTTCATTTAAAAAAAGTTTCAAGCTGCTAGCTATCAATGCTAAGGAACTATATGCGTTTGAAAATCTAGTAACTTTTTTAGTGATTTTCTTTAATTGCCTGTAACTAGGGAAATATTGAGCGTTGGGGTCTAAAATTTTGTTTCCTTTCATATTTTGACATCTGAAAACTTATCCCAAAGTTTGAGCAAAATCCGTGATCCGGAGGTCTGATACTCTCCTAGTAAGTAGTAATTCGGGTTTGTTCACAAAAACGAGCTAACTCCTATGCTTAAGTATAGGAGTTAGCACGTTTAAATAATAAATATAGACAACTACATATTAGAATTTTGAAAAATTTATTGACCCATTTCTAAATGATCCATCAGTATATGAACAATTTGTTGTAAATTACTATAAATATAATTAAAAACATTTTTTACATTTGAAATAAAATTTAATATAAAAGAAAATTTATCTAAAATATTTTTTTGTATTTCTAAAACAGCGTCTAATTTTTCGTTTATCTCGGCATAACGTCGACAATGAACTGAAATCATAAGAATAACATATTTTAATATACTTTTTTTTTATTTAAAAAAAATCGAGAATTAACATGGGCTATCTATTGAGTTGGCTATTTTCTAAACACGGTCAATGATGACCCTGTTAAAAAAATCAGGTTATAAATAACCTAATTTCTCATACCAAAACATCATGTAACGATTTTTTTGGTTTTTAGACGTTTTAAACCATGCTTAGTCAATTCAGCACAGTTTTTTAAAAATTTTGAAAATTTTGAGCATCATTTGAAACGTGTAAAAACAAAAAAAAAACGTTACATGATGTTTTAGCATGAGGAATCACCTGATTTTTTTCACCAAGGCGGGACATTTACCTTAAGGAGATGTAAAACGGATACTACACCAGTTCTCTTCAATACCGACAATCTTCTTATTTTATTGCAAAACTTTAAGGAAATAAATACATTAGCTTGTAGTATTTACCACGAAGATTATTCAGTTAAATTTTCAAATGAATTCATTCATTAGTTTTTCAGAGTATAAGATTTGTCGTACAAAATCTAAAAATTTTAATATATCAAATTGAAACCCAAAATTCAGAGAGACTAATGAATGAATTTATTTTAAAATTTAACTGAGTAATCTTCGTGGAAAATACTACAAGCTAAAGCATTTCTTTTCCTCAAGTTCTGCAATAAAATGAAAAGATAGGCTAGATTCATGAGTACCGGTGTAGTGTCCATTTTACATCTCCTTAATGTCGCTGTACTTATACTATCATTACGATGTTAATTATCGACGGAGGTTATGTCAGTGTGTTTGTGAACAAAGCACATTTATAATATACAGTGGTGCTTGTATCAAACGGCCGCCGAAAGCGGGATTCGAATTCTAGTCATCGAGATTACGAATTCATCTCTCTACCGAGTGAGCCACTGACTACCTCCTTAATATAATTTTATTAATTCAAACAAAATTTTGATTTAATAATTAAAAGATTAAACTATAAAATAATGAATAATATAATTACCGCAAAAACAATCGACAGCCTCGCATTGGCATTGGTTTTGCGTCGAATCTAAAAATATAAGATTATTATAAAATGTTAACTCGCGTACTTCTTGCATGATTTTTTTCCTAATGCTGAACGCAAAATATTTAAAAAAAAAATATAATATTTAATTATAGAATAAGCAAAAAATTTTCCGCTCAGTTTTAGAAAAATTATTTTTTCCCATATCCCGGCCAAAAACACGTAGTTATTTGTCGAAATCAGACAGTAAAAACATGGTGTTCCCCCGCAGCGAATATGCTCATTCGAGTTGCGCAAAAAGCTTGACGCCGGCACAGACCCGTTATACTGCTGTATTTTAGATATATGTTGATCTTTTTCTATTCACCGGCTATATGTGCGAACTCTCTCTATCTCTATTTATTTACTTTTAATTTGACTAGATGTTATTTCACTTTAAATTCTTAGTGTTAATTTATTACATTATAATTGAAATTAGCTTTTCTCTGATGTTACTTATTGTGAATTCCATTTTTATCTGCTTAATACTTGGTATTCACCGATATTTTTTGTAATTATCAATGTATTTTTACCTTTTGAGTCATACGGGCCATACCCCATGATTAAGGGCATGCATACGCTCTACTACACCGGCCGGTATAGCAGAGCGTAGGCCGAATTTCTAGAATCGAAGAATTAACTTTGTAAAAAAACTAATCATCAGAATGAATTTTCCTTTTACAGTTCACTTTATTGTGAGATGATAAAGGGCGGAAAATAGAAAAATCTCAGAAAAATAGTGAATTTTCCAAAAATAGAGATAAAAGTATAGCAGAGCGTAGGCCGAATTTCTAGAATTGAAGAATTAACTTTGTAAAAAAACTAATCATCAGAATGAATTTTCCTTTTGTAGGTCACTCTATTTTGAGATAATAAAGGGCGGAAAATAGACAAACCTCAGGAATTTCAAAAAAAAATTATTTTTCTCAAAATAATATGAAAATAATTATCATAACAGAAAGTTTAATGTTGTCAGATTGGCAACACCTGACTCTGACGCGATGGCGTTTTTCTTATGCTGTGGCGCGAACTTCGAAATTTGAAATATATTGAATATTATCATTGAATATTATGTTTTATTTTTTTTTGGCATAAATAAAATATTTTTGTTGTATATGTGTGAGGTATAGTGAACAAAATAGAAAGGAAAAGATAATACAAACGTGTGCGTACGGGTATAACACACGCACACACATGAAGTCTTTGCTATTCTGTTGCTTTTTTTTACAGTAAGGCCCTCCTTACAGTAAACAATGAAAGAAGGGCTTTCTTACATTGTTTACTCTACCTGACACGTATAATACAGAAAGTAGAATATTTTACATTTTTTTTTTTCTAATGAAAAATCATAAAAATTTCCTACATGCAGAAATAATGTATTCTAAACATTTGCAATGCATACAATAATAGCTAATTCATTTTCGAATATATCATCACTCACCTATACACAAGATGTTAGAAAAAGAAAAAGAAAGCAACAGAATAGCTGCAAACGCGACTTCATGTGTATGCGTGTCTTATACCCGTACGCACACGTTTGTATTCTTTTTTCCTATCTATTTTATTCGCTATACCTCACACATATACAACAAAAATATTTTATTTACGTCAAAAAAAAATAAAACATCATTGCTTTCATCACAGAAGAATAAAGAATGATTGAGTTATCATTTGCATAAAATGACAATATTCAATATATTTCAAATTTCGAAGTTCGCGTCACAGTGTAAGAAAAACGCCATCGCGTCAGAGTCAGGTGTTACCAACCTGACAACATTACACTTTCTAGTATGATAATTATTTTCATATTATTTTGAGAAAAATAATTTTTTTTTGAAATTCCTGAGGTTTGTCTATTTTCCGTCCTTTATTATCTCAAAATAGAGTGACCTACAAAAGGAAAATTCATTCTGATGATTAGTTTTTTTACAAAGTTAATTCTTGGATTCTAGAAATTCGGCCTACGCTCTGCTATACTATTATCTCTATTTTCGGAAAATTCACTATTTTTCTGAGATTTTTCTATTTTCCGCCCTTTATTATCTGACAATAGAGTCAACTGTAAAAGGAAAATTCATTCTGATGATTAGTTTTTTTACAAAGTTAATTCTTCGATTCTAGAAATTCGGCCTACGCTCTGCTATATCGGCCGGTATAGTAGAGCGTATGCATGCCCTTAATAATATATAGTCAAATCAAATCTCTTTCTCTCTCTCTCTCTCATACGCATACTACAGTTAATCCTTTTTGGTTTACCAGTCACATGCATCGATTCTCTCTGTTTGATATGCGTTACAAACTAGTGTAAAAACAATTTTTATTTGTGATAAAGTATTAAAATATAAAATAAACGGTTGATTGTGCTGTTAAATTAGTTTTATTTTTATGAATTATAATCTGTAATGTATTATAACAAAAGTGATATATTTATGGATTATTTAAATGAATTATCATAAGTAGTAGTGAGACAGACAGAGAGTGAGCATGCTCGATGGAGAGTATTAGATGATTCTTCGTGATACTTTTTTATTTATTGATTTTTCATGGATAAATGAATTATCACTAACTTTAAGTTGTACGTGTTTTTAACACGGCATGGGAAAAAATCGTATATGCTACTTGGGATAGAAATGTGACACTTAAGGTTTTTTTTTTTTAACACATTTTCAAATCCATGATAGCCTAGAATGCCGCATTTTTACCCCACGTAGCATAATATATTATAAAAAACATAAAATTAATTACGTTTAATTGGTGATGGAAAAATGTCTTCCGATTCCGACATTATCTTAATTTGTTACAATACCTATTAAACGTTAAAAATAAATATTTTTATTATTAAAATAGTAAAATAATAATGTACTTACATTTATAATATTTTAAATTTCTTAAATTCTCGAGCTCTACTCTACTCTAAACTTAGCAAAAATTTGAAAACAATAGTACATATATTATGCAGCTTTGGAGTAAAGTTTGATTATTCTCGCAAAGGTGGAGTTTGTGATTCGAGCGAGCTAAGCGAAGCGGAGAAGTAAATACTAAAGGTAGAAATAGAGTTTGTTCCCGAATCGCATATAGTGCTTTATTCCTTCTTCAACCTTGGACACTTTGTCAACATTAGAAGAGCAGGTCAAATTGAAATAATTACATTCATTATTAATAATAAATGAATGATCTATTAATTATAAACTAGCTTGCACTTGAGGCTGCTGTGGCTCGCCTACCGGGCCTTTCAGAGAAGGCAAGACTGGCTACACTCGTGCTTCGCGCTCTTTATTAATACATTCTTTTTTCAATTTTAGGTAGAATAATCTATAAAATGTTATGAGAAAAGAAAAAGTTTTCTTTTTCTTATAGAGTTTTTACTAAATTTGAATAATTCTGTCGGGGAATAATTTAAAATAATAACATGAACTTTGGCACTTTGAAAAAAAATCGTTCGAGCCGATAATGATAATCTTTTTATAGGCTCAAATAGTATATTACGATACGGGCGACTTAAATCGCCCTGTAATTATTACACTAATACCATTATTACCACTAAGGCGCTAAACGCCGTGTAATAATTGGTGAATTTAAGTCGCGAGTATCGTATACTATTTTATAATTCGAGTAATTTAAATCCACCGCACTACATGTATGCTTTCAAAATTCAATAATAAACAAAGGCTATGCATTCCACGAATGATAATTCATTAAAAAAACGAATGCTATATATCAACAAAATTAGGCACCCCACAAATAATAAATAGAAAAAGGATAGAATCATAATTAAAAAAAATATGCTTCAAATATAAAATAATATTGAATATTTATTAATATCATTAATATTATTTAATACTGTAGTTGGAATTGAGTTCTGTAATATCAGATATTGAAATTTTGTTTCAAAAATGTATTAGTGCAGCAGCAGCAGCGAGTAGGTAATTTATGTGTTGTATTAGAAGTTGCGTATATATAGTCATTAGGGGAATCACAGACTCAACAGCGTCTTATATCGGCAAAATGACTATGCCTCTTCGCTTCACATGTTATACTGATATTAACTTTAGTTTTACTCGTGTTTTACACGCTTATAGCTGTTATTCGATTTGAAAAATATCGATATAAAAGAGTTGCAATAAAGAAGTTAGAATAGAAGGTAGAATAGATTAAGGTAGTTCTCCATGTATATATAGCACATGAATTGTGAATTGTTATATCTTTATTTTAATTATTTTATAAGGTATTAGAAAGCGTATATCGAAAGAAAGATGTCTTGGGAAGTGGTAAAATTTTTTTTCGAGTTAATAGAAACTGCAGATATGTTAATATTGTTAGTAGAAGAAAAACATTATAAAACACAGCAATCTTCTTCATTTTTCGTTCGATTTTGATGTATCTGGGCTTATTTTGTTCCTTTCGAAATTTCAGGAGGAGTTACCGTTGGTAATTTGGTAATGACATTTATAGTTGACGCATAAATCTAATTGTTCATTTAAAATTTATAAAATTTAAGAAAATTAAATTTATGCATCAATCATAAATGTCATTGCCAAATTACCTACAGTAACCCCTCCTGAATTTGCATAAAGAACAAAATGAGCCCAGATACATTAAAATCGAACGAAAAATAAAGAAGATTGCAGTCTTTTAAAATGTTTTTCTTTTACTAATAATATTAGCATATCCGCAGTTTCTATTAACTAGAAAAAAATTTTTACCACATCCCAAGGCCTCTTTCTTTTGATATACACTTGTTCATCCCTTATAAAATAATTAAATAAAGGATAAAACAATCCAAAATTTATGTGCTATATAAACGTGGAGAACTACCTTAAGTAAACTAATATACAGTATTGTAAATGTTTTTTATAGTAAATAAAAATATATGTAACTAATAAGCGAGCGGAAAACACCGCATGTCGTGTTGGGTTATATATGTGTGGGTAGATAGATAGATAGATACTATTTATTGTATATCATATTATTATACAAAGGGCGTGTAATACAATTCATAAATATAATATTAAGTATTGCACATAAACAATGAATAAATGTAAAAATATTGCACATAAAACAATGTATAAATATAAAATATTGCACATAAAACAATGTATAAATACAATATATTGCAATTGATATCACAGTCAGTTACTAAACCTAATAATACTGAATAAGTAAGTCACAACAAAAGAAGTGATATCACAGATATCAAAAAAAAAAAATATAGTAAAATACACGCAATCCTATAAATTAAAAGTCAGTCATACAATATCTATCAGTCATAGTATATAAAATTTTTAATTTAAAATACAAAATGAAAAATGATAAATAATGCAATAAAATAATAAAGCGTATGCAGTAGCACAAAAACGCAGTCAAAATAATAAAAACAAGTAGAGCATTCACTCACTAACCATTCAGCCAATAAATACAATCACACCTTAAGCCTATATAAGGGACGTCACATTATAATAAATTAACATATAAATAAAAAAAAAAAAAAATAAAAAAAAAAAATAAAATAAAAAAAATAAATAAAAAAAAAAAATAAAATAAAAAAAAAAAATAAATAAAACTTAGTTTACTGAAAGTCGAGCAAGTACCCCCTCAGAGCCGACTTAAACCTGCTGAGCGATGAAAGATTCTTTATATCAGCAGGCAGGGAGTTCCAAAAATGCACACCCTGAACCTGAAAGGAATTCCTTCCAGTCTCAGTACGCATGTAGGGCACCGCGAAATCCTTAATCTCTCCCCTAGTGGCTACCCTAGGTACATATCTAGTGAAGAGACCCACTAGATACTCGGGAGTATTCATGCGCACGATTTTGTACATAAGTACAGCCATAAAATACTGTCTCCTCGCATCAGTACGCAGCCAACCCAGCGCAGCTCTATGAGGAGAGATATGATCGCCCATTCTCACGCCTAATACATATCTCACACATGAATTTTGTAGTCTTTGTAATCGTCTTTTCAACCCCTGTGAGGCATCGAGCAGAACTACTGAGCAGTAATCGAGATGTGGAAACAGCAGGGCGGTTGCGAGTTGTTTGCGCAGAGCCTCAGTGGTATACCGACGAAAAAACCGTAAGCCATACATAGTTCTATTAAACTTCTTAGTCAGCATATTAACATGTGGCTCCTATGATAGCTTAGAGTCAAGCACAACACCAAGGCTCGTAACGGTATCAGAGAAAGATATGCCGACACCATCCTCAAGCTCAATCGTCCTTGGCTCACCAGCATAAAAGTCATTAATAAATCGACCATTGCCAAAAACGATCGCTTTAGTTTTGTTTGCATTTAGTGTGAGAGAAGCATCAACAGCCCACTCCGACACCGCCTTGGCCGCCCTCTGTAGAATGCGAATACCTTCATGCACATCCTCATAAGAGACCTGCGTATAAATTTGCAGGTCATCTGCATATAATAGGTGCTCGACACAACCGGGGTCAAGGGTGTCACGTATGTTATTAATGTAAAGGCAAAACAACAGAGGCCCCAGCACTGAACCCTGCGGAACTCCTAAATTGGTTGTTAGCCAATTCGATTCCTCTTTTAAATGCGTGAAAACCATTTGTTTCCTACCTGATAAATAGGAGCTAATCCACTTGAGTGCAGCCCTGGAAAACCCCATCGATCTCAGCCTTGCAAGTAATTTGGAGTGAGAGATCGTGTCGAATGCCTTACTAAAGTCAAACAGAAGTAGTAGCGTGACAAGTTTCTTATCTAGACCTGATCTTATGTCGTCAGTAAGTTTAAGTATGGCAGTCTGCGTTGAGTGATGCTTTCTAAAACCAGTCTGCATAGAGTCAAGTATCCGATGTGTCGTAATATACTCTTGCAATTGGTCATGAGCAATCTTCTCCAGGACCTTTGAAAGAAAACATAAGATTGCTATGGGCCTAAAATCTTTAGGCATTGTTGGTGCAGGACACTTTTTAATGGCACAATGCGTGCACGCTTCCAAAGGCAAGGGAAGACCCCCGTGCAAAAGAGGAATTGAACAGAGTCACAAGATGTTCTCCGATAAACGGTAAAGCCTTGAGTATCACGCTCTGCGGAATGCCATCCTCGCCACAAGCCTGTGATGAAAAATGCGAAATTGCAAGGACCACATCAGTAACATTAATTGGTTTGAAGGCAAAGCCACTTTCACTACACTGGGAAAGAATTCTCTTACATTCCTCATTGTCATCGTGCGGCGAGACTGACACCCCCGCAAAGTGCACATTAAGCTCATCCGGAGTAAATCCATTCAAGTCCCCTTGAGGTCCGGACAAGAGTCCCAGGTCTTTTAACTCCTCCCAGACATTACCTTTGGCAAGAGCTTCGAACAGTCTGTTATGATAGTAAGTAGTCCTAGCTTGTTCAGTCTGCTCGTTAATCGTTTTACGTAGTTGCAGAAATTCAGAGAGATATCTCTCATCCTTCGTCCGTTTGTATCTTCGATACGTGGCATCTCTCTTGCACCGCATCTGCGACAATCCTTTGTCTATCCACGGAAACTTATCTTTACCAATTTTAAGTGTTTTTAGCGGCGCCAGATTATGTATTGCTGCCGTAAGATTGTCACAGAGGCAGTCAAGTGCAGATTCCGGGTCAACTGTACCAACTGTAAATGGCGTCCAATCACAGCCGGCCAGACTCTGTACTAATAACGTCGGACAAATATCTTTATAGTTTCTATACTCAATTGCTTTTTTATCTGTTATGACATGACTACAGGAAATACATACATCAATTAAGTTATGCCGACTGTGAAAATTCGCCGGTAAGTTTCGTGCGTCAAGTACTGTGTCATTATCGTCAACAAAAATCAGGTCAATCCAAGTGTGAGACGTCGGAGTGTGATGCGTGGCACCGTGCTGGACCAGCTGCAACGAAAGCTCAGCCGATAACTTGTTAAGAAGTTTGGCATCACTGCTCTCACGCAGGAGATCGGCATTCAGGTCTCCCATTATAATTTTATGAGAGTATTTAGAGGCATAATTTCTCAAAACATCTAAAAAGTTTGTATTTTTAATAAACGAAATAGCAGGAGGCTGATAAATAACAGAAACCAACACGGGTTCAGAGTTGCCCATTTGCACAGAACAGAAAATATATTCAGGCACCTCCGGTTTACCCTCACTATGAATAGTTTAAGTATCCGAAGTAGCCAAAATAGTGCATTTTAGATTGTTTTTAATATACAAGGCTACTCCTCCACCGCGCAGGTTTCTGTCCTGTCTGAATACTTTATACCCCTTGACCCGAATGACGTCATCTGAAACAGACGGACCCAGCCAGGTCTCAACAACCCCAAATATGTCGTAAGAAGGACTACCACTTAGGAACTCACGCACCTGTCCAATGTGAGCTCTCAACGAAGTCACATTCAGAAAGCACGCTCGCAGCTCACCCCTCCTCCCTGTACGACCCTCAAGGGAGGCCCGGCACAGTCATTGGGGAGAGGCCACATTCGATGTTACTCCGTCTTTAACTAAAACTAGGTTTGTCTCTACATTTTGTTGCTCGAAAACTTTGCTACATATGTTAATCGAAGGAGTTTCTGAGTTTTTTTCATTTACATTTAAATTTACATCATTAGATTCTTTATTATTAATCAATTTATCTAAGTCATTTTCGTTGCTAAAACTATATGCCCTCTCCCCTCTCTCCCTCCTCACCAGAAATTTGCCACGTCTATGCCAAACAAATTTAAAGCCTTTTTCCTTGGCATACTTTTTTAATTTTTTTAAATTTACATATTTATCTTTAGGCATAAATTCGTTTATGAATATCAAATTATGATGTTTAAAAGTGGACAATCCACTGAGGAAGGAGGGATCAAGATCTGCAGATGAAAAACCCGTAAATTGTCGTTTAGCCTCAAATACCTTCTGCGCCAGGTTCTCCTCGGAGAGTCTCACCAGCAATGAGAACGCACCCCTCGGACCGCCACCGATCCCACGTTCTGCAGACACCCCGTTCCTATCATCATTTTTAGTGATTTCCCTAACTGAAATTATATTCGCACGTTTGATTGTTGGGAGTATAGCACCAAGAACGGCACACGCATAATCCTCCAGCCCAACATTGACTGCTGAGCAATCCAGCCCGCCAGAGATCACCAACATACCATCCCCGGAACCACACTCCGTCTCAATCTGACGGGGTGCCTCATCATTAATTACTGTGTGTGCATGTGGTGTTTGTGTTTCTGTTATGTCAATAAATCTAGATGTGTGAGTTGTCTGCTCAGTCGCGAGATCGGTAACGGCCTGCGCCACGCCAGCCACCCCGGACGTAAGGTCCAAGATGCCCCTGTCCACTTCACTAAATTCATTATTAAGAAATGTTTGCACATTATTGAGTTTATTATTAATAGTTGTAATTATAGTTTCAATTTTGTTGTTTAGAGTGGACAGGAAATCTCTTTCTAATTTTAGTATAGTTCCTTTAAGTTTTCGATTCTCCTCTAACAACTGCATCTGCTCATTTACTAATTTTTAATAATTTCACTTTGTACTTCCATTTTGGACACAATGTCCCGCAGGCCATTGTCAGTATTCATAACGTGGCTCTGAAAAGCCTCAATACTATTTTGAATTGAGTCAAGCCTGCCGGATAGTGCGCCCTCTAGAGCAGACACAGCTGCCCTCATTGAGGAAGAATCTGAACATCCTTGGACCCCGTCAAAATTATTTATCTTATTATTATTATTGTTATTATTATTATTCGGGGCAACGTGCGCAGCGCCACCTCCCAAATACTTATTAGATAAATTGATACTTAATCTATTTCTCCCTCCATCCGCCGCGACGCCATTTTTGTTGGTCCCAATTTGCGCCGCGATAGTAGTAGTCTTCACTCGTGCTGGCTGCCCCTGAGATGTGATGACCGGTGTTACTTTCGAGTCGGTACGTGTTGGTGTAGAGGCACTGATGGGCTGTTTTGGAACAGCTTTGCGCGCGATCATGTTCGGCGTAACTCCATTAACATTTGTGCTTCCGCCGGCCAGTGACGCAGATGACATGTCACTGTTTTTGTGTGTTTCGAGGCACTTCTTGCATTCATATTTTGTGCCATTATCCATTTTAGAACGTGTCATGCATTTAGCATGACAACGCTGCCGGCACGTGACACACAAATGGAGCTTTGCCATGCCCCATTTATCATTGGTAGCAAGTTTACAGATCGCACAGCTGTCCATTACTTTGACCTCACTTGTGCATACGCTCCAAAAGCTTATATGGTAATACAGATTTCCACTTTATTGGTCGAAGAGTAACTTAAGGATTACGTTCAGCGCCACCAGGATCTCTGTTTGCCGATAAAAATTGCCTCTCAAACTAACCTCAAAATAGCAGACTTCCTAACCTCGAAATTCAGCACCTTGGTAGAAATTTTAAAATAAAAAGCAAGGACCGCTATCAAAAATGATGTTTTATAGCTGAAACGGTGCCTTGCAATTTTAGCGAGCAAGAATCTGTAACAAAAACGCCCGTGGGCACAAAAATGCAGCACCAGAACAAAAACACAAATAACAGAAAAATCAGACGTGTTTAACTACTTACAGATGGAAGATGGATGGTGGGTGAGAATGAGAGTGGCATAAGTCACATTTTAAAAAAAATTTAGTTAGTGGTACATTTTATTTCTTTGACATTAAAACAACTTATTTTTCAAAATAGAGTGGCTTTTTTGTTTATTTTTCTTTAATATTATAAGCATTGTAAAAATTGCACTCAATAGAAATGTATATAAATTTAAAACTTTAATATTGAAAATCTCGAAATTAGAAGTTTGTGACTTATGCCACTCCCATTTTAACCCACACATATGTAAAAAGATTGTAAATCAATACATGGAATAAATAAATAATAATAATATAAATATGTATTTACCAAATTATTCAATGTTAATCTAATAACTTTTTTTTTACTATTAGCTTTTTTTTTACTATACTTTTTTAACTACTACTATTTATTTTATTTGAGTTAATTCAAATTATTTAGGTTACTTTAAATCCCTTTTAATGGCGTATTTAAATAAACAATAAACTAACAAAATATTGATTTAGGGCGACCTCACAATAAAATTGGAATTTATGACGTAATTTAAAAAAAAGTTGCCAAGTGCTTTGGCGCAATTCTTTATCATATAACTCATTGAGTTAAAGTAATTTGATTTTATTATTTAAAATATGATTTCAATGTAAAAAACAATTTCTATTAAAAAAAAATTGAGAAAAGAAAGAGTGATAGTGAGTGTGGAAGGACAGAGAGGAAGTGAGAAAGTAAGAAGAGTTAGTGAGAGCGTTAAATCAGAAATCACAAAGTGATCAAAAAACTACGCTGAGAAAATTATTTTGTTAAAACTTATTTCATAAAGACAGTAGCAAATAACTTGTATTAAAATTTTGAAACAAATCAATCGAGTAGTTTATGTAAAATAAAAAAAAATAAAAAATGAAATTTGTTTTAAAAATTTTTTAAATTTTCTAAAATTAAAACTACGCTCAGAAAATCAGTTTTCAAAAGTCAGTTTTTGGCAGTTGCAATTAATTCTCATGCAAATTTTAAAGCAAATTCATCAAGTAATTTACGTAAAATAAAAAAAAATCTAAATTTGTTCTCAATTTCTAAAATGGTTCTGAAATTAAAACTACACTAAGGAAACCAATTTTCAATAGCTCCCCGCCCACTCAGACAAAAAAGTTATTATGAAAATGGAATAAAATAAGATTCATTTTATCTTTTATTAATAAAGAGATCACGTAAATTTTTAATTAAATAACATTTTATTGAATGATTTAATATATCTAGTTTAATTTTTATATTTTTTCAGTGAATATAAATGAGAATGATGCAATATTCTATTATTTTTGTTACTTTTTATTTCAATAAACATTTATTGTACTCTACACAAAAAAATTAAACTAATAAACCCATTTTTACAAGTTAAAAAATCGCATAGAGTACCGGTGAGACTCAGAATGTGTGAAAACAAATTCTTTTTGTCAGAGAGTGAGGGTAACGCACGAGCGAGCCGATGGAGAAGGCGGCGGGACTCAAATCGTCGACTGTAAAACTTTTTACAAGTTCCAAGTCTATATCTAGCAGATATATGTGCATCAATTGTATCAACAATATTAGCACCTGTACATATTGCTAATCTTTCAAGTATGCTAAGTTTTACATTTAATACTAATGTTACACCACAATCTCTTAATCTATCTTGAGCTGATCTTGATACAGATTTATGATCTAAAACAATATCAGGATCTAAAGCAGTAATTCTTGCCACAGTGTGTCCTAAATATTCGCTTTCCTATAGAAAATATTATTATCCGTTACAATATGATACTTTTTTTAGTTTATTTTGTTTGTAATATAAAATTTGTTAAAAATAGCTGCATCATAACTGGCTCAAGACTGAGTAATTTTCCCTCAACTCTTTGATATACAAGACCACATCGAAGTAGTAAAATCTTTTGAAATTCATTGCTTTATGGGCTACATTTTTACTGCATACAACTCCGCAAACAATTTCGCAATCATTCTTACTACCTCCAGGAGACTTTTTGATTTGCACGTATTGCCTGATATCCATATCATCAGCATCATGATGGAGATCCGGTCTTACGTGATCAATTATTTAATGAGCTATTTGAAGAACTACGTCAGACCAATTTTGTGACAGTCCTTCCTTATTAAGAAGTTGTCGCAAAAGGGAATCTTCATGTTGTTTATATGCAGACCTACATAAATTTTATTTATTATTAAATTAGAATTCAATAATAAAAAATTTAATCACTATTGTTACTTACATTAACTATTATATACACTTGATTCGCCATAAGCATTTTTTAAATTTGCAATTTGATGCCATCCTTCTTTTTCTTTAACTTCTTAAACTAAAAGTTTATCATTAAGAAGATCTTCTGGAACTTTAGAATTATTTTCTTGTGTCTGAAAATTAACTTCTTTTTATTATATTGTTCCGTCATTGCAATCAGGTGTGGAAGGTACATCCGATGTTGGCCTTTTTAATGTTACTGTTAAAGCTTCTAAATTTAAATCCAAATAAAAGCTTAAACTAGATAAAGGTATACAACCAGATGTTTGAAGTGGCTGTTTACTTTCACTTTCAGAATCTGTAAAATTTTTAAGAAATATTATAAATTAAACAAAATAATAAATTTGTTAATATTAAAGATAAGTCTTTTTATTTGATTTATTTACCTGTAGTCGAATCGCATTGAGGAATGGTTTTAACCCATGCAGGTTCTTGGGCATCACAAGAAGTTTGATTTTCTATTAAAAAATCTTTACTTTGAACTCTGGATAATTTTGCAGGTTTAAACAGTGCAACAGAATCACTAAAAGCATTATCTAATAATACTGGCTCAATAAAACCAGCTTCAAATAAAGCTTGACCAATAGCAGTAGCCTGTACTCTACAAAAAATTATATTTTAATCTTTAATATTTATAAAGATGATAAAGTTAACATTTTAAATTGTTAATATTTACCTTGTAGCAGCTTTATTTTGAGCTATCATCCAATTAACTGACTCATTTCCTAAAAAACAACTGTAATAGCAATTTAATCTTATCCTATGCGTTTGCAAAATGATTGCTTGATTAGAGCGGGATGATTCTTTATAAATCATTCTTAACGATGCTGAATTTTGCAACGCTAAAGCACGTTCTTGTGATGTTAAATACTTATGTGATGACCTTAAGATTCAATTAAATAAATAAATAATAGTTATTAATACAAAAAGTAAAAAAATTGAAGTAAAAAATTTTTTTATCTTACCGTCCAAATGCATATTTTTCTTCCATATAGCCTACACTTGGCTTTCTTCTAACAAGAGTTGCATTATCTGAACTTTCGTTTGTGTTTTTTCTAGAAGTAGGTGGTGAATTAGTAATCTTCCTGAAGAGCTTTTAAATCAGCAGAAAAATCACTTCTAATATGAGAAGATTGCAAACATGATAGAACAACTTTACAACAATATGTACAAACTCTTAAGTCACCTATCAATGAATATTTAATTTAGTTTGAGTAAATATTAAATTTATAACTAAAATTAAATTTATTTGCATACCATGACAACCCATGATTTTTTCTTGAATTTCATTGCAACAACATTTTGAACATAAGATTTGTCCACATACTCGACAATGATGTCTTCTTCGAAATGTTGTAAATCTCTCACCACGTTCATAACATTTTTTCCTTACACTATCAGGCATGCAATAATTTCTTAACTGCGAATCTTTGTATGATTGAAGGTTCTATAATGTGAAAAATTGTAAACAATTGTAAACAATTGTACAGAAAATACACAAAAAAAAAATAGACTTACCTATGTAATCACGACTAACAATGGGAACATTATTTTAAGGCATATAATCTATAGATTTGGAAGGTACTTCATCCCACCATTTACCATAAGTTTTCTGTAACAAAAATATAACAATTCATTATGTTTCAAGTAGTAGAGAACAGAAAAATATTTTATGATTTCGAACAATTTATATTTATTTCAATAATAAGTATGCAATGCAAATCAAATGAATTTAAATTTTCATTCTCATGCCTTAAAATAAATAAAAACAAATAAATTAGTAAACATAAATAAATTTTATTTCTATTTAAAATTTTTATAATAGAAATTTATTTTTAAATTCTTTTGAGTTTTTCAATTTGTATTAAAATAAACTAAAGAAAAGTTTCTTACAGCTTACCATAACAAAAGCTTGATGAAAATCTTAAATATTAAATATTAAAATATTAAAATCCATTCTAACCTTTTATGAATTTCATCGTTTGTTTACATTTGACTACACGTAAGAATTTACAGGTTAATTCGCTATTTATTACTAGTTTTCGATCTAGTTCTTTCGTACAGTTGGTATTGATAAGCTTGCCTACTCCGAAGTTGGCAATCTCTCATCGACTTCTTGATCTGGTACACTCTGAACATAGCATAGTGGTACAAAAAAATAATCGAACCCCAACGCTGCTCTGACAATGTGAGGCAAACAAAAATTTAAATAAATTAAAGTGTTTCCTATCATTGTAATTTAAGTGATATAACTAAAAGAAAAGTTTAGTTATATAATTAAAAGATTAAGAGAGCGTCGTGACCTCGTGTCCAACGATGATCTGAAAGTGAAACATTCTCCTTGTAAATATAACGAATACCAAAGTATTCGTTATTCACTTACGTTACACCCGATACCACGCAAAAGAAACAATTAATTTTTGTCTTGAGCAAGATTTGCTCGTAAGCTCAACAAATATTATATTTTGACTACGATAGCGGACAATAACGTACTAAACGATGGCAATAGAAAGAATGAACGGTAATGGCCGTCTTTTCTTCTTGCTAGCTGTTCATATTCCACTGCTACGTGCTGCGTTCGCAACTGCAGGAACCAGCTTGACTGCTGGAGTCGTGTCACATACATTAATCGTATCACAAAATATACATGCTTATATGAAATATTAGAGTGTTAATTAGGAGCCATTTTGAATTTAACATCTGATCGTCTGTGCGTTAGGCAAGTTCAGGCTTGATCCTACTTTCATTTCTGTGATTTTTCGTCCATCGTGCGTCGTATTAATTGCTTCCCTCTGTCGCTTATATGTTTTTATATTTGATGTTTATATATACATATATTGCTATTTTCTAAGACGCAATAGTTTATTACTTTAATTTTAAGTGACATGCAGTAAACTGCTATTTTACACATTCGCATGAGTTTGTATGTAAAAACGTATCTTGTATTTTTAGTTGAGTCCAAAAATGTCTGTCACACTTTGTAAATCTTGTATTTGGTTTATACCAACTCTTCTGCGTTTCCGTATACCACCTTTTTTCATAACACTTTGTATTCTTTTAGCTTTAATACGAGCTGTTGAGCGTCTTTTGGGAATGACGCTTGCACTTAGCAATACGACGCTTATATCCTGATCTCTTCATCATTTTAGAAATTTGATTAACTGCTTTTCTTTTGAAATTTTGCCCCGATTCACGCATTTTTGTATTCACAGCTTGTTTTAAATTCGCACCATTACTGGTAACATCGTCTAGTACATGCATACCTGCTCGTACAGCGTGCTCCTTCACCAATTGCTTTTGCTCCACTGGTAAGATAAGGTAAAACTCTTCGAAAAAGTCCTTCTAGAAAGCTACCTACATCATGTCCACGTCGATAATTTGAACCGTTAAATACACGATGGACTCCAGCGCCACCGATCTGTTCTAAATAATAAGCGGCTTAATGATTTTTATTTTTAAATTACTGATTATTTTTAAATTACTGATTATTTGGGCTTTCCTTATTTTTCTTTTGTTTCAAGTTAATGAAGTTTCTGTTACCATAAATTCGTATACTCGTTGTATCACGTGAGTCCTTTTTTTTCTTTCGCAACATCAAATACTATATGCTTAATAATATCGCTAGCGTAGTTATTGATTATTCGAACCGATTCACCAATACCTTGATAAACTCTAGAGAGAAATGAACATTCAAATTCTTCTATATTTACTACGTTGAATATATTTTGAGGAGGTTCTTCTCCTTCTGCATAGAAGATAAACTTTGATGCAGATTCTTAAATGTGCAAAATAATTGTGGGTATATGAATTTCGGTCAATCCAACATTCCGATCACCATATAATCGTATTTCGAGCGATAATTGTGTAGTAAAGTAAGATGTTGTGTAATCTGGAAAGTATTTCATACTACTGTTACTGATTGGAATCATGTAAAAATTATCCTTACTCACTTTAAGGGATAGTTAACTCAGTTGCGTTTATCCGAGAATTGAATTTTTTAGGATACCCGCACCATTTAACGAGTACAGTCTGCTCTCTCGCTAGTTCCACAGTTTACGCCCAAGGAGAGGAAATTTCTTAGAATTGGTGTTTACCAACCAAAGTCCTCTAGCACCCGCAGTGAGTTTGTGCTCACATTTTCTCAATAGTTCCAGTGAAATAAAAATTTGTATGCGTTGATTATCGCTAAAAATAGTATATTGATATTAAAAAGTGTTTTGCATATTTACTTTTTTATTTATTTTTTCAAAAACTTCTAATAAAAGTGATCTAATCTATAAATTGTGTTGAATTTTGAAATTATTTAATTTTTTTGAAAAAATTGTTTCCAAATAAAAACGATAGTAACATACTGGTTGAAACTTTTAATCTTTAAAAAAACGATGATTTATTATATATTTATTAGAATAGTAAAGTATAAATGTATTTTTAATGCGATCGGAACTCCAATATGTATGTATTTATTATTGTATATAAATGAGACTTCAATGGCCTTTGATGTTCAAATTAATATTTGTTTTTATTTACGATGTTTCGCCTTTATTTTTCAGAGAAAGGCCTCTTCAGGTTCTACAAAAATATTAACATAAAAAGAAACGAAAGTTAAAACAAATTAACGCAATATAGTCAATGCAACTAAGCATACACACACATATATAAAAAAAATAATAAAAATCATATAAGGCTTGCTTATATGACACTTATTTCAAATATGTAAAGTATATGTGTTATTTTTAATAAACTTACAATTCATAAGATAGACTATTAATAAGAATATACATCATATGTCTAAACAATACATTGTTCTCAAAGATTGCAAATAACCGCAACATTCGTCGCTTAGTCAATTATGATATATGTAACAATTAATATATATCAAATAATCAAGTGAAGGTATGTATAACAGACCTAAACTTAAGGGTGTCAACACATAATAAAACTCAAAGGTGATTCTGACCAAATGAATGACTAGTTATCAAAACATATCCCAAAAGAAAAAACTAAAAATATAAAGGTTGAACAAATTATGATAAAAAAGCTTATAAAAAGCTCATAAGAATAAATTATTATAATAGTTCGTTAATATATTTTTTATAAATATAATTCAATTTTTCCGTATCATAAATTCTGTTACAGGTTTCAAATTTTTCAATATGTATCATTTCGGATAGTAATCTTTTTTTACGGTTGTATTCAATATCAATTATATTCTTATAAGATACTGCAGTATCAAAAGTATGGTTTGTGTTTTTACAATGATTTACTAGAGCTGACTTATCACGTTTATATTTTAAATCACTAATATGTTCCTTAATTCTAAATTCAAATCTGCGTTCTGATTGTCCAATGTAAACAACTGGGCAATCATTACATTTAATTTTATAAACAATACAAGACTGTTTCAAAAAATGAATACGATCTTTTCCTAACATGTTATTGAATGGAATTTTATTAATATTTTTGAAAATTACATTAAAGTTAAACTTCTTTGTTATGTTTTTCATTTTGAATCCTAAAAACTTATTGTATGGAAGGGTAATAAATTTATTATTATTAACAAAATTGTTAGGAGTCTGTAAATAATTGTTCTGCTTTGCAAATTCATGGTAGTTAATGCGTTTATTAATGTGATGTTTAATAAATTTCAATGGATAAAAGTTTTCTATAAGAGATTGAGTAATGTATTTGTAATTTTGTTTTTGAAATTCAGGTGATGATAATATAATATTTCTATCAACTAGATTATAAATTATTGCAATTTTCTGTGACACAGGACAATGTGAGAGAAAGTTTAGATAACAATTTGAATGTGTACTTTTTCGGTACCAATTGGTAAGGATGTTATTACTGTCAGTAAAGTTAATTGTTATATCTAAAAAATTGATTGAATTATTTGATGGTTTTTCAAGAGTGAATTGGAGGTGTGGATCAAACTGATTAAAAATATCTAAAATATCATTAGCATTGTCTTTATGAATGCAAATCAAAACATCATCAACGTATCGGTGATATAGGGCGACATCAAATTTACAAAGGGATAGAGAGGTATTCTCTAGATCCTGCATAATATGCTGTTGTTAAACTCATAACACCTTTGTATTTATTATTATTTTCATTGTAATAAAAAAAATATTTATTGATAATTGATTGATAATTTAATTTTGAATTAATTTAATTTTTAATTTTTTACCAATAATTTAATGTTTTAAGGTGATGTTAAACGGACACTACACCTGCACTCAGGAATATTTATCATCTTGTTTGATTGCAAAGTTTTAAAAACCGAGATACATTAGCTTGTAGTATATATCATAGGAATTGTTCAGTTAAATTTTTAAGTAAATTGATTAATTAATTATTGAAAATTACGTGTTTTAATATTTCAGATTATGAAAATAATAATTGTTACTGGAACTCAAAATTTTTAATGACTAATGAAAGAATTTACTTCAAAATTGATTAAAATAATAAACACGATGTCTACTACAAACTAATGTATTTTTTTCTGAAATTTTGCTATAAAATGAAAAGATAGCAAATATTTTAGAATACTGGTGAAGTGTCCGTTTCTCATCACCTTAATAATTATTTTTATTAATTTTTTAATGAATGACACCTCTTTAAAGCTTTATTTTATTGATAATGGTTTCGGGACTATTAAGAGTGCCAGCGGACAACTCTTGCAAGTTGAGTGTCAGTGTTTGGATAGGAGAAGCTTCCAAGCGTGATAGAGGGAAAGCGAAACTATTGAGAGTGGAACTACTGAGAGAGCGAACTGTTTTTTATTTCGTCCTCGTCCTCTACTACGTATTACATGCTCAATCGTAAACGTTTCTGTTTCCGCCAAGCGTTTTTTTACAACTTTAACCAATTTTTCGGGATAGAAAAACCCATCTATTTTTTCATAATTCAAATCCGTTAACTCGTAGATGTAAGGCTGTTGGCGTCTGGATATACACGGGATTTTAAAAATTTCTTCGCTGTAATTTTTTTTTATATTGTGATGTATAAAATACATCACAAGTAGTAAAATTTAAATAGATTAGTTATTAAGTATAAAAAGCGAAATTATAACAAGCGAGCGTACTTATTTTTTAATTCATAAATCTTATGTTTTATTTTTGTAACGTTTTTTTTTTAAATGATTTTTCTCAAGCGTAAAAAATTGACAAATGTAAAGGAGAGTCGAGAAAACTGCAGGGGAAAACCAGAAATAAAAATAAAGTAATTAATAGTTATTTAAATAGAAAAAAATATTCATCGTAAACTAAGAGTAAGAGCAGACGCAAAGACAGAAACACAGCAAGGAGGATTAGCTGTAATGATGCACATAAGTGAGAAAGAGAAAGATCATGTGTACGGCAAATGAAAAAGGCTTCAGGAGCACGACGCGTATATATACACACGCTAGATGTACCAGAAACTCAGGATTAACGTCCACGAGAAACATTTCATAAACGAATCACGAGGAGTTACAACAAAGCGGCAACACGAAATTGGAAGCGACACGACGTAGCAGAAACTGTCATAGCGACAACATAAGAGCGAGAAGGATAGATAGCACAAACGCATTCAGACTCAACACACAAGAGGAACAGTCTATACAGTAGATATATATGTATATATATATATATATATATATATATATATATATATATTGCAACGAGTATACATGCTCGCGCATTCAAATTTCCCGCCTGACGACAAAGCTACTATAGAACAATAGTTCTGAGCTCAGCCGCCAGGTGGCAACCCCGAATGTCGTTACGCGCAACGGGAAAAATGAGGCCAGAGTATATAAGAGGCCGAGAAGCTAACCAGAGCAGAGCAGTGTAGACTACGGTCTCTCTTCTATCTTTACCTAAGTGAGCACACAAGGCTAAGAGAGAGTGAGACAGGTAGTAGCTGGCTTCCTTGGCTTGTGGAGCACCACAGCTTAAGCAGAGCTTCTCTCTCTTGCACATGAGGGTAGACCAAGTTCGCACACAGGTCTACACTACAGTGCATATGCTGGTGGTATTAGAGTTACGTCAAGTGAGCACACTGGCGTAAATCTATGCTACCTAGAGCACACTCGCAACCTTTTGCCGTCGCCGCAATGCCGACTTTGCGCCGCTGAATTTAAGGGTGACGTCCACCCAAAATATCATATTCTATTTCACATTTTCGCCACTAGCTTAATTAAGGGTATCGTCCGCCATAGCTGTCGCGTCCGTGTTTACGTGAACATTAGAATAAATTAAGGGTGTCGTTCACCCATTACATTTTGTTATGTTAGTTAAAGGACTCCGTCCGACCGTCGCGTAGTATTAAAGTCTTAGAATAAGTTAAGGGTGTCGGCCACCCATTATCTTTACATTACTTAAGGGCCCCACACGCCCATAGAGATTCGTAAATTAGATAATCAAGGGAGCCGGCTACCCATTATTACCATAGAATTAAGTATAGCGATATTAGGTGCCATTGCCTATTAATATCATTATAATTTAGTTATTAATCATTTGTCTCTTTTTGTTTGCACATTGTTGCAGGTAAGAGCCGCCGGTACAAATTAGACCGCCTGGGCCAAAGAATCTTTTAGTTAAACTCAAACTAATAATTAGATTTATTTAAAGATTTATTAATTGATTTAATCATTTATTAAATAGCCGTCAAGTGGCCAAGATAAATAAGAACTAATTACTTTTGTTAATTACATTTTATTTAAGGTTAGGTTAGTTGTTTGTATTATATAAAATAATAGGTTTAGTTTTGATTAATACATAATTATTATTACATTTTTGTAATCGTCGTTGTACATGAGTTTAATGAGTACAATAAAGCCAAAGTACTCTCTAGCATAACCAAACGTGTTAAACCCGGTTACTTTCCTTCATTTTCCACCGACCGATCCTTTCCACTCCTGCCGATCTTACTCTGGTAACTCACTGAAGCGTCCGGCAACAGGAGAAACACGTATTTCCCCCTCCCGAAAAGAAAAAACGTTACAATATATACGCATACTTAGATATTTCAACGCCGTGCCATGTAGCTGTACATACACATGTAAAATCGACCAATGAGGAACAGCTATGAGTAGAAATCTTCGATAATCGATGTTTCTACTGCGTGAAGTAACGTAGCAACTTCGAATACAGTATAAAAATTTACTAGAGTGATAGAGATAGAAGATCCGCGACCAAGAGTCGATTAAGCTGTCGATAGCGACTCATAACTGAATAGATCACAGTAGAAACTAAGACGCGGCGAGAAATAAGGATAGAAAATGAAGAGTAGCTAGGTGCGACAGAGATGGACAACAGAGCGAAGGGGAATGTAATTTCCTTCTTCTTGAAAGAGATCATTCTGGGATCAGCAGTCGTTGAGCACACTTGAGTAAAGTTGAAACTCATTTTTTTTGTTGAATATTATCGGTGAAGCTAAGGAGTAAAAAGAGAAACGAGAGCAGAGAAGTCATGGGCTAGATAAAAGGAAAAGGAGAAAAAAAAGGGAAAAAAAGAAGGCTGAGGTGAGACATCTCCAGAGACGACGACTCGGCGACCGGGTGCGACCATCTCTTGGAACCAACATCGTTTCCGTTCTTTTGACCACGCCATTGTCTCCTTCTTCGACCAGCGTCACGTTCTTTTTCCGTTTTCGACTACTGAGAGGGAATCTGCAGCAAAGCAACTGTAAATGGAATTCTACCAGCGGGTTAGCAAGTAAGAAATAGTATTTTCTAATTCTGTTGGTTTTCCTCGATACCTTTCTCGGTTCTCCTTAAGAGATATATTTTTGTGTTATTACCTTAATAGGATAGAGTTTTTTCTTGATTTCGATCGCGAGTGGATTAAAAGTAGAATCAGTGCGGTTTAGTGAAAATACGCATAAAGACATTAAAAATAAAAATAAGTGTAAATTAAAAGAGAAAAGAGAAAACCACGTGCGAAGGTGTTCATGCTTGGCGACGCGACGCCATTTTGCTTTATAAGTTAAACACGAAATTCGTAATTATTAAATTCAATTAAATCTGCTTTTATTATATTCTGATTGCTAACATTTATACTACCGAAAATTAGTTAAAGTGAAATAAATAGGCGACGCGGCGGCCATTGTGAAATTGTGCGAGCGAAATAGCTTTACGTAGTTATTAATTAAAATATAAAGTTCTTATTTATTTTATATATAGTAGTGCGAGTGACATCGATATTAATTCTTTAAAAAGTTATTGAAGTGCGAAGTGTAAGTGTTGGGTTGTGCGACTGCGCGGTAAGGAAATCGAGCGACGCGTAATTTAAGTAACAAATAATTATTCTTTGTACGGTGTTAACCTAAAAGGTGATTTAATCGATTGCACGTGTAACGGAATTATAGATTCTTGGTCTTCCGTACACGCGCACAGCCTAAGTGTAATAAAGCAATTAGAACGGCATTCCCTTTCTTGTTTTTTTCATTATGGTGATGTGTAACAAAGTTTCTTTTATATTGATAATATAAGAAGTTTAAAGTTAAAGTTAAATAGAGAATTAACTGCTTATTTTTCCCTTTCTTTTTTTTCAGGACAAGAATTATAAGTTAAAGAAAATTAATTACATCATTCATTTTTCTTAAATAATTAGAATCATTCAATATCAATAATATTTTTTTTTATAAATTTAAAATTTACTTGTTTTTTATATATTAAACATTGTTCTTTTTAACTTCTTATTTTTTTTTCCTAAATCATAAATTACATTGAAATTTTCTGGACTACTCTGATCGTTATAGAACCAGCCTGCAACCCGAGGCAGGCCAGTAAGTATTGACCCCCTCTGCAGTTGCTCTATCCAGCTAGCTGAGCAGGGTTTACTGGCGCACAATTAAAATTAACTATAACTTTGTGAACCCAGGTAAGTTCGTGGCTTCGGGGATTCACTCGGAGGTTCGGGGAATTCGCCACGTAACAATATTCTTACTCGAAAATGTCTTTTGAACAACTGATGCAAACAAAGGATCCCAGCGTGTACATCAGTGCTTGAGATGCTTTTCTCAGGGCAAGTGCTCTTTTTTCTAAATTCATTCTGGCTCTAGCAGCGTTATAAATTGTTACTTCTGCAGGTATTATTCTAATATCCGAAAGCAAAGTATGATTGTATGCTTTTCCGATGTTTTGTATGACATCGATGTATCTGTAAATATTCTTATGTGTAAAATATCGGAACATTCGCTTTTTGAGAGTTCGATTTGAATATTCTACGATAGCTACCTGAATATCAGGATTACGTGCAGTACGGAATTTCATATCTTCCTTTTTCAAATAATCTTGAAAATCAGAGCCAACGAATTCTTTTCCTTCGTCCGACTGAACAGAGATGGAAACTCGGCCATTAGATCTCTCGAAAATTTTGTCAAAAGCTCTTGCAACACTTTGAGCACTTTTATCGCGAAGAGTTTTTACCCAAGCATACTTGCTTGGCACATTAATAACAACGAAAATATAACATAATCCATTATTATATTCCTCAAGTAATTGCATATCGTCCAAATCAATCTCCCAACAAACATCGATATTTGATCCATTATAACTTAATTTTGGAAACCACCGATGAAGGAACTGGTACAGCATGTGGGCGTCTCGATTACTCAACCACTCATTGATTCGAGTCTTTTTGCGTTTGTTTTTCTTTGCAATTACGCGAATTAAATCACCTGCACCAGAATACTCAGCTTCGTGAGAAGTATTATAATAAATGTTTTTAAAAGACATTTTTTCTTAGAAGCTAAAATATTTCCACTTATTCTAGGTTAATTTTTTTAATTTTTATCATCTTATATAGTGTATAATTCGTAGTAGAAGTGAAACTATTTTTCCAAGTCTTCTAAGCTGGTTAAATTTTTTCGCTCGTGATATTTATTATACGATTTATTAGAATGTAATCTTTCATACAATTGCAATACTCCTGTATTAATAGTAACTTTTGTTCCGTTAATGATAAAAATCTTATAATTCGTGCTCTTCCAGGAGGGGGAGTCTCGAAATCCGCTTTTTTCTTCGCACAACGTATTTAACTAGTTCTATGATATTTGAAATTGGAATAACACTACCTTCTACTGAAACTTCTTCTGTATTATCGCATTTAAAGAGGTTTTCTCACACCACTTGTTTTTCAATGATTAGGTATTCCATATCATTTGCATTTTCGTGTCGTTTTACATTCTTGAAGTAAAGATGTTTTTGGAGTGCTTTCATGTATTTTTAATACTTTTTGCGTTTATCTGTAATACTTTTGCCAAAAGAGATATCATGCATTTCGGCGTTCAGTCGGAACAAGTTGTCGCCCTTAGTTCGGACAGTATGTTCTGTTTCGGCGATGTCTTGCTTCTACCTCGTTGAACTTAAGACTCTTTTGAATTCATCTTAAGAAATAATTATTGAACGATAAAACGTTTCTTCTGATGTCATTTAGTAGCAGCTTGTGTGCTTTTATTCTTTTTTCTTCACTAATTTATGCAATAAATGCTTGTGCTTCTTTAAGCGCTCTTCATGTAAATTTTTAAATTTTGCAGTACCGTGTATCACGTTCAAGGCCCCCTCGTATATACACTTGATTAAATTTTCATCAGCTAGGCAAAGTGAAGCCGCTCACTGATAATTATTTGAGGAGATGTAAAACGGACACTACACCTGTACTTATAGATATTAGCTTCCTTTCCATTTTATTGCTGAATTTCCAGAAAAGAAATGCATTAGCTTGTAGTATATACCATGATGATTATTTAGATAAATTTTCAAATAAATTCATTAATTAGTTTTTAAGATATTTGGATTCCTACACTGAGAAAAAAATTTAGTTGGATTAAGTAAGGCTTAATTGAATCAATGAAATCCCTTAGGTGCGGGCGGCACATAAAATATTTTGTTACATTAATACAAATATTTGAATTGAGTCAAATAAATATTTCATTTTTTTAAATAAATATTTGATTCTACTAAACATCACAAATATTGGTTAAAAATAATATTTTGTATTTTCAAATAAATATTTAACTTACTAAATGTCGCGAAGATTGATTCAATAAAATTAATTCATTGTTTTTATAAAAAATTTTATCAATTAAAATGCCCATTTGTTTTTCTAATTGATTATTTCATTATATTAATATACATATTGGAATTAAATCAAATAATATTTTGTATTTTCAATTAAATATTTGACTTATTAAATGTCGCGAAGATTGATTCAATAAAATTAATTCATTGTTTTAATAAAAAAAATTATCAATTAAAATGTCCATTTATTTTTCTAATTAATTATTTCATCATATTAATGCTATATTGAAATTAAATTAGTTCAATATTTTATATTTTTAAACGAAAGTTTAATTTATTGAATATTTTAAATTTAATAAAATTTTAAGATTTAATAAAATTAATTCATTGTCTTAACAAAAAATTGATTAATTATTCGGTTTCACAAATAAAATATTCCTTCAAAGTAAAGAAATATTTAATTAATTCGATCCCTGGTAGAAAATGAAACGCTTTTTCTACCATTTTATGGCCATTTCTTCAAAGTGAAGAGCAGAAAATGGGAATGTTTTATGGCCATTATTTGAACTAATATGAAACGTTTTTTTCAACCTTCATAGTGCTAAAAAATGCTAATAAAATGTTGAGTCTGATCCACTATTATTTGAATATAGATAGTTAACAGTAGAGTCTATCAAATTGTGCTCTAATTGATTACTATTAAGAATCATTTAAGGTTTTTTCTTGAAAGTTATCATTAATCATTAATAGAATCACTTTTGTTAATATATTCGCGCGTATATTTTGAGTTGTGATCGGATTGTTAGAGGTTATTTTTAAACGATTAATAAAATTTTCCATTTATTATTTTAAAAACGATATTTTTATACTCGTTTCGTACTGCGTTTCATATTTTTATTTTAATAAAATTTAATATTATTTTTATTTTTATAAATTCCAATAAAAATAAACATTGACGAAGGAATGTGAATAAATACTAATCTATATTTTCTCGCCACGTGGCAAAAGTGAGGTTATGATTTTACCTATGATCTGAAAAATTAAGGACTCATTACTAAAAAGTTATATAACTAGTCAAAAAAAGTTGTCCACAGTTTACCTAATTTTTAGATAGCTGTTACTGATTTTTTCTCTCCGTTTACTTAAAATGCGTATTTTTTTGGCTAAATACAAAAATTTTGAACAACATTTTTATATTAGCATTTTTTGCCTATAAGATGCTAACCAATATACCAAAAAATTTGAGCTCTGCAGATTCAGCAAAAAATTGCCATTTATTCGCCAATATTGACATGACAAAATATTACTATTAAAAATGGTCATAAATTGTTGTTTACACCATTTTTAATGTTCAAATTTCTACCAGGGATTTATAGATATTTTAATCGAACAAATACTGTCTTTAATCAACAGTATTTGCTTTCAGTGATTTATATTTATTCATTAACATCAATGAATTGATGACTCATTAAAGGACAGGTGAATATGATTCCATTTATTTATATGGTAAAGAATAACAATTATTAACATACTAACATTAGTATGCTTTATACAGTGATCGCACACGCAGTAAATCTAACATAAATTTCGCTCGCATTACAATTTACGTATTATCTTGAATTTTTAACTTCCTTATATATCAACTTAGAAGCCCTCTTACCGCTTGCGAGATCAAAAATTAACGACGCCACCAAGCGGTAGTATCATCAAATCATCGAACTAAATGATTTTGTTAAAACAATAAATGTTTCTTTTAGTTCAAATATGTGTTATTTGAATGAAATAAATTATGAAGATGAATCAAATAGTGGATTTACTTGATTTTAACAAGTATTGAATCAGATTTCCCTGTAATTTTTATTAACTTTAGTACATATTTTGCTAAGTTATTCACTTAGCAAGACACGTATTTAAAACATGAGTTTGTTTGAGTATAAAGGATGATAACTTATACAAAAAAATATTTTTCAAGAATATTAAATATTAATTTTAACATTATATTTCATTTGATTTAGTAAATATGTTATTAAATAATAACTGCTTGTTTCAATAAATATTTCATTAAGATAATCAAATAATTATTTAATCGATCTGATAAAGAAATTAATTAATACAACAAAATAGTTAATTTGGACATAAATAATAAAATATTTAATTGTTAAAAATAATAATTAATTCAATTAATCACTGATTTCATGGACGCAATATAATTAAATGATAAAAGTAATAAAATAATTTTATAGAACAAAATAAATCAAATATTTGAATCAATTAAAAATTTATTTAATTTAATGCATCCAATTAATTATAATATAGTAATGAAATTATTTGAATAAAAGACAATGAGATATTTCATAGAATCAATCATATATTTCATAAAGAGAAAAAACGCATTCATCAAAGCAACTAAATATTGAATTAAAATGATTAATTCAATATTATACAAAATAATTTAATATAAGTCATACAATATTTATTTAAAACAATGAAATATCTTTTTGTTATTATTCAAAATTTATTGAAAGAATAAAACAATAATTTTGACATTATTAAATATTTCATTAATATAATTAAATATATTATTGAACAGTAAAGTAATTTAATAAAGGTGATATAATAATTAATTAAATCAATGTAATATATTCTTCTTTTAATCAAAATTTGATAAAAATAATAGAATAAATACGTTAGAATTAGTAAACATTTTATTAAGATAATTAAATATATTATTAAACATCAAAGTAATTTAGTAGAAGTATTATAATATTTAATTGAAATAGTGAAATATATTCTTATGTCAATCAAAACTTGATAGAATTAATAAAATAAATATATTCGGTTTAATAAATATTTCATTGAGATAATCAAATATATTATTGAACATTAAAGTAATTTTATGGAAGTGTTAATATAATATTTAATTGAATCAATGAAATATATTCTTGTTTCAATAATAACTTGATAGAAATAATAGAATAAATATATTTGGTTTAATAAATATTTCATTAAGATAATCAAATATATTATTAAACATTAAAGTAATTCAATAGAAGTGTTAATACAATATTTAATTAAATCAGTGACATATATTCTTGATTCAATAACAATTTGATAGAAATAATAAAATAAATATATTTGGTTTAATAAATATTTCTTTAAAAAAAATTTAATATCTGATTTTACGTTGCACCTTTCTTGACTTTAAAAAATAATTTTTTGGTTTTCTTTTTGTGAATTTATTGAAATCGGATTTGTTGATTTTAAGGAACCTATTTCTTTAAATTAATTGTAATTTTTATTGAAATGCTGATCAAATTTTATGTGTTATATACAACAAAATATTTTTTTTTATACAATCACATATATTATTAATTAAATGACAATGTTATTAACTTAGTGAAGCATTTATTTACAATATAAGCTTCTTTAACTTAATCGGATGACCGTTAATTCAAGCAAATATTATATTGATGATTGACCAATATTTTTTTATTGTTATTAAAGATTTTGTAAATTTAACAAACGATTTACTAAAATAAATATTTAATTATTGTAACAAAATATATAGATAATTTACAAACATATTCTATTGTTACAAATAAATATTTTATAAAATTTTATCAGCTGCCTTAATGAAATTGATTTGATTAAATCAATCAAATAATTTAACCGAAACAATAAATTTTTCTTTATTTTAAAAAAATATTTATTTTTTTCAACTTAGGTATCAATTTTTTTTATCCCAACTAAATATTTCAGTGATTTAATAACCTTGCATATTACTTCAATCAAAATTAATTTTTATCAACAAAATATTTAATAACTAAATTTATTTCATTGACTCAACTAAATTTTTTTCTCAGTGTATACAAAATTGAAAAATGTTAATAAATAATTTTGGAACCCAAAATTCTCAATAACTAATGAATAAATTTATTTAAAAATTTAACCGAATAATCTTCATGATACATACTACAAGCTAATGCATTTTTTTATTGAAAATTTTGCAATAAAATGTTAAGATAGTAAATATTTATGAGTACAGGTGTAGTGTCCATTTTACATCCCCTTAAATGACAAAAAGCGTTTAAAATTGCCATACATTTTTTACTAAAGTTTGTCGGTAAACATATGCACTGACCACCAGCCTGATTAAATTTTTTCTGCTTTTTCTTCCTCCTTTTTTTCCTGAATATTGCCAAAGCAATAGAATCTATTGTACTGCAGATTATTCTCTCAAAGTTTGCTTTTTATATTTAACTCAATGAAATGTGAAATGATACTTTGGTAAGTATGTGTTGTGCTCTGTCATCTAGAAAAATACTGGTTCAAAAAAGGCATTCGACCCTTGTGCTTTATTTAAATCCAAGAAAAAATATCCGAGTGGAAGTTGTGTACTGTCTAAATGAGCTTCGTGAAAAAAATTTTAGATCTTTGGGAAAATTGGCATGCGAGATATTGAATTTAAGCCCAATCTCGAAAGTTTTTAAAAATTGCGCTTTAATTCGTGTTTAATGAGATATCTCACGCACAACATGTAAGATTTTACTAAGATATTTCAAAATGTTCCACTGGAATATTTCAATGGAACCTTCCATGCAGATCCTAAGAAGTCTTCACAAAATATTTCAAAATATTCCACTGAAATCTTCCATTCACAGCTTCTAGAAATATTTCATGAAATACTCACGGGAGATTTCTGGAATGTTTCTTGAAATATTACATGTAATGTTTATAACATATTCCAGTGAGATATTTCCAAAGAGGGAAAGATTCCAACAAATTTTTTAAATTGTAGAGCGGGATATTACATAAATCTTCCAGTAATATACCATGAAATATTTTACAAAAAGATTTAAGTAATCTTCTAGTAGAATATTTTATGAGAGATTTTAGGAAGATTATATAAACGTTTCGCTGAAGATTCCGAAAAACTTTATATCGTACAGCGGAATACTACATAAATTTTCCAGAAATATTTCACGAAATATTTCATAGAAATATTTAGGTAATCTTTCAGTGAAATATTTCATAAAAGATTTTAGGAAGATTCCATAATTATTTTGATAAAAGATTCCGAAGAAGTTTAAAATCGTACAGCAAAATAGTTTATAAATCTTCCAGCAATATGACACGAAATATTTTACAAAAAGATTTCAGTAATCTTCCAGGAAAGTTTTTCATGGAATATTTTACATAACAATTGAGGTAATCTTCTAGTGGAATATTCCACGTTAGATTTCAGGAAGATGTCATTAACATTCGGCTGAAAGATTCAAAAAAATTTTTTTAATTGTAGAACGGAGTATTATATGAATATTCTAGAAATATTCCATGAAATGTTTCACAATAAGATTTAAGTGATCTTCCGGTGGAATATTTCATAAAAGATTTCGGAAAGATTATATAAACGTTTCGCCGAAGATTCTAATAAACTCTGAAATCGTACAGCGGAATATTAAATAAATTTTCCATGAATATTTAACGAAATATTTCACAGAAATATTCAAGTAATCTTTCAGTGAAATATTTCATAAAAGATTTCAGGAAGATCCCATAGTTATTTCGATAAAAGATTACGAAGAAGTTTAAAATCGTACAGCAAAATATTATATAAATCTTCCAGAAATATTGCACAGAATATTCCACCGAAAGATTCAAGTAATTTTCCAGGAAAATATTACTAGATATGTTTCACAAAAACATTGAATTAATGTTTCAGTGGAATATTTCATGCAAGATTTCCGAAAGATTCCATAACCGTTATGCTGCTAGATTTCGGAAAACTTTTAAAATTTTGAGTGGAATATTCTATAAATCTTTCAGCAATATTTCACGAAATATTTTACAAAAAGATTCAAGTAATCTTCCAGGGAAATTTTTCATGGAATATTTTACAAAACAATTAAGGTAATCTTCCACGAAAGATTTCCGGAAGATGTCACAAACATTCGGCTGAAAGATTCAAGAAAATTTTTCAAATCGTAGAACGGAATATCATATGAATCTTCTAGAAATATTTCACGAAATGTTTCACAATAAGATTTAAGTGATCTTGCTGTGAAATATTTTATAAAAGATTTCGGAAAGATTATATAAAAAATTCGCCTAAGATTCTGAAAAACTCTAAAATCGTACAGCGGAATAGTACATAAATTTTCCATAAACATTTAACGAAGTATTTCACAGAAATATTCAAGTAATCTTTCAGTGAAATATTTCATAAAAGATTTTAGGAAAATTCCATAATTATTTCGATAAAAGATTCCGAAGAAATTTAAAATCGTACAGCAAAATATTATATAAGTCTTCCAGAAATATTCCACAAAATATTTCACAGAAAGATTTAAATAATTTTCCATTGGAATATTTCATGAAAGGTTTCAGGCGGATTTCATGAATATTTCGCTGAAAGATACCGAAAAACTTCTAAATTGTACAGCGGCGTATTACATCAATCTTCCAGAAATTTTCCACGAAATATTTCATAGGAAGATTTATGTAATTTTTTAGTAGAATATTTCATGAAAGATTCTAGGAAGATTTCATGAATATTTTGCTAAAGGATGACGAAAATCTTCAAAATCGTAAAGCGAAATATTATATAAATCTTCCAGAAATATTAAACAGAATATTCCACAGAAAGATTCAAGTAATCTTCCAGGGAAATATTACTAGATATTTTTCATAAAAACATTCAATTAATCTTTCAGTGGAATTAAGAGCAGGTCGTATATCTCTGTCCTTTTCTAATCAAAGAATTAATTTTTTTGTAAAAACTAATAATTGTAGCAAAAAATAAGGAGATAGCCCCATCTCGTATAATAAAAAGCAAGATTTTCTTTGATGAGGAAAAATTATTTTTATCGATTCGTTTTGAAGAAAACCTTGAAAAACTTAAAAAATAGAGGTTAGGGTGGACAATTCAGTTTTTCAAGGTTTTCTTCAAAACGAATCGATAAAAATAATTTTTCCTCATCAAAGAAAATCTTGCTTTTTATTATACGAGATGGGGCTTTCTTCTTATTTTTTGCTACAATTATTAATTTTTGTGAAAAAATCAATTCTTTGATTAGAAAAGGACAGATATACTCGACCTCCTCTTAAGGGTGGAACTATTCGGATAAAAATTATTCGAATAATGAATTCTTTTATTCGAAAGGTATCCATAATCCGGATAGTGACTATTCAGATTTTTTATTCACATAATTAGTATTCGAATAATAAATAATCGAGTCTAATTATTCGAACTTCAAAGAATTGACGGTACTCACATCCACACATCCACGCACCCACACACCTACACAACCACATACCCAGACACTCACACAACTACACACAATTGAATTATTCGATTAAAATTATAATTCGATTATTTTTTGATTATCCGAATACTTTGATTATTCGAATATTTTTGGACTATCCGGATTATTTCATCACGGATAGTATTATCCGTTTATTCGAATAATTCGAATAGTTAAAAAATCCGAAAATAATCCCATCACTAAGTGGAATATTTCATGCAAGATTTTGGAAAGATTCCATAATCGTTACGCTGCTAGATTCCGGAAAACTTTTAAAATTGTAGAGCGGAATATTATATAAACCTTCCAGAAATATTTCACGAAATATTTTACAAAAAGATTCAAGTAATCTTCCAGGGAAATTTTTCATGGAATATTTTACAAAAAGATTGAGGTAATTTTCTAGTGGAAAATTTCACGTAAGATTTGAGGAAGATGTTATAAACATTTAGCTGAAAGATTGAAGAAAATTTTTTAAATCGTAGAACGGAATATTATATGAATCTTCTAGTAATATTTCACGAAATATTTCACAAAAAGATTTAAGTGATCTTTTGGTGAAATATTTTATAAAAGATTTTAGGAAGATTCCATAAACATTCCGATAAAAGATTCCGAAAAAGTTTAAAATCCTACAGCAAAATATTATATAAGTCTTTCAGAAATATTCCACGAAATATTTCACAGAAAGATTTGAATAATTTTATAGTGAAAAATTTTATAAAAGATTTCAGGTAGATTTCATAGATATTTCGCAGAAAGATTACAAAAAACTTGAAAATCGTACAGCAGAATATTACATAAATCTTCTAGAAATATTCCATGAAATATTTTACAGTAATCTTTGTGTAATCGTCTAGTCAAACGTCGCATGAAAGATTTCAGAAAAATTTCATTAATATTTTACTGGAAGATTCCGAAAAACTTCAGAATCGTACAGCGGAATATTACATAAATCTTCCAGAAATATTCCACGTAATATTTTACAGAAAGATTTACGTAATCTTCTAGTGAAATATTACATGAAAGATTTTAGAAATATTTCATAAATATTTTGCTGGAAGATTTCGAAAAACTTCAAAATTGCACTGCGGAATATTACATAAATTTTCTAGAAATATTCTAAGAAATATTTTACAGAAATATTTAAGTAAATTCTAAGTGGAACATTTTATGAAAGATTTTTAGGAAGAATTCATAAATATGTCGCTGAAAGATTCCGAAACATTTCAAAATTGTACAGCGGAATATTATATAAATCTGCCAGAAATATTTTACAAAATATTCCACAGAAAGATTAAAGTAATCTTCTAGGGGAATATTCCATGAAATATTTAAAAGAAAGATTTAAGTAATCTTCCAGGGAAATATTCCACGAAATATTTAACAAAAAGATTTAAGTTATCTATCAGTGGAATATTTTATGAAAGATTTCAGGAAGATTTTATAGACATTTCGCTGAAAGATTCCGAAAAACTTTAAAACTGCGCTGCGGAATATTACATAAATCTTCCAGAAATATTCCACGAAATATCCCACAGAAAGATTTAAGTAATTTTTCAGTGGAATATTGCATGAAAAGTTATAGATGGATTGCATGAAGTTTTCGTTGGAAGGTTTCGCGGAATGTTACGGGAGATTTTCAGTGACGCCGATAGGGGGATGTTCGTTAAATGGGAGTTTTGTTCTCAAGCGGTTGGACGATACCTTATTTTCTATATAAGTGACAGGGGCAGCGCTTTGTTGACTACAGTCGAAGCGAATATGTACATGCTATTTTATAACTAAATTTCAATGTTCATGTATGCGTACATGTATTGATGTATAAGTATAATATGTTATTATATAATATATATACTATCTCCTCACAGCATTGCACAACTTTTAATGAAATTTTCTAGAAATATTTTGTGGTAGATCTGAAACTCTGAATTTTTCATCGAAATCTTTCAAAATTCCTCGAGGAACTTAATGAAAGATGAGAGATTACCCAAACCTCCCATTCAAATATTTTTTAAATCTTTCAAACAAATTCTATGGGATATTCGAATTTCAAAAGAATCAAGGACATACAGATATTAGAGGATTATTTTATGGCAGTAGAAGAATATTTTGTGGCAGTAGAGGAATATTTTGTGGCCAACATCCTGCGAATCTTTCATAAATATTGTATGGAATATTTTACGATGGATTTCTAAAATTATCCAGAAATATATCATGGAATATTTCACGAGAGATTTCTTAAATCTCCCATGCATATTCCATGAAAGATCTGATATGACCCAAATCTTCCAATGAAATATTTTTGAAATTTTCCAACAATATTCCATAAAATATTCCAATGTAAGAAGAATAAAGGACATACGAATGTTACAGGAATGTTTCATGGAAAATTTCTAAAATATTTCAAATCTTCCGTGCCAATATACCAGGAATCTTCCATAAATATTCCATGCTGTGTGGGTACCCTTGAGAATAAGATTTTGCATAATAAAAATGACACTAATATTTTTATGATGACTACCTTTTTAAACAAATCTAAAATAATATTGTCGAAAGATTCTCGCATTAAGTCATCGATAATTATTAATTTTTTTCTTTTATTGTTGTGAGAATAGTCGGCGGGCTGCGGTTATCCTTCGTAAAAATTCTATAGTTTGATGAGATGGTATTTTAGCTCACTTTGGTATGCTTTTTGCAACTCTTCATAAAAAAATAAAATTCTATCAAATGCTACATCGCAAATATTTGATAGGTTTGCCAGAAATCGCTTAGCAATACTGTTTTATCACACCCTGTAGGTCCACTAACAATGCACGTCCAAAACGTGTATTCATCTTAGTGTCTTTATTTTTACTGACTATACTACCTTTAGAAATATCCATACTTAATATCTGACATTTAATAACATCGTGATTTTTTTATTACCATGGCGCGGATTTGTGTGACATATTAGCACTTATTGGCGCACGTTCGCCGGGTGATTTGCTCATTACGGTGGCCAAGACACGAACCTATTAGCAAATTTACCGCGTGTCTTGAGATAAGTTGATTACCGCTGGTCAAAGAACATGTGATCATAAGCTAATCGTGCTATTTAATTTTTAAATTGAGCATATGCTATCCATAATAATTATATTATATTCGTAATTGTTGGGCAATATTCATGATGAAATAAATAATAGGAAATAACTTATAATATTCATTTTATTGTTTAAACCGAAAGGTAAAGATAGTTTTTTGGAAATATAACGGCATTTTTTCAGTACAACGCAAGATGTTTTAGTTTCTTTCTTAATAAAGACATCATAAGATTTTGCACAACGGATCGCTGTAAAATTGAGTTTTATTTTTTACAATCATTGTTCGTACGATTATAAATTTTATCATCACTCTCACATTCAATATCATTATCACTATTATTATTGCTCAAGTTAAACGCATCGATCATCAAATTTCTTATACTTTCAAAATAAAATTTTCTTCTGTTTGAGAAATTTAATTCTATACCTTTTACTTTACAACATTCACCGTTTTAACCATTGGGTAAAACAACACAATATGCGTAATATTTCGGACCTCCCGACATGAAAATTTCAATGTACGCATTTTCACCATAACATCTTAGTTTGTCAGTCGTATCTCCGAACTTTGAACTAATAAATGGACTATATTCTTTGGTGTTTGATTTACAAGACATAAATATACAGGAATCTGTATCGTAATATAATATACGACTACCCAATTTTTCCAATGTTCATAAAGTTTTAATCGCGCATAAGTAGTCGTGTTGGCTGCTATAGTGACACTTGTATAATCTGTAGGGATTACGGCTTCTTCTTTGCATTGCCAGTTAACATAAAATTTTATTCTTACAGGAAATATTCCGAAAACTCTTTTTTCTGGAAGTGATAAAAGTATTAGGAGATTATTACGAGATTTAATAATCTTCTTTTGTTCCAAATTATTTCATTGGCTAAATTTTTCCATAAAATGAATTAAGATACAATTTTGCTACGGCGCACAAATCGGCAATTTTAGCAATTTCGACTCTATCTTAACGTATTCCTTCATATTTCCCATACTGTTCTATATATTCAGTATTTCCATCCTTATTATCACACCATACTTACTTTTAGATACGATTTTTAGAAACGTATCTACGTATTCTGCAAAAAGACCATTTGTACCGGTACTTTGATAATAATGGGTCATTTTATAATGCCAAATAGTATAAATTTCTATAATTTGATAACCTATCTGAATTGCCTTTTGTAGCTCATCGGCTGCTCATAATCCGCTGAATTTACGATCTATAAAATTTTCATGGTTACAGTCTCTTTGATGTCTTTCCTCGCAACGTGAGCGGCAAAGCGCAAAAAGCAACCGACCATGCTTCTTTACGGGTAATAGAGGTAGAAACAAATCTCGTGGTGGTAAAACTCTACACTTGACCAATCATTCAAATTTTAATCAATTATTATCATCCCCGTTTTAAGCTTCTTGCCTCTCTTACATACATAATGATGTAGAGAACAAATATCAGTGTATTTTATTTTTTCGCCAGGCCTAACATTATAATAAGTCACGATGTTCTCCATTCTTCCACCAAAGAAAGCATCACGCCGATTCAAACATTAAGTTATTGATGGATAATTTTAAACATATTATTTTGTTCTAAATTTTCTGCCTTGGATTTGTCAAATGTGCATTCTCACATTTCACGTACTTTTCATCCATATGATTTGATTTTCTCAATTTTTCTGCAAGTATTTTCAAATGTTTCGTTGAATGTTCTTCCGTAAGCCATATTTTTTCACAATTTCCCACGAAAAATTTGGGACTTCCGTGTACATAACATCCTTGAAATTTAAATACTACGCCTTTTTTATTCAAAGTTTCAGGATCGCTAGGAGGTAAAAAACCATTTACGAGAAAGCCTTCTGGCAATTTAAATTCTCTACTCCTCCCTGCATGAATAATTGTTTTTTCGAGTTCTTTTTTGCACTGTAGTAGTCATTTAAGGGCCTTTTGTGAATAGTAAATCTCTCACTGGGAAGTTGAATATTAAAATCATTACTTTCATCATCATAGTATCCCTCTTCATCATCTTCATTAGATCTACTCCTTATATCATCTTCATCATCACTATCGTCGTTTTCAGAGTTGTTTAAACTTTCTACTGCTTTACAGAGTGTTTCATCATCATCATCATCATGCCTACCATCACTATTATCCTCACACTGAGAAAAGTAATGACCTACAGTTAATGAATTGCGTATTTATAGGTTTTTATTTTTACATTCTTTGCTGTAAAAATACAATTCTTAACTATTAAGAACTAAAAGTTTATATATAAGCATTCGCAGATGACAGAACGATAAAAAAATCTAAGTAGTAGGTGTACACAATGTCCAAATTAACTTTAGCTCATATGTTAGTTTAGATAAAAAAGAATGTAATAAATTTTATTCATACACATTTCTGATACTCGTTTTTTGCCAACCCTCAACTTCAGCCGAATCGAATTTGAGGGTTATATTAATGTTTCTTCGAATTAATTAAGGTTAAGATTGTCTATGTTGGAAAAAATCACAGAAATTGTCTTTTATTATAGTCATTGTATTTATTATAAAAATTTTTCATATTTCTTATTAACTAGTTATTTATTTTCTTATTTCTTATATTTCATTCATACTAAATGTTTAGAATTAAATAAATCAGAAAATTTTAAATATGTGTGATTTTAACTGTTAAGATGCGCGCATTTCGCAGAATCCAAGTCAGTATGGCTTAACAGTTAATGAATCTCCTTAACTGTAAGTCATTTCTTCTCTCAGTGCATCATTACCACCTCCTACCTGAATAGGTTTTGCTTCATCAGAAGATGATGACGATAAGTCACCATCCTATTCTATATTTTCATCATCATCTGAAAATTCATTAACAATTTCTATTGAAATTATGTTGAATCGAGAAGTATATTATATTAATAAATAACATTTGAATTAAAATGTATAAATTTATTTACATAAATTTGAATTTATTTGGTAACAACATTGTTGATTCATATTATAGATTAATTTTTGAATCCAAAAACTTATGATATTTTAAAATAGAAAAGAATTTTTAATATAATAAATTTATGTTAATGAATTTTAATATCAGCAAATATTAGAAACAAATTCAAAATATTCTAAATAGATTTTAAATTTTACGTAGTCAAAAATAATTACAGAAAGTTGTAGAAAGAAAAAGGCATGTGTAGAAGTTATATTCGGAAGGTTCATGTATAAAGTAAGATTATGAGTAAATGTATAGCTACAAAATCAGAGAGAGAGAGAGAGAGAAAGAGAGAGTGCACATGGTAAGTTAATACGAGAGAAAAAGATAAACTACTCTTGGCATACAACAGTAGGCCAGTCAATAGACCGAAAAAAAGTCTTATTTTGCCAAAATTAGTAACTAGCAACGACCTATGCGCTCATTTAAAAGATAGTCCGTAGATGTTTACTTATATGTTTTGGACTAGCAACTATGATTTATTAATTAATTATTAACAAATTAGTGCAAAAAAACGCGTTTTTTTTTGCTAATAAAACGAAAACTATTTGACGAATCATTATGGTGTCAATGGGAAAGTTGTAGAGAATTAAATTATCAACAAAACGAGAGGTCAAACGACCCGATCAGTTCATTAGAACCGAAGAAAATTCGGAAAAACCGGAAAATTTTTCATTTATTTAAAAAATTCATTACTCTGTTGTTTATGAATATTAAGAGCTGAAATTTGGCACAGTAGTAGATAATTATATCTACTTTTAACATGCCAAAGGCAGGTACTATAGGATAATTAGTTTCTGCGCAATTGCCATTTTTTTTCGGTATTCTTCTCTTCTTTATATTACCGATTGAGAACGTCGTACATAAATTTTTAAAACGGTTTTGAAAACTAGAAACAATATACTATTAAACGTATATTCTAAGTTTTCATTAAAACTGTGTAAAAAGGGTGAGATATGTACTCGAACATCGACGTGAACGGTTGAGCGCGCGGTACACAGCAAAAAATGGGGATGGAGAAGAAAGGATATATATAGATATACCAGCATTTAACTGGCTTGTTCTTGGCGATATATCACAGAACACTCTTATGCAATTTGAAATTGTATAATGTACGATCTCACAAATAAGAGAAAATTAAATATGATCTTTTGTTCTTCAAAGTAGCCTTGTATTAAAATGAAATTAATCAATATTGTACTAAAATTCGCAGATACCGTGGTTTAGGTTTGTTTTGCATGAATCTAGTACATTTCACCTTGAAATTACCTTTACTCAATGTAGCGAGTCCTATGAAAGTGATAGTAATTAAGAAACTGCAGATGATGATGATGACGATGACGATATTTTCCTTCCAGCGGGCCAAAAAGACAAAAGCGTAAAGTTATGGACTCAAGATAAACTAAACGACCTAGTTAGAGAGCTTAACTTACCTAAAGATGGAGCAGAACATTTAGCTTCAGCTTTAAAAGGCATGAATCAGTTGGCAAAATCTACTAAAGTATCTTTTTACAGAACAAGAAGCAAAAGTTTCGAACCATACTTTGAAGAAATGAATCATAATGGTGATAAAATAGTATATTGTAAAGACGTAAAAGGTTTAATGAATGAAATTAAACCTAATGTGTATAAAGACGAAGAATGGAGATTGTTCATAGATTCATCAAAAAGAAGTTTAAAAGCCGTATTACTACACAATAGCAACCACTATGCCTCAGTTCCTATAGCGCACTCCACTACAATGAAGGAAACATACGATAATCTCAAAATTATAATACAAAATATTCAGTATGATAAGCGTAAATGGCGGATATGTGGTGATTTGAAAGTTTCTGGAATATTGTTAGGACAGCAGTCTGGATTTACAAAGACGCCATGTTTCTTGTGCTTATGGGATAGTAGAGACCGTGCAAAGCACTATACAAATCATAAATGACCTGAAAGAAAATCTCTCGAAGTCGGAAAGAGTAACGTTATAGCTACTCCATTAGTTGATCCGAAAAGAGTTCTCATTCCTCCATTACACATAAAACTTGGTGTGATGAAACAATTCGTTAAAGCTTTAGATAAAGATAGCCAGTGCTTCAAATACTTGGAAAGTAAATTTCCAAGTAAATCAGATGCAAAATTGAAGGAAGGTATTTTTGACGGTCCTGAAATTAGAAAAATGATGGCTGATGACCAGTTCATTAGTTCCATGACAAACATTGAGAAAGCTGCATGGCTTAGCTTTAAGGAAGTTACTGAAAACTTTTTGGGTAATCGCAGAAGCCCAAATTACAAAGTAATTGTATCTAAAATGGTTGAGAACTATGGGAATATGGGTTGCCTAATGAATTACAAACTACATTTTCTGCACAATCACTTGGATAGTTTTCCTGAAAACTGTGGCGATTATAGCGAAGAACAGGGAGAGTGTTTTCACCAAGACATTAAAGTAATGGAGAAGCGTTATCAAGGTAGATGGGATGCTAGTATGCTGGCCGACTACTGCTGGATGTTGAAAAGAGATTGTAAAACTACTGGGAAAAAACGTAAAAGGAAACCTTTGCACCGGTCATTTGATGAGAAACGTGTAAGGTATAGTAAGAAAAAATAAATGGCATGAAGTTTGGTTTGTTTTACAAGAATTTTGTCGATTTTACCTTCAAATAACCTTCACTATGAGGTGATGGAGTCAAACGGACCACGGATTCGGATTCGGCGACCCCAAAAACATATATGTATACTGTTAAACCTTGGTTGCCGTTAATTTTGTAAATTTGACCTTGACCTGACCTTGACCCTGAGGTGATGGGGTCAAATGGACCACGGATTCGGAATCAGCGACCTCAAAAACATATATGTATACTGTTAAACCTTGGTTGCCGTTAATTTTGGAAATTTGAACTTGACCTGACCTTGACCCTGAGGTGATGGGGTCAAATGGACCACGGATTCGGAATCAGCGACCTCAAAAACATAAGGTATATATGGTCTGGTCCGTGGGTTTTGACATTTTTTTTTTTGTGTGGCTGTGTAATTTTTGTTAAAATAAAAAATCATTTGGACTTGTTATTTTTTGATGAGCTTTGATTGGAAATTAGATATCAAACTCGACAAACCTAACCTTAAAATACGACATATTGAAAGTTTTTATTATAACTTTGTATATATTATATTTTGGTGGATTTCTTGAGTTGTCCGCATTAGAGTTTAATCTTACAAATTTTTTCTTTGTAGCAAAGAAACTCGATTAAACGCATCGTTTATTCATAAGTTAAGATTGGAAATATTATTAGAAGGCGGACAGCTTCGTCATGCTGTTAAATCCGTCAATTCGTATGTGTATAACTGTTGTCATCTTGATATTCGTGAAATTTTGAAAATTTCTCCGCTGTAATTTTTTTTATATCCTGTCTTGAACGTGTCTTTCGAACGACTGATGCGTACGTAAGATTCCTACGTGTATATAGGTTCGCGTGATGGTTTTCGCTGACTAAGATCTCTTTTTTCTAAATTTTTTCTCGCTGTAGATGCGTTATAAATAGTTACGTCTGCAGGTACCATTTTAATACCCGTATGCAAAGTGTGATTATACGCATTGACGATATTTTGTATTACATTGATGTATCTATGAGTATTTTTGTGTGTAAAATATCTAAACATTCGTTCCTTAAGCGTGCGATTTAAACACTCTATAACAGCTGCTTTGATGTCTGGATGGCGCGCTGTGTGAAATTTTGTATCTCGCTTTCTTAAGTACTCTTGTAAAGAAAAATTCATAAACTCTTTACCCTTGTCCGATTGTATAGTTACAACCATCTGTCCATTTTCTCTCTTGAGAATCTTTTCGCAAGCTATGGTGAAACTATGGCTGCTTTTATCTCGGAGCGCCTCTACCCAAGCATATTTGCTGAGAACATTTATGACGACAAGTAGGTAACAGTAGTTATCGTTATATTCTTTGTAAGATTGCATATCACACAAGTCTATCTCTCAGCAATCATCGATATTTGTTACATTATATCTTAATCTTGGAAACCTTCGATAAATAGGTTTATGTAGCGTATAAGCACCCTGGTTACTTAACCATTCATAAATACGCGCTTTTTCTTTTTTATTATTTCTCTGAGTACTTTTACGAATTAATTTACGGGCGCCAGCGTATCCAGCCTCGTGTATAGTATCGTAATATATTTTTTTAAAAGACATTTTTCTATGCTGAAACTTTTCCATTTTTGCTTAAGTATTTTTTTCTTATTTCTGCCTTCGGCTTTACTGTATTCGTATCGAGAGTGTAGCTCTCTCTCTAAATCTTCAATATTAGTCTTGTCATTGAAGCATTTTAGCTTGAAATTTTGTCGGTTAGGATGGATTAACATGAAAATTTGTCAGTAGGTAAAGAATAGTCCAAAAAACAAAAGTTATATAATGCCGATGTGCGTTTTTGCCCAGGAGGCGGGAGCCGCCCCTTCTCGGGGGCGGTGAGAAAAAAAACCATATAATTCGATGTAAAAATCAATTTAAAGCAAAAAGTTTTTAGTGAGTTTTTTTTTGTTAAATGAATACTTTTCGAGTTATAGGTGATTGAAAACATAGATTTTTAGTGTAAAAAGCATGTTTTCTGACGGTTTTTCATGAAATAACTTGAAAAGTTTTAATTTTATCAAAAAACTCATATAAAAAAAAATAAAGCTTGTAAAAAAACAAAACGATTTCATTTTTAATCATTATTTTATATACAATACATAACGAATTATAAATTATTGAATATTAATACTGTTATGCTTGAAACTTTAAGAGCAATATTCAACGTTAAATAACAGAAAAATGGCATACTTTTTGAGGAAAATGTATAGAATATTTTTTGAAAGTATTGAGATTATCTTTTGAATCAATTTTGTTTCAAGTCGATATTATAAAAATAAAAGGAGTTACAAGGAAAATAAAATTATTTTATATAGTTTGACAATAAAATTTCAATATTAAAACCACTGTCATTAAGACAGGTTTTGAAATATAAAGAAATCCTTTAAGAGCATGACGAAGCTGTCCGCCTTCTAATAATATTTCCAATCTTAACTTATGAATAAACGATGCGTTTAATTGAGTTTTTTTGCTATAAAGAAAAAATTTGTAAGATTAAACTCTAGTGCGGACAACTCAAGAAAACCACCAAAATATTATACATACAAAGTTATAATAAAAACTTTCAATATATCGTATTTTAAGGTTAGGTTTGTCGAGTTAGATATCTAATTTCCAATCCAAACTCATAAAAAAATAACAAGTCCAAATGATTTTTTATTTTAACAAAAATTATTGTACTAATATAACTTTAGTGCGGACAAGTCATTATATTTGTTTAATTTAAGAATTTAAAAAGATATCGATAAAATAAAAAAAGCAAAACTCGATTGCTGCAGCTCCGACATGCCGTTAAGGTTTTATCTTATTTAGGTACCAACTATGTGTTCTAGAAGTTTCAGCAATTTAGGATGCTCATTTTTTTAAAAAATCAAGTTTATATAAAAAAAAAATTTTTTTTATTTTTCAAAAATTCATCCTGTTTTTAAAATATCTCAATAATTAACAGATGTACGTAAAAAGTACTGAAGTTAAAAAATATAGCTTTTTTTTATGAATATTTTGTTTTTTTTTTATTTTTGTCCGATAAAAATCAACTAAGATATTAGTGTTAGAATTCTGTAATCAGAGCCAAGTACCACCTATTATTGGCCCTTCAAACTAAAAAATTTCAAAAAATAAAACTTTTTAAAAATTGATATTTACATGACTTGAAGAAGATACAATTACCTACAAAATCGATTTTGGAGCAATTAAGAAGCTTAAAAATTAGCGGAGTTATCATAAAAAAACCAATTGTACTTTTTCCGCAAAATTTTCGGAGCGCATAAATTCGTTTATTTTCGAGTATTTTAGATACATACATATAAATATTTTACAGCTTCTTTGAGTCTGTACGGTATGTACCTTCTATTCTTTTCAGTTCCTATATGTATATTTTGTAAGTGGACATATATATATATATATATATATATATATATATATAAGTATAAACTCAGGTAGAAGAAAAGAAATGAACTTTTCAGCTTATAATATCTTAAACTGCTGTAACACATTTGTATTACCGACAAGTTTAAACGGCGTTTCTGAAGGTTAAAAATATTGTCATTTGTGCTCTTCCTGCGGATGAAGTGAGAGATTTTTTTCTTCTTATAACGTCACTGATTAGGTCTATAATATTGTAACGGCTCATATCAATTTTAGATATAATCATTAAATTTAACATGAATATGTCATAAATAATTCTATATTATTTAAAACATAGAATAATTTTTGGTAATAATAAGTTTAAATTACGTTAAAAATATAAGTACGGCTCTAGAATTACCGATTGAGGCCGGTAATGAAGATAACTCAAAATGTATATATATAGATATAAGAAAATGAATATAGAAATGGAATGTTACCTTTCTTTTAATGAAAAATATTATTAATCTCTGATTGTTAATAATAAAATATAAAAAATGTAACTTTTTTAATATCATTGTTTATACAGAAATAGAACATTTAATTCCTATAATATGTATAAAAATGACTATTACGCTTAAAAGTTCAAAATAGAAAACAAAATATAAAAGATCAACTTTTTTGTTAAATAATATAAATAATAAACAAAATAATTAATGAATAAATAAAGAATAAAATTATGTTAAAAGTAAATATTTTGATTAGGAAAAATTAAAAGAAATAAAATGTTCTCTTTTTCACTCAAATGAATTAAATAACACTTAGAGAGCATTCTACTTCTTATTTAAAAATCGAATGTTCTATATCCCATTATTATAAAAGAATTTTATTAATATCTAATTGATAATAATAAATAATATAAGATACAGTTATTACTATTTATAGAGCATTCCTTTTTTATGAGAATAATTTTTGATGAGTGTAAAAGAAATATACTGTTCCTTTTATAAATATCTTGATTTAAATTAAAGTTATGGAACATTATATTTTCTAAATCGAACATCATCGAAAGTGTATCAAATGGTATAAAAAGGCATGCGTCCAGCCAAGAGGGAATCATTCGATCTTATACTGTCAGAAGCATGAGATCTAAGCACTCTGTATGAAGATTTATCATGTAACTTCTCAATCTTTATAAAATATAGATTTCTTTAATTTATGAATAAAAAATAAAATATTTCAATTTAAATAAGACTATGTTTAAAGTCATTTAAAAAAGTATAACTCATCTCATCTCATCTATTATTTTTCATAGAACTAATAAAGAAATTAATTTTCGCACATTGAAGAGTATTGCACTTGGATATTTCGTCGATAATAATTTTTTTAACCATCTTACATTAAATAAAAGTGTTATTTATCGCACACCTGAAAGTATTGCTCTCAAAGATGTCGTCGATTTAAACACTTTTCTGCATATCTCATACAATAAAAAAGTTTATTATCACACTCTTTAGAGTATGGCACTCAACGGAGTCGTCGATAATAACTTTTATCACATTGCCCTCTCCTCTACACATAAAGAAAATTATAAACTATCGCATCTCCAAGAGTATTGCACTGGAGGAGATCGTCGATAAAGGTAATTTTTTTTTGTACTATTGCTGTATGCACCTTGTATATGCATGTAATAAATTAAATTAATAAAGTAAATTTAAATTCGGTAATTAAAATATTACCTGGTGACCGTGAATAAAGTCAAGCCCGCTTCAATATTAGAATGCGGTATAACATTACCTTTTATCGTTACATGACCTGTGTTATCCCACTTTAACCCTTTCAGTCACGAATTATTTTCGCAAAAACACGTATTTTCTATCATACATTAATTTTTTAGATTTATTTACAATCATATATTCAAAATATATCATATGATACTTATAAAATGAACACTCATTTATATGAAAATGCAAAAAGAATAAAGATTAAACTTTAAGTGCGAATTAAACAATAAAAAAAAGAAAATGAGAAAGGGTGCCACCTGTGCCTCCTGTGACTGAAAGGGTTAAAAGGTTACCAACAGTATTTGTTTTCCAATGATTTAGTAGTAACTACATATATTTTTGATATTTCTCTCATTCATCGATGATACTTTTGGAAAAGAGAATATCATGCGTCTCAGCATCTAAGCGTGATAAATTATCTCCTTTTGTCTGTACTGTTTGTTCTATTTCTTTACCCGTAGACTGGTGTTTTTCAGCCACTACCGAGGGTGAACGTATTCCCCGCTCATACTCACCTTCTGGGATAATGACAATTTTACGGGTACGTTCTATTGTTTAAGAGTTGTTACCACCAAAAATTTTTGATGCTAGAGCACCTATGATGGGGCTAAAAGTGGAGATAAAAACCTCTACCATTTTGAATAAGTACACGTTTCTTTTGGTGCCAGTTGGTATTTTTACATTTAGAATCATTCCCACCTTTTTTTCTTTTTATTATCAATTTTCATAATATATTTTTGTACTTTTTTAATCGCTCTTTCTGAGAATGTTTTAATTTTACTGCCCCGTCCCTACAAAAAAAAATCAGGTAAGAAATCACCTGATTTCTCAGGTGATTTATCATACCAAAATCTCATGTAATGATTTTTTTGGTTTTTACGCATTTCAAACCATGCTTAATCAATTGAGAACTATTTTTGAAAATTTTTAAAAATTTTGAACTTATAAAATTTTTTTTAAAGTTTGGTCTTAGAAAAAATTTTGAATAATTTTACAAAAAATTTTCTAAGTTCAAATTTTTCAAAAATTTTCAAAAATAGTTCTTAATTGACTAAGCATGGTTTGAAATGCGTAAAAACCAAAAAATCATTACATGAGATTTTGGCATGATAAATCACCTGAGAAATCAGGTGATTTCTCACCTGATTTTTTTTAACAGGGGACTGACTTTCAAATCGTATAAAGCATTTTCCAATATACACATCTTGTTTTGTTTGATCCTTTCATAAGCAGTCATCCCTTCAGGTATTTCCATATATATCTCATTGTTTCAATATCCATTTACAAAAGCTGTCTTCACGTCCATCTGACATATTTCTAAATCCAATTTGTTTGCCATTGCCAGTATAGATCTGATTAAATGTAATCGTGAATCCAGTGCATATGTTTCTTGCATGTCATACTCATTTCTGTCTTTGAAACTACGAATTACTAGTCTTGCTTTATATCTTATTTTAGTGTCTTCTATCTTTTAAATACCCATCTTAAATGTATAATTTTTTATCTTTTTCTATCCCTCATTACAATTGATCTGTCAACTAATTTTCATACATTATTCTTATACATACATTCTAATTCTTCAATAATAGTTTTGGTTCATTATTTGTTTATCTTTTGACTTCATGGCTTCCAAGTGTGTACTCAGATCATTACTTATTTCTGCTAATAAAACATGAGTTTCTTCATTTATCTTATTTTCTGTACTTGTTTGTGTTTCCATTGGTAATTCAATCTGTCGTTTTGTTTTCTCTCCCTCCGATTCTTGCACTTCATATTCAGTATTTTTCTTAACTTTTGTCGGTCGTCCTACTAATTTTTTTATTTTAACTCCCTCCAATCCTTGTTACTTTTTATCAGTCTTATTATTTTCGTTTCTTGGTCGTCTAACTGGTCTTTTGACTTTCTCTCCCTCCGGTTTTTATATTCGTGTTTCATTTTTTATGTCTTCTAATACAAAATTCACAAACCACGTATCTTTATCTTTTCATCAATTTGTTTCCAGTCTTGTATATCAGTTGTTGCATATCTGCCCTTGTAGACGAATTTTTCGTTGAATCGTACATCTCTGCTTTCGTATAGTTTACATAAAACCCATTGTGTCTGAATTCATTATTTGCAAAGGTTCAATTGTTCTATGCTTGGCTGTCTTAAATGGCAATTTGTTAAATTTTGCAATCATACACACTTCACAGTCTTTCAACGTATCATCAAATACAGCCTGTTTTAAAGGTTTGATATTAGGAAATTTTAATTGTAATGTTCTTAAGTAATCAAATGATGCATGACCCATTCGAAAATACCACAACATAGCGTAGTTGTTTGTATTTATATTCTCCGTCGCTTTTGTATTTTCAATCTCACATTGAGATTCTTCACTGACTTTAATCTCATGTGATTTATAAATATTTCTGTCTGCAATCTAAATATTTTTCTTCTTTGACTGTCTGAGTTTTTTTTTTGTTCATTAAATTGATTATTTTCTTCAATATTCTGTTCTTCATTCATTCTACTTGTCGTTACATATACTAGAACCTGTCTTTGTTTTTAATTATTTTCTGTCGCTTCTGATTCAAATTCAATTAACCAATATGGTTGATTATATATTGGTAAGGATGAAAAATTTTCATTTAAGTTTTCCATGCAGATTACTCTGTCTAAAATAATAAATTTTCCATCAGTCGTATTTGTTTGCACGCTTCCTTCTCCCTTAGATTTAAGATTTGCGCTGCAGTCTTTATTTGCGCATTGGACTCCGTCCAGTTGTTTAATAAATGTCTTGAAAATCAACTTTGAATTTGTCAATCGCTCTGTCGCACCACTGTCAGCACTCAGTTCATTAGTCTTGTTTCTAGATTCTAATTGGTTTAAAACTGCCTCCTTTTTTAAATTTCCCTCTGTTATATTTTACATAATTTTCTTGTCTCCTTTTATTGACATTATTAATTAGATTATCTATCTTATTTGTGAATGCTGTCCGACCTGTACTCTTTACTTTTATTATTATAATATTTTGATTCATACCTTTTTCTGTCTTTCTGTCTCGAGTGTCCCTGACGCTTTGGACATGTTGAGATCACATGGTCACGGGTAAATCTCTGACAAAAGTAACACTTCTTTATGTTATTTCCCTGTCGTGGGCAGTCACTGGCACAGTACCCATAACTGTCGCATTCAAAACATCGCACTTTCTGTATCGCCCTTGATTTGACCGTCATAGCTGTCGTTTGATGGCTTTCAACCTGTATAATAAGTAACTTTAGTTTATCATAAGATAACCCTTTCACTGTAACACTTTCTGTCATAAAACTTATTCCTTCTACTTGATGTACTTTGCTTATGATAGTATTATAAAAGAAATCTCTTTCGTCTTCTTCAGGCAACGATTTAACTTTTGGCATTTTATTATAACGCTTACTATTTCTTCAAGTCTGTCTATAAACTTAACTGCCTTTTCTTTCGCTGGATTATACTGTATGTTGTTTTTTTTTTTTTTTTTTTTTTTTTTTTTTTTAATACTAGATGGAGTTACATTTACCTCGCTTCAATTTAATTATTTCGCTTTAATTTCTTCAATTCTGTTCAATAATTCAACTGGATCTTTAATTTTCATAACCCTAAATTAAACTTATACAACACGAGATTTCGAATTGATTCGATTCTAAATAGAAGTTAGTAACGTTAATAAATATCAGAATAATTACAATGCATCCCTGTTGAAAATAAGTACGTACTTCAAGTATGTACTTTGAGTATGTACTTCAAGTATGTACTTCAAGTATATACTTTACTTAAGTACGTACTATTTTGGAACATTTTAGTAGGTACTGTTTTGAAAAGTATATACTTTTATTGAAAATATGTACTTTTAAAGTATATTTTGATAAATAATATTTCTCAAAGTACGTACTTTATTAGAAAATACGTATTTTTTTAAAGTATGTACTTATTAAAAACATTTTGGTAGGTACTTTTTTTAAAAGTATATATTTTTAAAAAAGTACATACTAAAATGACCAAAAAAAAATTACTTTAGCTACAGTACATACTTGAGTATGAAGGTTCATACTTCGTATAAAAGAATATGTATGAAAATGTTCTAAAAAGTATATACTTCTATACAAGTACGTACTTTTATTAAAATAGAGTATATACCTTTAAAGATAACAAATCAAATTTTACAAAAAAGTCGGTAAAAGTTTGAGATTATTTTTATTTTCAATAATTCCTCAAGTTAGTAACTTGGTAAGTGTTTTCTTCCTAAAGGAAGATATAAAAATAAGGTAAGCATCGACTCTCCGCAGATCAAAAAGCTTGAGCGAACAAACTCGAAATGTTATAACTTTATATTCCCACGTCACTGAAATTCAGGTAGAGGATCGCAAAATTAACAAAAACGCCACCTAACAGCAAAGACAGAATTAATAATCGATTCGAATAATTTTTTCAGTACTTACGTTTTTAGCTGTTAGGTGGCGTTTTTCTTAACTTTGCGATCCTTTATCCGAATTTCAGAGATGCAGGTATATAAGGCTATAATATTCCGTATTTTTTTACAGTTGAAAATCAGTACATACTTTAATAACATACTTTGAGTATGTACTTCAAGTATATACACTTTAGATCAAGTACGTACTTTTTTGGAACATTTTAGAAGGTACTTTTTAGAAAAGTATGCACTTTTCAAAAAGTACATAATAAAGTAAAAAAAAATTTGTCACGTAGCTACAGTATATACTTTTATATGAAGGTACATACATCGTATAAAAAAGTATGTATGAAAATTTTCTAAAAGGTATATACTTCTATATAAGTAAGTACTTTTATTAAAATAGGGTACATAATTTTGAAGAAAGTACTCATTTTTAAAATAAAAGTACGCATAAAAATATTTTTAAAAAGTACATACTTTCAAAATAGTAGGTATTGTTTAATAAAGTTCATATTTAAAAAAATATTATTTATCAAAATATACTTAAAAAGTACATACTTTCAATAAAAGTATATACTTTTCAAAAAAAGTATCTACTAAAATGTTCCAAAATAGTACGTACTTAAGTAAAATATATACTTGTAGTACATACTTGAAGTACGTACTCAAAGTACGTACTTCAAGTACGAACTTATTTTCAACAGGGATAACTTGAACTTAATTAATCTAAAAATAGAATTAACTAAATTCAAAGACTCATCGAAGTAGCGTAACTCAACGCTCAACGTCGTTTACTTCAACGTTGGGAGTCTAAGAAGCCCAACGTCGACGTCTCCGACTTGGATATACTATTGAACTTATTTATTCTTTTTAACTTTAAGAACCATGCGAATTAATTTGATTGATTTTCTTTTATCAATTTTTCGTTTGTATGAACGCATCGATACTGATTCACATACTCTCATTATCAGTACCCACATGCTATAAAATTAAAGATCATTTCAAAGAAATAGATCACGAGCGAATCGCCAGGGAAAGAATAAATCGAAATATATCACAAAAAATAAGCAATAGAAGAAAAATCCAGAGATATTTATTTAAGTGATCATTCTATTATTCTGATGATTTGGAAAGTGAGAATGAGAGTGTGTGAATCGATACCAATACATTCTTATAAACGTACAAAAATTAATCGAATGTCTTTTTATTTCTATAATTTTTAATGTTACAAAGATTGAATTAATAAAATTTATATATCATTTTATCTTTAGTGTTTAATTATTTCTTTAACTAAACAAAAATTTCTAAATGCTTAAAAATTTAACTTTAAATGTAATAATTAAATTATTTACAAAATAATGCACAAAAAAAGATCTCTTAGTGATCGTACATTTGTTTTAAAATATTTCCATTTTGAATAGTTGCAAAGATCTTTTTAAGATTTAAAAGATTTTTTAAGATCTCAAAAGCAACAAATCGTTTTTACTTTGAAAAATCTCACTGAAAGATTTTAAAACATGTAAAATAAAAATTTCAAAAAGATCTTATGAAGATCTGAACAATTTTCAAGTTTATATCTATTATTTTTTTAATAGTGCATTACCCTGGTAAAAATTTTCATCTCAAATTCGTCAATTGATGGTGAGTATTTTTAAAATTGACCATAAATTGAAGATTTAAAATGGCCATTTTATACGCTGACAGGCAACGGTATTATGGTGAATAATTAAAAATTTATTTAGTTAGTACTTTTTTCACTTCAATGTAATTCTTTAGAAAATTAAGCGAGTGTAAAGAACTTTTCTCCCGCAAAATTTACTCTTCCGAATTTTAGCAAGGGTGCATTATTTTCCACCTGCTAACTAGCGGGAGTAAAGTACTTTTCTCCCGCAAATTTGATTCCTTAGAAAATTAAGCAAGAGTAAAGTACTTTTCTCCCTCAAATTCGATGCTTGAGAAAATTGAGCGGGCAAAAAGTACTTTTCTCCCTCAAATTTAATTTTTTTTTAAACTGAGAGGGTGTAAAATACTTTTCTCCCGTAAATTTGTTCCTTAGAAAATTAAACGGGAGTAAAGTACTTTTCTCCCTTAAATTCGATGCTTGAGAAAATTGAGCGGGCGAAAAGTACTTTTCACCCTCAAATTCCATTCTTTAGAATACTAAGCAGGCGTAAAGTACTTTTCTCCCGCAAATTTGATTCTTTAGATAATTGAGGGGAAGTTAAGTATTTTTCTTCCTTAAATTTGATGCTTGAGAAAATTGAGCGGGCGTAAACTACTTTTCTCCCTCGAATATAATTTTTTTTTAAATCAAGCGAGTCTAAAGCACTTTTCTCCCGCTTAATTTTCTAAGGAATCAAATTTGCGGAAGAAAAGTACTTTACATCGGCATAATTTTCTAAAGAAGGAAATTTGAGGGAGAAAAATACTTTACGCCCGCTTAATTTTTTAAAGAATGAAATTTGCGGGAGAAAAGTACTTTAGCCCGCGCAATCTTCTCAAGCATCAAATTTGAGGGAGAAAAGTACTTTACGCCAGCTTAATATCTAAAGAATGAGATTTGCGGGAGAAAAGTAATTGACGCCCGGTCAATTTTCTCAAGCATTAATTTGAGAGAGACAAGTCCTTTACGCCCACTTAATTTTATCAAGCATCCAATTTGAAAGAGAATGGAACTTTACGCCCGCTTAATTTTCTAAAGAATGAAATTTGAGGGAGAAAAGTACTTTACGCCCGCTCAATCATCTCAAACATTCAATTTGAGGGAGAAAAGTTCTTTACTCCCACCCAATGTAAATACATTAATTAATATTTTCATATATTTATTTAAAAAAATAAAATTTATAAGAATTATTATACAGATTATTATTATTCTAATCTTACTGAATACAAACCTAGAAATACGCAGAGCGGGATTTAGAATTAAATTAAGTTAATTAAATTTGAAGAACGGCAATTCGAATTTGGGAGTCCGGCATATTTATATAAAGCCCGTAAATTTCATCAATTAGATTGCCCTCTGACAATATTTCTTTTAGAATTTGTATAACTTCATTTCCCTTTTTCATATTTTGAATGAAAATGACCGTTTCCTATATTTAGTAACCAATTTTTAAATTTATCATCTGATTCTGACAAATGTTTATTTTCTTTCAAAGACATACATTGAAAATGTTCCCATGAATAGCTTTTTTGACAAAATTTTCTACTATCTGTGTTCTATTTCCATGTTTTACTATTGGCAATGTTTGTCTAAAATCACCTGATATGATAAATGTTTCCCCTCCGAACAAGTGATTATTATCACATCTTTAAAAATGCGATCAACGGCTTCAAAAGCGTATTTTGATTTAGACTTTGATTTTGGCTTAGACCAAAAGCAACAGTAAAGAATATTGTAATATTTTGAACAATTTTACGTTATTTTGTGGGTGGCTGTAGTGGGGCTATAGAGAGGAGTGGGGTGTGTGTGGAGGGATGGGGAGGGGGGGGGGTCCGAGGGTTAATTTCTGATATAACTATATAATATAGGAAGATATATATATACTTTTCAGTGCAGTTTGTACCCTGTTGAAAATAATGACGTCTTTCCAGTACGTCTTTGAAAGATGTCTTTGAAGACGTCTTCGAAGACATCTTTGAAGACGTCTTTGGTCGTGTCTTAGATTGGAATAAAATAAGACGTCATTTTTTTAATGTTCAGGAAATATAGTAACCAAATTACGTCTTTTTTATAAGTAAAATAATTTCAAAGACGTATTTTTCCAATAAATACTCATAGTAAAAGACGTAAATTTAAAAAAAAAATTTTGTTTTTAAAATGAATGACGTCTTCCCTGTTGAAAATAATGAAGTCCTTCTAAGACGTCTTTGGAAGACATCTTTGAAAGACGTCTTTGAAGACGTCTTTGGTCGTGTCTTAGATTGGAACCAAAAAAGACGTCATTTTTCCAATGTTTAGAAAAGTTATTCAACAAATGACGTCTTTTTATTATTTCAATGACGTATTTTTTTTAATAAAAATGACGTCTTTTCTTACAAATTTTTATTTAAAAAGTACGTCTTATCTTACAAATTTTTATTTAAAAAAATACGTCTTTGAAAATGTAAAAAGACGTTATTTGTTAAATAGCTTTTCTAAACATTGGAAAAATGACGTCTTTTTTGTTCCAATTTCAGACACAACCAAAGACGTCTTTAAAAACGTCATTTTCTCCAAATTTAGGAAAAAATAACGTCATCTTTCATGAATTATGTCATTGAAAAATGACTTTACATGATAATCATTTTCCATTTAAAGGAAAAAACAAAAACGAGGTGAACCTCGTAGTTTCAACTCTTCGAAAAACGAAGAGCATTTGTGATTGAACTGAGAGTTTCTGGCCCTATATATCTGCGTCTTTGAAATTTGTATAAGGGATTGCAAAACTTGAAAATCGCCACCTGGTGAGTTAAAATTAAATTGACGCAATCAATCATCGATTCAACTGTAAGTCTCTAGGTGGCGATTTTCAAGTTTTGCGATCCCTTATACGAATTTCAAAGATGCAGATATATAAGGCCAGAATGCTTTCAGTTCAATCGCCAATGCTCTTCGTTTTTCGAAGAGTTAAAACTACGAGGTTCACCTCGTTTTTGTTTTTTCCTTTAAATGGAAAATGATTATCATGTAAAGTCATTTTTCAATGACATAATTCATGAAAGATGACGTTATTTTTTCCTAAATTTGGAGAAAATGACGTTTTTAAAGACGTCTTTGGTTGTGTCTGAAATTGGAACAAAAAAGACGTCATTTTTCCAATGTTTAGAAAAGCTATTTAACAAATAACGTCTTTTTACATTTTCAAAGACGTATTTTTTTTAATAAAAATACGTCTTTTTATAATTTCAAAGACGTATTTTTTAAATAAAAATTCGTAAGAAAAGACGTATTTTTTAAATAAAAATTCGTAAGAAAAGACGTCATTTTTATTAAAAAAAATACGTCATTAAAATAATAAAAAGACGTCATTTGTTGAATGACTTTTCTAAACATTGGAAAAAAGACGTCTTTTCTGGTTCCAATCTAAGACACGATCAAAGACGTCTTCAAAGACGTCTTTCAAAGATGTCTTCCAAAGACGTCTTAGAAAGACGTCATTATTTTACACAGGGAAAACGTTATCCGTTTTAAAAAAAAGAATTTTTTTTTGAAAATTTACGTCTTTTACTATGAATATTTATTGGAAAAATACGTCTTTGAAATTATTTTACTTATAGAAAAGACGTAATTTGGTTACTATATTTCCGGAACATTGAAAAAATGACTTCTTATTTTGTTCCAATCGAAGGCACGACCAAAGACGTCTTCAAAGACGTACTGGAAAGACGTCATTATTTTCAACAGGGTATTTAATGAATTTATTACTGTATTAAAAATAGCCGTTTGAGCATTTGTTAGACTATTAATGCTTGACCAAATATTATTAACATTGTTTACTCTACTATATTCAATTTCGTTATTTTCAATATATTATTCTAAAGTAGGTTAATTAAAGTCACTTAATTGGAATCAATTATTAGTTAAATTATCATTGATTATGCTTAATGCATATTCTTCACCTTTTTGTTGATTCATTTTTGGTAATATGATAAAAATAGATTTTATGTTCTTCATATAATTCTCGAGCATTAATTGGATAGTGAAGTGTACAAATGTAACTAAATAATTGACAAAATGGGTAGGTGTGTGTGTGTGTGTGTGTGTGTGTGTGAGTGTAATAAAAAAAAATTTTATTAATGGTTTTATTTCTGTTTTCTGATATAGTTACATAGTTCGTTTTAATTTTTTTTTATATTCATACATTTACCTATAATTTCGCAGATCCTTATCGATGGAAATATACATTTTTAAAAATAAATGTAAAATAAATTTAAATGAGAACAATTATTATAAATTATAATTTAATATTAGTTTTTTAAGTGCTAACACATAACAAAATTTTATATTAAATTCAATATTTCATTTTTATACATACAATATAATTCGATAAAAGGAAACTTATTTTAGATACATATAAATAGTATCATTTTATCAGTGATTAACAAATGATTGTTAAATTTAGTACGACGAAAAACATATTTATGATTTCAATTTTTAAAGTTCGAAAAAAAATTAAATACATATTTTATATTGAAATACTATTGTCAAGGAAATTAGCAAATTTATATATAATAATAAAATATATCGATATGCAACCGAGCGACGTTAGAAGCGAGGTAAATTTTGCTAGTTTATACTAAATTAAGTAATTCTGTTAAAAATTGATATGAGCCGTTACAGTATATATTTTATTGTAAATAAAAACATTAAATAGAATTTTATTATTTATTTAACCTTTATTCTTATTAAAAAAATATTCAATTATAAATTATAATGTTAAAATAATAATATTATTCAGAGACACACGAAATTAGCTGATGATCGCGCGTATCTCCACCGCGTGAAGCGGCTAATGTTTAAACACACGTTAAATAAGCTGATGAAACGCGTGTGTTTCGCGCGCACGCGCGGTAATTAGCTGAGTCAGAGGCGAGAAAGAATAGCCAATTATCATGACTCTTATCGCGTCCGGACCGCCGCGCCCGCTTGTTTACTAGTTAAATACAGCTCAATCATCATTGTCAAAATGGTAGTAAGTAAAAAGATAACGAGATAGATACATGTTTCAGACATCCGTTTACGTGTATCGTAAGCGGTCCTACGGGTTGTGGTAAAACAGAATTTGTAAGGCGAATTCTCGCAAACCTCTCTCGTATCTGCTATGTAATATTTGACAGAATATTATTTCATTACTCCGAGTGGCAAGAAGCATACCAAAACGATTTGAAAATACGAACTCAACATGTTATAGAATTTCATGAAGGTTTATCACACAACTTGGATTATTCACACGATACTGAAAAAAAATTAATAATTATCGATGATTTGATGCGTGAATCTTTCAACAATACTATTATAGATTTATTTACAAAAGGTAGCCACTATAAGAATATTAGCGTTATTTTTATCACTCAAAATCTATTTTACAAATGCAGTGGTCAAAGAGATATTTCATTGAACGCGAATTACATTGTAATTTTTAAAAACCCCTGAAATCGCGCTCAAATTTAGTATCTTGCGCGACAAGTATACGCCGAAGATCCGAAATTCTTGTAAGAAGTCTATTTAGATAGTACACGTATACCACATGGTTATCTTTTCTTGGACTTAAAACAAAGTACAAAAGATGAATATCGTTTTAGAACGTGTGTGTTTCCCGATGATAGAGTTCAGTATGCCTATTTACCGAAACATCACTCAAATCTACGCTAAAGATATAAAACAAGCGTCAAAAAGACGAATCGAAGCAGTACACGAGCAGCTATGACCAAGGTAACATCGAAAAACAAGAAAAAGAAGAAAAGAAAGAAGAGCAAAAACAGTCAATCTGGTGGTGGTGATTGCGGCTGTTTGCCATCTAATTTTAGTAAAAAGTGCGTTGCAATTTTAAACGCCCTCTGTGATTCGGATACTCAATAGCGACTAGCTTTGCTACGATCAGCTAATAAAAATTTAATAAAGTGTATATGCGAGTGTGTATTAAACGTGTTACACCCCTACTGAAAAATCTCAGGTGATTAATCATGCCAAAATCTCATGTGATGATTTTTTTGGTTTTTACACGTTTCAAAGCATACTTAGTCAATTGCAAACTATTTTTGAAAATTTTTCAAAAATTTGAACTTAGAAAATTTTTTAAAAATTTGGTCTTAGAAAAAATTTTGACTCATTTTACAAAAAATTTTCTAAGTTCAAATTTTTGAAAAATTTTCAAAAATAGTTCAAAATTGACTAAGTATGCTTTGAAACGTGTAAAAACCAAAAAAATCGTCACATGAGATTTTGGCATGATTAATCACCTGAGAAATCAGGTGATTTCTCACCTGAGATTTTTTAGTAGGGCGGTAATCAAAACTGCTCTGGTCTACTCTTGAAACTATAAAAAAACATTCAAAGAATAGTATAATTTTATTGTTTGATAGAATTTTGACGTTTCTATATAAAGTCATTTTTATCTTTTTTATACATTGATTTTTGAAGATCATTTATTTTTTAACATTCCTTATAATGAATTTTTTTATTCATTATCATAAAAAAAATTAAATTTTTATATAAATTCATTAAGAAGGATTAAAATTTTGATGATAAATATTTTTATAGCAATATTTTTACCAATTTTAATAAATTTAATATTTCTTATTTTACGGCTTTTGTGCTTACTTATCAGTTATGTACTCAAAATTTTTAAATGAAATAGCATTATAGGAAAATAATTTTTGGCTTTTGCGATTAATTATATAATTAAACAATTATTTTTAAAACCAAATTTTGAATAAAAGTATTTATTAACATTTTATGAGTGATTACATTTAGAGCAGACATTCCTGAATTGAAAAAAAATTTTCTTTTGATAATTTGGCTAATTGAGTTATTTTTTCTCGATTGAGAATTCGTCAGATGATTATTAACACAATAGATAAATTAGTAAAAACAATCAGCTAATGATATGCTGGTAGAAAACTCGTCCATTAGTGTATTTAAGTAGCCAATCGACGCTTACGTCTGGCTTTTGCGATACACCCTTCACTGCATCAGCTGACGATCTTTTCCCCGTCATACAGCCAGCTAACGTTTTTATTTATTTAAAGCATCATGTAAACTATCATCTGATAAATTTTCAAATGAGAGGAAATCACTGAAAATAAATTTTTTTTACATGTTCATGTAGTTAGCTGATGTATCCACGATGTTACACCCAGCTGACATTTATTTTCTATCAAGGTACAGTTTTAACTATCATCTTACAAAATTTAAATCGCAAGGAAATGACAAAATGATTTTTTTTTACGTTTTCGGAAGGCTGTTGTGGTCCAACCCACCCATGGTACCCCAGCTGACGTTCATTAAGCTACAGGGTACAATTTTCCTAACGAGTTCACAAGTTTTTAGTCAAGAGGAAATTGATCACAGAAATCGGTCGCTGGCTCCCGGACTATGAGACTATCTCACATGTGAGATCTTATGTGAGATCGCATATGAGATCACATATATTTTTAAAATTTAGAAAAAAGTATATGACATCTCATATGCGACCTTATAGGCGATTCCTCATATATTTTATTTTTATTTAAAATTTAAAAAAATATATGAGATTTCATATGAGTTTGCGTGCTAAAAACTCATATGAAACCTCATGTGACATCTCATATGAGATCATATATAAGATCACACTTAAAAGCTCATATAATATTCTCATATATTTTCAGTAGGGCTCACATTAAAACAAGTAAAATGTGCTACTATTCTCAATAAAACGGTATTCTGTTCATTTTATTTGCTTTCAAATCACGTAATATTATGCGCGTATATACTTGCAATGAATATAGACTCGAATTTATAGACCCGACTCAAGTAAAGATTGTTGTTCAAACTTTATTTCGTCTTTGTTTCTCTCAACATAAGAAAAATGGATAGATGATACAACTGCTACTTGAGTTGAGTCTATGAACTTTAAGGTTGTTCTGGCTATACAGTCTGTGTCAAAAGTTAGTATTTTCGATAATGATTTATATTTTTGGGTAGAGAGGGTTTATTCAATTTTTCACATAGCAATTTATTAGATAATATTAAAACAGTCATTTTAAACTTTGTTTCATTTAAATATAACAATTTATTAAAGAGTTATAGCATTTTAAAGTTTATAACTTTTACCGAAATTTAATGTAATCATAAACAAAGGTGCCAAAGTTTCAAAAATGATTTTATTCGACAGCAACAAAGTTTATTTTGTTCAGTTTAAAAGTTGTAATCCATTGACAAGGATATAATTTCAATTTTTATTTTTTACTTAAATTCATTGCCGATTTTCTACGATAAAACAGTGAGTACTATCTGAGACGTATACATTTTTTCGTAAAAAATTAGCAATACATTTGAATAAAATATCGAAATTCCATCTTTGTCAATAGATTCTAAATTTTAAAATGAACAAAATAAATTTTGTTGCTGTCGAATAAAATCATTTTTGAAACTTTGGCACCTTTTTTTATGATTACATTAGATTTCGGTAAAAGTTATAAACTTTAAAATGTTATAACTTTTTAATAAATTATTATATTTAAATCAAACAAGGTTTAAAATGATTGTTTTAATATTATCTAATAAATTACTTTGTGAAAAATGGAATAAACCCTACCTACCCAAACATATAAACCATTATCGAAAATAATAACTTTTAATACAGACTGTATAGCCAAAACATCCTTAAGCCAAAGAAGTAGTATAGAAGGATAATTCCTACACTAATTTTAAGGACTCGTTTTGAGGAGACATTTAATACAAACAGCGTGTGTCTCCTAAGGAAAACGTATCCCCAAAGTTACATAGAATTCTATATTCGTTATTATACGTACACTCGACGGTAATATATTCTATGATAATTCTTTTTCCCAGATTTAAAAATTAACCAATAAAAATGAGCGGACTAACGGAATCATCCAGTAATATCACGTTATTTTAAAATCACAGAAAAAGAACTATCATAGAATATGTTTCCGTTGACTATACTTGCTTACGCTAACGTAAATTTAACACATGTGCGTAATTAATATTTTGTATTGATGGTTGCACTTTTTAGTTTCAAATTTGATAAGTTTTTACGCATCTACTCCCACGGTGGGCAGGAAGCAACTTTAAATCGCATAAAAATGACAAAAACTGAAAGTGACGATGCATTGGTTCTTGAACATAGAACCAAAATCAGTTTTAATTTAAATCCTAGCTGCTCCTGTTTGTAAGACATTCTAATTGTTTTGTTTTTTTCATACGAACAATTTGTGATGTATAGAATATCTAAGAATCACGATGATAAAAAACTTTTCCTATGCCGAATTTTAAATAAGTATTGAATTAAACTATGAATATTTATATAGTATAAAATATTCAAAGAATATAAAACCAGGCATGACATTGTATGTGAGGGGCCACTCATTCAAATGCGTCTTTGGATGCCTCAGACATATTATATATACCCTTGCAAGTAAGTTTTTAACCGATTTTACATGTTTCCAAGGTGCACCACGTGGAGGTAACTTACATTGCACCTCATTTTTTTGTTATTTTTTTCATTTTTTATTGTTTTTCTACCTTTTTTTTTATTTTTATTATTTTTCTTAATTTTCATCATTTTTTAATATTTGAAGTTTTAGAATAATGATACTTAAGAAAAAATAAGCTTTTTTTATTGAGATTCATATTTTAAAATTTTATGGTATAGTAAGTAATTTCACATTTAATTTTAGATGTGCTGAGATGAAAAAGTAGCAACTGCTTTTTTTAACCGTTTCGGAAAAGATTGATCTTCGATCAAGTTTATTTTAAATCTCTCCCAAAATTTTACAAACTCTCTGTGAATTGATTCCCCAGCCTGTTCAGACCATACTCCTGAGCCATTTTTGTTCAAGAGTATAATTGCTTGTTTCAAATGATCTAGAATAACATGAATTTTGACGGTTTGGGAAACATCTGTGCTTTTTAAAGCAATACGGAGTTCATTGATATTTTTATCAAAATCACAGAGATTTACTTGTTTCGTAGAAAAGCATAATTCTACAATTTTATTCATTGCCTTAAATGAAGCAATGTAAGGTTGAAATCAGTATGGCCCAACAGCCTCATAAATTTCTGGGTCCTGTAATTTATCAGCTTCTTTTAAGAGTCTCCTACATTGATTGCCTTCAAAGAGATTACCTTGATAACTTTTATGAACTATACTCAGCTTTTTTGGCCCCAGCCAAGCCTTTTCGAGACCTACTACTTTAACAATCCCATTCCAAAAGAGATGATTGACAAATCCTTGAAGAACATGAAGTTCTGGAGCAACACATTTCTCTATTACATGCATATTGTCATACTGATCATTATTTTCCTCAACAAATAAAGGGAAATTAATTGTACTATGACATTCTTTGGCCTTTGTTTTGTCGCAATGTAAGAGTTTGAATTGTAAATAATTATCTTTCAAGTACTTATATGTTTTTAAATTAGTATTATGTATTCGGTTATTGGTTTCTGAATTACATTCTTCAGTTATTTGATTAAAGTTCCTTAGTTCACTTAACGTTATAAAACAATAAGGGCAGAGGTACGTGGTGGTCGTCGTCTGTTGCCCATTAAAAATTAGAATAAGTTTAAAATCTGATGAAAATTTAAAAGGTATTTCGTTAAGTTTAGTTAAATCATTTTAAGTTTTGAGGTTATTATAAGTCTCTTTTATTTCCGGAACGATGCATAATATAATTAATCGATAAACACTGCTTAATTGGCATTTTATTCCAATATTTTCCATTAGAAGAATAAAAGGAAATGTTCATTTTATGCTTGTTTGAATTATTTTGCTCTTCTTCTTCTTCTTGAGATAAAACTGATATTGAAAATTTGAAAAAATTTTGGCCACCGTCCGCCATTAATTTTATTCTGGCTTCCTGTATTTGCTTTAACCCTTACAGTCACAAGAGCCGATATATCGGCTACCTACATGCTTGATTCTTGGATTTTTTGTATTTTCAGATACACATAGCCTTACTATTTATAATGCTGATGATATTTTATAAATTTATATTTATTAATTATTATTATAAACAAATACATACGAAAAAAGTGAATTGAATCGCATGACTGAAAGGATTAAATTCCGTTGTTCAAATACGAAGTCAAGAAGTTTGCTTGCATTAGCATAAACAACTGGTCTTTCTTTCATACCTTCTTTTGTCTCAAATTGACAAAGATCTTCTTGGTGAATATTTTCCATCATCTTTTGCTTCTCTTGCACATTTTGATTGTAATTCGATGGCACTGATTTTCTTCCCGCCGTACAACGAATAAAGTTTACCATCTTTTTCATGTAATTCGTTGATGAAGCTGTTGTGGCTTGAAAGTTATTTAAACTTTCCGCAGAAAAGATTCTGTCGGATACTTTTTTTATATTTACAGATATTCGAGACTTCTTACCTATTGTATTATTCAAAAGAAGTTCATCAGTATGATTGGTATTAACCGCAATTTTTCTTCTTAAAAGATTAGTTATGATTTGATTTTGCTGTTTATCCGGTAGTTTCTCTACTAAATTAAGAACGTTACCACTAGCGCTTGAAGAAGAAGAACCTTTACAAGAATGTAGAATACCTTCGCCAATTTCTTGAAAACGAGAGTTACAAATTTTTAAGGTTTTTTCTTTAGTTTTATTTGTTTTTGAAGAAGTAGTTTGCAAAATATTATTAGGACCCTTATTAATATCAATTTTAGTGGAAATCTGCCTAATAGCACCTCTACCTTTTTTTATTTTTGGATGATTAGTACCTTGAGCTGTTAAGCAAATGTAACAGTCGCAACTCCTCATCTGCCTAGTTGCTTTCATCAATATTATATCCTCATAATTAGGCATAGAAGGAAAAAGTCTTTTAGAGTTACCATGTTTTTCTAGTTTACTAATAGTTAATCTGCAACTAATACAAATGCTTTTTGGGAATTTCTCATTAGAAACATCGAATTGATCACTAATATACTTTTTAATTAAGGGGATGTAATAGGGTATATGATTTCTACATAGTTACCGACATCACAGTTTTCCAAATATTTTATCTTTATTCAAAAATTTTCAGAAATATCTCTATATTAGGCTCTTTATTAGTAGAAATGGAAGACTGTAATATAGAGATATTTTTAAAAATCTTTGATTAAGAACCAATAACTTGGAAAACTGTAATGTCGGTATTTCACATCCCCTTAATGCAACATGTTTTTCACTTAAAAAAATGGTTAGATGACTTATTTTTAAAAATAATTTTTCTTCCGCAAGGATCACAAACTTTCATACGGTTTTCTTCATGATCACATTTATGATTCAAATGTGGATGGAGAGACATTTTATTCCTCAAACAAAATGGTACAATCGATATTTAACACCAGCTGCTATTGGAAAATCTACGATGCTACAAACAAGCTTATGTTTGACATTTAAATTTTCTGATTGTGGATAGCAAAGTGCTATTTAGTTGCAATAAATATAACTATATTTTTTGAGGATAAATTATTCTATACAAAAATAAATTATAGAATAACTAATTTTCGTAATTTAAAAAAAAAATAAACTTGCACGCTTGCACGTGTGTATCCCACACAGCATGTAAGCATCCTGGAAGCTTCCCGGAAGATGTGGAAGAAAGGTTGGAAGCTTTCAGGAAGTTTCTACCGGAAACTTCCCGAAAGATGGATATGTCCTTGATCAGGAGTCTTCCGTAAGTCTTTCATGGAATATTTCAGTGAAAGCTCAGTGGAGGCCTCCGTAAGTCCTTCATGGAATATTTCAGTGGAAGCTTACTGGAAGTTTCCGTAAATTATTCATGGAATATTTCAATAAAAGCTTACCGACAGCTTCCGTAAATTATTCATGAAACATTTCAGTGAAAACTTACTGGAAGCCTCCGTAAATCTTTCATCGAATATTTCAGTGGAAGCTTACTCGAAGCTTCCGTACATCATTCCTGAAATATTTCAGTGGAAGCTTCCAGGAAGCTCCGGTAAGTTTTTCGTTGAAAATTTCAGTGGAATATTACCGGAAGCTTCCTAAAAGAAAACGTGGAAGATCTAATTCACTGCAGAAAAAACATTGGAAGCTTCCAGGAAGTTTACCGGAAGCTTCCGTAAACTTTTCATGGAATATTTCAGTAAAGGTTACTGGAAGCCTCCGTAAATTATTAATGAAATATTTCAGTGAAATATTAAATAAGTGATGAACTAATATTTCTTTGAAATATTTCAGTTTATGAATATTATATAATTCATTGAAATATTTCTGTAATATTGTTTGAACATTTTATGTTTTATTTCAAAAAAATTTTTGAATTCGACATTGAAATATTCAAGTAAGTTGTTACATTATTTCTTGAAATGTTTCAAATTAATATTCCTCAAATCTTTCAAGAAACATGTCATGAAATATTCCTGTTAAATTTGAAAAATATTTCATGAAGTATTTGAAAAAATGTTTGAACATAACACTGAAATATTGAAGAAATATTACTGCACCATTTCTTAAAATATTTTAAATCAATGCTGCGCAAATTTTTCAAGAAATTTTTCATAAAATATTTCTTGGATAGAGTCTTCCGTTCAAGCTTCCATGGAATCTTTCGGTGCAATAATTCATCAATCTTCCAACGGAATCTTCCTTGGAAGGTTTACGGAAGCTTTCAGGAGCCTTCCACTGGAATGTTTCAATGACAATTTCCAATATTTCGCTGAAAGGTGAACGGAGTCTTCCTTTCAAGCTTCCATGAAATCTTTCAATGCAATGATTCATCAATCTTCCAACGGAATCTTCCTTGGAAAGTTTACGGAAGCTTTCAGGAGCCTTCCACTGAAATGTTTCAATGATGATTTCTAATATTTCGCTGAAAAGTAAACGGAGTCTTCCATACAAGCTTCCATTAGAACTGTCGGTGCAATGATTAATCAATCTTCCAACGGAATCTTCCTTGGAAGGTTTACGGAAGCTTTCAGGAGCCTTCCACTGGAATGTTTCAATGACAATTTCCAATATTTCGCTGAAAGGTAAACGGAGTCTTCCTTTCAAGCTTCCATGAAATCTTTCGATGCAATGATTCATCAATCTTTCAACGGAATCTTCCTTGGAAAGTTTACGGAAGCTTTCAGGAGCCTTCCACTGAAATGTTTCAATGATGATTTCTAATATTTCGCTGAAAAGTAAACGGAGTCTTCCATACAAGCTTCCATGAGAACTGTCGGTGCAATGATTCATCAATCTTCCACCGGAATCTTCCTTGGAAGGTTTACGGAAGCTTTCAGGAGCCTTGCACTAGAATATTTCAATGACAATTTCCAATATTTCGCTGAAAGATGAACGGAGTCTTCCTTTCAAACTTCCATGAAATCTTTCGATGCAATGATTCATCAATCTTCCAACGGAATCTTCCTTGGAAAGTTTACGGAAGCTTTCAGGAGCCTTCCACTGAAATGTTTCAATGATGATTTCTAATATTTCGCTGAAAAGTAAACGGAGTCTTTCATACAAGCTTTCATGAGAACTGTCGGTGCAATGATTCATCAATCTTCCACCGGAATCTTCCTTGGAAGGTTTACGGAAGCTTTCAGGAGCCTTGCACTAGAATATTTCAATGACAATTTCCAATATTTCGCTGAAAGGTAAACGGAGTCTTCCATTTAAGCTTCCATGAAATCTTTCGGTGCAATGATTCATTAATCTTCCAACGGAATCTTCCTTGGGAGGTTTACGGAACCTTTCAGGAGCCTTCCACTAAAAGGTTTCAATGATAATTTTAAATATTTCGCTGAAAGGTAAACGGAGTCTTCCATTCAAGTTTCCATGAAATCTTTCGGTGCAATGATTCATTAATCTTCCAACGGAATCTTCCTTGGGAGGTTTACGGAACCTTCCAGGAGCCTTCCACTAAAAGGTTTTAATGATAATTTTAAATATTTCGCTGAAAGGTAAACGGAGTCTTCCATTCAAGTTTCCATAAAATCTTTCGGTGCAATGATTTATCAATCTTCCAACGGAATCTTCCTTGGAAGGTTTACGGAAGCTTTCAGGAGCCTTCCACTGAAATGTTTCAATGACCATTTCCAATATTTCGCTGAAAGGTGAACGGAGTCTTCCATTCAAGTTTCCATGAAATCTTTCGGTGCAATGATTAATCAATCTTCCAACGGAATCTTCCTTGGAAGGTTTACGGAAGCTTTCAGGAGCCTTCCACTGAAATGTTTCAATGACGATTTCCAATATTTCGCTGAAAGGTGAACGGAGTCTTCCTTTCAAGCTTTCATAAAATCTTTCGGTGCAATGATTCATCAATCTCCCAAGGGAATCTTCCTTCGTAGGTTTACGAAAGCTTTCAGGAGCCTCCCACTGAAATGTTTCAATGACAATTTCCAATATTTTGCTGGAAGGTGAACAGAGTCTTCCTTTCAAGCTTCCATGAAATCTTTCGGTGCAATGATTAATCAATCTTCCGACGGAATCTTCCTTGGAAGGTTTACGGAAGCTTTCAGGAGCCTTCCACTGAAATGTTTCAATGACAATTTCCAATATTTCGCTGAAAGGTAAACGGAGTCTTCCTTTCAAGCTTCCATAAAATCTTTCGGTGCAATGATTCATCAATCTCCCAACGGAATCTTCCTTGGAAGGTTTACGGAAGCTTTCAGGGGCCTTCCACTGAAATGTTTCAATGACAATTTCTAATATTTCGCTGAAAGGTAAACGGAGTCTTCCATTTAAGCTTCCATGAAAACTCTCGGTGCAATGATTCATCAATCTTCCAACGGAATCTTCCTTGGAAAGTTTACGGAAGCTTTCAGGAGCCTTCCACTGAAATGTTTCAATGATGATTTCTAATATTTCGCTGAAAAGTAAACGGAGTCTTCCATACAAGCTTCCATTAGAACTGTCGGTGCAATGATTAATCAATCTTCCACCGGAATCTTCCTTGGAAGGTTTACGGAAGCTTTCAGGAGCCTTGCACTAGAATATTTCAATGACAATTTCCAATATTTCGCTGAAAGGTAAACGGAGTCTTCCATTTAAGCTTCCATGAAATCTTTCGGTGCAATGATTCATTAATCTTCCAACGGAATCTTCCTTGGGAGGTTTACGGAACCTTTTAGGAGCCTTCCACTAAAAGGTTTCAATGATAATTTTAAATATTTCGCTGAAAGGTAAACGGAGTCTTCCATTCAAGTTTCCATGAAATCTTTCGGTGCAATGATTCATTAATCTTCCAACGGAATCTTCCTTGGGAGGTTTACGGAACCTTCCAGGAGCCTTCCACTAAAAGGTTTTAATGATAATTTTAAATATTTCGCTGAAAGGTAAACGGAGTCTTCCATTCAAGTTTCCATAAAATCTTTCGGTGCAATGATTTATCAATCTTCCACCGGAATCTTCCTTGGAAGGTTTACGGAAGCTTTCAGGAGCCTTGCACTAGAATATTTCAATGACAATTTCCAATATTTCGCTAAAGGTAAACGGAGTCTTCCATTTAAGCTTCCATAAAATCTTTCGGTGCAATGATTCATTAATCTTCCAACGGAATCTTCCTTGGGAGGTTTACGGAACCTTTCAGGAGCCTTCCACTAAAAGGTTTCAATGATAATTTTAAATATTTCGCTGAAAGGTAAACGGAGTCTTCCATTCAAGTTTCCATGAAATCTTTCGGTGCAATGATTCATTAATCTTCCAACGGAATCTTCCTTGGGAGGTTTACGGAACCTTCCAGGAGCCTTCCACTAAAAGGTTTTAATGATAATTTTAAATATTTCGCTGAAAGGTAAACGGAGTCTTCCATTCAAGTTTCCATAAAATCTTTCGGTGCAATGATTTATCAATCTTCCAACGGAATCTTCCTTGGAAGGTTTACGGAAGCTTTCAGGAGCCTTCCACTGAAATGTTTCAATGACCATTTCCTATATTTCGCTGAAAGGTGAACGGAGTCTTCCATTCAAGTTTCCATGAAATCTTTCGGTGCAATGATTAATCAATCTTCCAACGGAATCTTCCTTGGAAGGTTTACGGAAGCTTTCAGGAGCCTTCCACTGAAATGTTTCAATGACAATTTCCAATATTTCGCTGAAAGGTGAACGGAGTCTTCCTTTCAAGCTTTCATAAAATCTTTCGGTGCAATGATTCATCAATCTCCCAAGGGAATCTTCCTTGGTAGGTTTACGAAAGCTTTCAGGAGCCTCCCACTGAAATGTTTCAATGACAATTTCCAATATTTTGCTGGAAGGTGAACAGAGTCTTCCTTTCAAGCTTCCATGAAATCTTTCGGTGCAATGATTAATCAATCTTCCGACGGAATCTTCCTTGGAAGGTTTACGGAAGCTTTCAGGAGCCTTCCACTGAGATGTTTCAATGACAATTTCCAATATTTCGCTGAAAGGTAAACGGAGTCTTCCTTTCAAGCTTCCATAAAATCTTTCGGTGCAATGATTCATCAATCTCCCAACGGAATCTTCCTTGGAAGGTTTACGGAAGCTTTCAGGGGCCTTCCACTGAAATGTTTCAATGACAATTTCTAATATTTCGCTGAAAGGTAAACGGAGTCTTCCATTTAAGCTTCCATGAAAACTCTCGGTGCAATGATTCATCAATCTTCCAACGGAATCTTCCTTGGAAAGTTTACGGAAGCTTTCAGAAGCCTTCCACTGAAATGTTTCAATGATGATTTCTAATATTTCGCTGAAAAGTAAACGGAGTCTTCCATACAAGCTTCCATTAGAACTGTCGGTGCAATGATTAATCAATCTTCCAACGGAATCTTCCTTGGAAGGTTTACGGAAGCTTTCAGGAGCCTTCCACTGGAATGTTTCAATGACAATTTCCAATATTTCGCTGAAAGGTAAACGGAGTCTTCCATTCAAGTTTCCATGAAATCTTTCGGTGCAATGATTCATTAATCTTCCAACGGAATCTTCCTTGGGAGGTTTACGGAACCTTCCAGGAGCCTTCCACTAAAAGGTTTTAATGATAATTTTAAATATTTCGCTGAAAGGTAAACGGAGTCTTCCATTCAAGTTTCCATGAAATCTTTCGGTGCAATGATTAATCAATCTTCCAACGGAATCTTCCTTGGAAGGTTTACGGAAGCTTTCAGGAGCCTTCCACTGAAATGTTTCAATGACCATTTCCAATATTTCGCTTAAAGGTGAACGGAGTCTTCCATTCAAGTTTCTATGAAATCTTTCTTACATTAATACATCAAGAAATTAATATTTTGTGAGTACAGTCTTCTTCAAGTCCATGAAATCTTTCGGTGCAATGATTAATCAATCTTCCAACGGAATCTTCCTTTGAAGGTTTACGGAAGCTTTCAGGAGCCTTCCACTGAAATGTTTCAATGACAATTTCCAATATTTCGCTGAAAGGTAAACGGAGTCTTCCTTTCAAGCTTCCATAAAATCTTTCAGAACAACTCCACGAATCTTCCGAAGGTTAAGCCAGCCTTCACTATGTTTCATTTTATTTAACGCACGGTGCATGATTAATCAATCTTCCAACGGAATCTTCCTTGGAAGGTTTGGCTTTCGGCCTTCCACTAATGTTTAATGACAATTTCCATTTCGCTGATCGCTCACAAGCCATAATCTTTCTTGATCTTAATCTCAACGGTCTCCTTGGGAGGTTTACGGAACCTTCCAGAGCCTTCCACTAAAAGGTTTTAATGATAATTTTAAATATTTCGCGAGGTAAACGGAGTCTTCCATTCAAGTTTCCATGAAATCTTTCGGTGCAATGATTAATCAATCTTCCAACGGAATCTTCCTTGAAGGTTTACGGAAGCTTTCAGAGCCTTCCACTGAAATGTTCAATGACCATTTCCAATATTTCCAAGGTGAACGGAGTCTTCCATTCAAGTTTCTATGAAATCTTTCGGTGCAATGATTAATCAATCTTCCAACGGAATCTTCCTTGGAAGGTTTACGGAAGCTTTCAGGAGCCTCCCACTGAAATGTTTCAATGACAATTTCCAATATTTTGCTGGAAGGTGAACAGAGTCTTCCTTTCAAGCTTCCATGAAATCTTTCGGTGCAATGATTAATCAATCTTCCAACGGAATCTTCCTTGGAAGGTTTACGGAAGCTTTCAGGAGCCTTCCACTGAAATGTTTCAATGACAATTTCCAATATTTCGCTGAAAGGTAAACGGAGTCTTCCTTTCAAGCTTCCATAAAATCTTTCGGTGCAATGATTCATCAATCTCCCAACGGAATCTTCCTTGGAAGGTTTACGGAAGCTTTCAGGGGCCTTCCACTGAAATGTTTCAATGACAATTTCTAATATTTCGCTGAAAGGTAAACGGAGTCTTCCATTTAAGCTTCCATGAAAACTCTCGGTGCAATGATTCATCAATCTTCCACCGGAACCTTCCTTGGAAGGGTTACGAAAGCTTTCAGGAGCCTTCCACTGAAATATTTCAATGACAATTTCCAATATTTCGCTGAAAGGTAAACGGAGTCTTCCATTTAAGCTTCCATGAAATCTTTCGGTGCAATGATTCATTAATCTTCCAACGGAATCTTCCTTGGGAGGTTTACGGAACCTTCGAGGAGCCTTCCACTAAAAGGTTTCAATGATAATTTTAAATATTTCGCTGAAAGGTAAACGGAGTCTTCCATTCAAGTTTCCATGAAATCTTTTGGTGCAATGATTAATCAATCTTCCAACGGAATCTTCCTTGGAAGGTTTACGGAAGCTTTCAGGAGCCTTCCACTGAAATGTTTCAATGACAATTTCCAATATTTCGCTGAAAGCTGAACGGAGTCTTCCTTTCAAGCTTTCATAAAATCTTTTGGTGCAATGATTCATCAATCTCCCAAGGGAATCTTCCTTGGTAGGTTTACGAAAGCTTTCAGGAGCCTTCCACTGGAATATTTCAATGACAATTTCCAATATTTCGTTGAAAGGTAAACAGAGTCTTCCATTCAAGCTTCCATGAAATCTTTCGGTGCAATGATTCATTAATCTTCCAACGGAATCTTCCTTGGGAGGTTTACGGAACCTTCCAGGAACCTTCCACTATAAGGTTTCAATGATAATTTTCAATATTTCGCTGAAAGGTAAACGGAGTCTTTCATTCAAGTTTCCATGAAATCTTTCGGTGCAATGATTCATCAATCTTCCAACGGAATCTTCCTTGGAAGGTTTACGGAAGCTTTCAAGAGCCTTCCACTGAAATGTTTCAATGACAATTTCCAGTATTTCGCTGAAAGGTGAACGGAGTCTTCCTTTCAAGCTTCCATAAAATCTTTCGGTGCAATGATTCATCAATCTCCCAACGGAATCTTCCTTGGAAGGTTTACGAAAGCTTTCAGGAGCCTTCCACTGGAATATTTCAATACCAATTTTTAATATTTCGCTGAAAGGTAAACGGAGTCTTCCATTCAAGTTTCCCTGAAATCTTTCGGTGCAATGATTCATCAATCTTTCAACGGAATCTTCCTTGGAAGGTTTACGGAATCTTCCAGGAGATTTAAGTCGGAATATTCCAGTGAAAATTCCCATATTTCCCCAAAAGGAAAACGGAGTCTTGTATAAAGCTTCTATGAAATCTTTCGGTGCAATGATTCGTCAATGTTCCAACGGAATCTTCCTTGGAAGGTTTACGGAAGCTTTCAGGACGCTTTCACTGAAATGTTTCAATGACAATTTTTAATATTTCGCTGAAAGGTAAACGGAGTCTTCCATTTAAGCTTCCATGAAAAATTTCGATGCAATGATTCATCAATCTTCCACCAGAACCTTCCTTGGAAGGTTTACGAAAGCTTTCAGGAGCCTTCCACTGGAATATTTCAATGACAATTTCCAATATTTCGCTGAAAGGTAAACGGAGTCTTCCATTCAAGTTTCCATGAAATCTTTCGGTGCAATGATTCATTAATCTTCATACGGAATCTTCCTTGGAAGGTTTACGGAACCTTCCAGGAGCCTTCCACTAAAAGGTTTTAATGATAATTTTAAATATTTCGCTGAAAGGTAAACGGAGTCTTCCTTTCAAGCTTCCATAAAATCTTTCGGTGCAATGATTCATCAATCTTCCAACGGAATCTTCCTTGAAAGGTTTACGGAAGCTTTCAGGGGCCTTCCACTGAAATGTTTCAATGACAATTTTTAATATTTCGCTGAAAGGTAAACGGAGTCTTCCATTTAAGCTTCCATGAAAACTCTCGATGCAATGATTCATCAATCTTCCACCGGAACCTTCCTTGGAAGGTTTACGAAAGCTTTCAGGAGCCTTCCACTGGAATATTTCAATGACAATTTCCAATATTTCGCTGAAAGGTAAACGGAGTCTTCCATTCAAGCTTCCATAAAATCTTTCGGTGCAATGATTCATTAATCTTCCAACGGAATCTTCCTTGGGAGGTTTACGGAACCTTCCAGGAGCCTTCCACTAAAAGGTTTCAATGATAATTTTAAATATTTCGCTGAAAGGTAAACGGAGTCTTCCATTCAAGTTTCCATGAAATCTTTCGGTGCAATGATTAATCAATCTTCCAACGGAATCTTCCTTGGAAGGTTTACGGAAGCTTTCAGGAGCCTTCCACTGAAATGTTTCAATGACAATTTCCAATATTTCACTGAAAGGTGAACGGAGTCGTCCTTGCAAGCTTCCATAAAATCTTTTGGTGCAATGATTCATCAATCTCCCAACGGAATCTTCCTTGGAAGGTATACGAAAGCTTTCAGGAGCCTTCCACTGGAATATTTCAATGACAATTTCCAATATTTCGTTGAAAGGTAAACAGAGTCTTTCATTCAAGCTTCCATGAAATCTTTCGGTGGAATGATTCATTAATCTTCCAACGGAATCTTCCTTGGAAGGTTTACGGAAGCTTTCAGGAGCCTTCCACTGAAATGTTTCAATGACAATTTCCAATATTTCGCTGAAAGGTAAACGGAGTCTTCCTTTCAAGCTTCCATAAAATCTTTCGGTGCAATGATTCATCAATCTTCCAACGGAATCTTCCTTGAAAGGTTTACGGAAGCTTTCAGGGGCCTTCCACTGAAATGTTTCAATGACAATTTTTAATATTTCGCTGAAAGGTAAACGGAGTCTTCCATTTAAGCTTCCATGAAAACTCTCGATGCAATGATTCATCAATCTTCCACCGGAACCTTCCTTGGAAGGTTTACGAAAGCTTTCAGGAGCCTTCCACTGGAATATTTCAATGACAATTTCCAATATTTCGCTGAAAGGTAAACGGAGTCTTCCATTCAAGCTTCCATGAAATCTTTCGGTGCAATGATTCATTAATCTTCCAACGGAATCTTCCTTGGGAGGTTTACGGAACCTTCCAGGAGCCTTCCACTAAAAGGTTTCAATGATAATTTTAAATATTTCGCTGAAAGGTAAACGGAGTCTTCCATTCAAGTTTCCATGAAATCTTTCGGTGCAATGATTAATCAATCTTCCAACGGAATCTTCCTTGGAAGGTTTACGGAAGCTTTCAGGAGCCTTCCACTGAAATGTTTCAATGACAATTTCCAATATTTCGCTGAAAGGTGAACGGAGTCGTCCTTGCGAGCTTCCATAAAATCTTTTGGTGCAATGATTCATCAATCTCCCAACGGAATCTTCCTTGGAAGGTTTACGAAAGCTTTCAGGAGCCTTCCACTGGAATATTTCAATGACGATTTCCAATATTTCGTTGAAAGGTAAACAGAGTCTTCCATTCAAGCTTCCATGAAATCTTTCGGTGGAATGATTCATTAATCTTTCAACGGAATCTTCCTTGGGAGGTTTACGGAACCTTCCAGGAGCCTTCCACTAAAAGGTTTTAATGATAAATTTCAATATTTCGCTGAAAGGTAAACGGAGTCTTCCATTTAAGTTTCCATGAAATCTTTTGGTGCAATGATTCATCAATCTTTCAACGGAATCTTCCTTGGAAGGTTTACGGAAGCTTTCAGGAGCCTTCTACTGGAATGTTTCAATGATAATTTCCAATATTTCGCTGAAAGGTGAACGGAGTCTTCCTTTCAAGCTTCCATAAAATCTTTCGGTGCAATGATTCATCAATCTCCCAACGGAATCTTCCTTGGAAGGTTTACGAAAGCTTTCAGGAGCCTTCCACTGGAATATTTCAATGACAATTTCCAATATTTCGTTGAAAAGTAAACAGAGTCCTCCATTCAAGCTTCCATGAAATCTTTCGGTGCAATGATTCATTAATCTTCATACGGAATCTTCCTTGGAAGGTTTACGGAACCTTCCAGGAGCCTTCCACTAAAAGGTTTTAATGATAATTTTAAATATTTCGCTGAAAGGTAAACGGAGTCTTCCTTTCAAGCTTCCATAAAATCTTTCGGTGCAATGATTCATCAATCTTCCAACGGAATCTTCCTTGAAAGGTTTACGGAAGCTTTCAGGGGCCTTCCACTGAAATGTTTCAATGACAATTTTTAATATTTCGCTGAAAGGTAAACGGAGTCTTCCATTTAAGCTTCCATGAAAACTCTCGATGCAATGATTCATCAATCTTCCACCGGAACCTTCCTTGGAAGGTTTACGAAAGCTTTCAGGAGCCTTCCACTGGAATATTTCAATGACAATTTCCAATATTTCGCTGAAAGGTAAACGGAGTCTTCCATTCAAGCTTCCATGAAATCTTTCGGTGCAATGATTCATTAATCTTTCAACGGAATCTAACTTGGGAGGTTTACGGAACCTTCCAGGAGCCTTCCACTAAAAGGTTTCAATGATAATTTTAAATATTTCGCTGAAAGGTAAACGGAGTCTTCCATTCAAGTTTCCATGAAATCTTTCGGTGCAATGATTAATCAATCTTCCAACGGAATCTTCCTTGGAAGGTTTACGGAAGCTTTCAGGAGCCTTCCACTGAAATGTTTCAATGACAATTTCCAATATTTCACTGAAAGGTGAACGGAGTCGTCCTTGCAAGCTTCCATAAAATCTTTTGGTGCAATGATTCATCAATCTCCCAACGGAATCTTCCTTGGAAGGTTTACGAAAGCTTTCAGGAGCCTTCCACTGGAATATTTCAATGACAATTTCCAATATTTCGTTGAAAGGTAAACAGAGTCTTTCATTCAAGCTTCCATGAAATCTTTCGGTGGAATGATTCATTAATCTTCCAACGGAATCTTCCTTGGAAGGTTTACGGAAGCTTTCAGGAGCCTTCCACTGAAATGTTTCAATGACAATTTCCAATATTTCGCTGAAAGGTAAACGGAGTCTTCCTTTCAAGCTTCCATAAAATCTTTCGGTGCAATGATTCATCAATCTTCCAACGGAATCTTCCTTGAAAGGTTTACGGAAGCTTTCAGGGGCCTTCCACTGAAATGTTTCAATGACAATTTTTAATATTTCGCTGAAAGGTAAACGGAGTCTTCCATTTAAGCTTCCATGAAAACTCTCGATGCAATGATTCATCAATCTTCCACCGGAACCTTCCTTGGAAGGTTTACGAAAGCTTTCAGGAGCCTTCCACTGGAATATTTCAATGACAATTTCCAATATTTCGCTGAAAGGTAAACGGAGTCTTCCATTCAAGCTTCCATGAAATCTTTCGGTGCAATGATTCATCAATCTTCCAACGGAATCTTCCTTGGGAGGTTTACGGAACCTTCCAGGAGCCTTCCACTAAAAGGTTTCAATGATAATTTTAAATATTTCGCTGAAAGGTAAACGGAGTCTTCCATTCAAGTTTCCATGAAATCTTTCGGTGCAATGATTAATCAATCTTCCAACGGAATCTTCCTTGGAAGGTTTACGGAAGCTTTCAGGAGCCTTCCACTGAAATGTTTCAATGACAATTTCCAATATTTCGCTGAAAGGTGAACGGAGTCGTCCTTGCGAGCTTCCATAAAATCTTTTGGTGCAATGATTCATCAATCTCCCAACGGAATCTTCCTTGGAAGGTTTACGAAAGCTTTCAGGAGCCTTCCACTGGAATATTTCAATGACGATTTCCAATATTTCGTTGAAAGGTAAACAGAGTCTTCCATTCAAGCTTCCATGAAATCTTTCGGTGGAATGATTCATTAATCTTTCAACGGAATCTTCCTTGGGAGGTTTACGGAACCTTCCAGGAGCCTTCCACTAAAAGGTTTTAATGATAATTTTCAATATTTCGCTGAAAGGTAAACGGAGTCTTCCATTTAAGTTTCCATGAAATCTTTTGGTGCAATGATTCATCAATCTTTCAACGGAATCTTCCTTGGAAGGTTTACGGAAGCTTTCAGGAGCCTTCTACTGGAATGTTTCAATGATAATTTTCAATATTTCGCTGAAAGGTAAACAGAGTCTTCCATTCAAGCTTCCATGAAATCTTTCGGTGCAATGATTCATTAATCTTCCAACGGAATCTTTCTTGGGAGGTTTACGGAACCTTCCAGGAGCCTTCCACTAAAAGGTTACAATGATAATTTTAATTAATTCGCTGAAAAGTAAATGGATTATTCCATTCAAGTTTCCATGAAATCTTTCGGTGCAATGACTAATCAATCTTCCAACGGAATCTTCCTTGGAAGGTTTACGAAAGCTTTCGGGAGCCTTCCACTGAAATGTTTCAATGACAATTTCCAATATTTCGTTGAAAAGTAAACAGAGTCTTCCATTCAAGCTTCCATGAAATCTTTCGGTGCAATGATTCATTAATCTTCCAACGGAATCTTCCTTGGGAGGTTTACAGTACCTTCCAGGAGCCTTCCACTAAAAGGTTTTAATGATAATTTTCAATATTTCGCTGAAAGGTAAACGGAGTCTTCCATTTAAGTTTCCATGAAATCTTTCGGTGCAATGATTCATCAATCTTTCAACGGAATCTTCCTTGGAAGGTTTACGGAAGCTTTCAGGAGCCTTCCACTAAAATGTTTCAATGACAATTTCCAATATTTCGCTGAAAGGTGAACGGAGTCTTCCTTTCAAGCTTCCATAAAATCTTTCGGTGCAATGATTCATCAATCTCCCAACGGAATCTTCCTTGGAAGGTTTACGAAAGCTTTCAGGAGCCTTCCACTGGAATATTTCAATGACAATTTCCAATATTTCGTTGAAAAGTAAACAGAGTCTTCCATTCAAGCTTCCATGAAATCTTTCGGTGCAATGATTCATTAATCTTCCAACGGAATCTTCCTTGGGAGGTTTACAGTACCTTCCAGGAGCCTCCCACTAAAAGGTTTTAATGATAATTTTCAATATTCCGCTGAAAGGTAAACGGAGTCTTCCATTTAAGTTTCCATGAAATCTTTCGGTGCAATGATTCATCAATCTTTCAACGGAATCTTCCTTGGAAGGTTTACGGAAGCTTTCAGGAGCCTTCCACTAAAATGTTTCAATAATAATTTTTAATATTTCGCTGAAAGGTAAACGGTGTCTTCCTTTCAAGCTGCCATAAAATCTTTCGGTGCAATGATTTATTAATCTTCCAACGAAATCTTTCTTGGGAGGTTAACGGAACCTTCCAGGAGCCTTCCACTAAAAGGTTTCAATGATAATTTTAAATATTTCGCTGAAAGGTAAACGGAGTCTTCCATTCAAGTTTCCATGAAATCTTTTGGTGCAATGATTAATCAATCTTCCAACGGAATCTTCCTTGGAAGGTTTACGGAAGCTTTCAGGAGCCTTCCACTGAAATGTTTCAATGACAATTTCCAATATTTCGCTGAAAGGTGAACGGAGTCTTCCTTTCAAGCTTCCATAAAATCTTTCGGTGCAATGATTCATCAATCTCCCAACAGAATCTTCCTTGGAAGGTTTACGAAAGCTTTCAGGAGCCTTTCACTGGAATATTTCAATGACAATTTCCAATATTTCGTTGAAAGGTAAACAGAGTCTTCCATTCAAGCTTCCATGAAATCTTTCGGTGCAATGATTCATTAATCTTCCAACGGAATCTTCCTTGGGAGGTTTACGGAACCTTCCAGGAACCTTCCACTAAAAGGTTTCAATGATAATTTTCAATATTTCGCTGAAAGGTAAACGGAGTCTTCCATTCAAGTTTCCATGAAATCTTTCGGTGCAATGATTCATCAATCTCCAAACGGAATCTTCCTTGGAAGGTTTACGAAAGCTTTCAGGAGCCTTCCACTGGAATATTTCAATGACAATTTCCAATATTTCGTTGAAAGGTAAACAGAGTCTTCCATTCAAGCTTCCATGAAATCTTTCGGTGCAATGATTCATTAATCTTCCAACGGAATCTTCCTTGGGAGGTTTACGGAACCTTCCAGGAGCCTTCCAATAAAAAGTTTTAATGATAATTTTCAATATTTCGCTGAAAGGTAAACGGAGTCTTCCATTCAAGTTTCCATGAAATCTTTCGGTGCCATGATTCATCAATCTTTCAACGGAATCTTCCTTGGAAGGTTTACGGAATCTTCTAGGAGATTTAGGTCGGAATATTCCAGTGAAAATTCCCATATTTCCCCAAAAGGAAAACGGAGTCTTCTATAAAGCTTCTATGAAATCTTCCGGTGCAATGATTCGTCAATCTTCCAACGGAATCTTCCTTGGAAGGTTTACGGAAGCTTTCAGGAGCCTTCCACTGAAATGTTTCAATGACAATTTCCAATATTTCGCTGAAAGGTAAACGGAGTCTTCCTTTCAAGCTTCCATAAAATCTTTCGGTGCAATGATTCATCAATCTTCCAACGGAATCTTCCTTGAAAGGTTTACGGAAGCTTTCAGGGGCCTTCCACTGAAATGTTTCAATGACAATTTTTAATATTTCGCTGAAAGGTAAACGGAGTCTTCCATTTAAGCTTCCATGAAATCTTTCGGTGCAATGATTAATCAATCTTCCAACGGAATCTTCCTTGGAAGGTTTACGGAAGCTTTCAGGAGCCTTCCACTGAAATGTTTCAATGACAATTTCCAATATTTCGCTGAAAGGTGAACGAAGTCTTCCTTTCAAGCTTCCATAAAATCTTTCGGTGCAATGATTCATCAATCTCCCAACAGAATCTTCCTTGGAAGGTTTACGAAAGCTTTCAGGAGCCTTCCACTGGAATATTTCAATAACAATTTCCAATATTTCGTTGAAAGGTAAACAGAGTCTTCCATTCAAGCTTCCATGAAATCTTTCGGTGCAATGATTCATTAATCTTCCAACGGAATCTTCCTTGGAAGGTTTACGAAAGCTTTCAGGAGCCTTCCACTGGAATATTTCAATGACAATTTCCAATATTTCGCTGAAAGGTAAACGGAGTCTTCCATTCAAGTTTCCATGAAATCTTTCGGTGCAATGATTAATCAATCTTCCAACGGAATCTTCCTTGGAAGGTTTACGGAAGCTTTCAGGAGCCTTCCACTGAAATGTTTCAATGACAATTTCCAATATTTCGCTGAAAGGTGAACGAAGTCTTCCTTTCAAGCTTCCATAAAATCTTTCGGTGCAATGATTCATCAATCTCCCAACAGAATCTTCCTTGGAAGGTTTACGAAAGCTTTCAGGAGCCTTCCACTGGAATATTTCAATAACAATTTCCAATATTTCGTTGAAAGGTAAACAGAGTCTTCCATTCAAGCTTCCATGAAATCTTTCGGTGCAATGATTCATTAATCTTCCAACGGAATCTTCCTTGGGAGGTTTACGGAACCTTCCAGGAGCCTTCCACTAAAAGGTTTCAATGATAATTTTAAATATTTCGCTGAAAGGTAAACGGAGTCTTCCATTCACGTTTCCATGAAATCTTTCGGTGCAATGATTAGTCAATCTTCCAACGGAATCTTCCTTGGAATGTTTACGGAAGCTTTCAGGAGCCTTCCACTGAAATGTTTCAATGACAATTTCCAATATTTCGCTGAAAGGTGAACGGAGTCTTCCTTTCAAGCTTCCATAAAATCTTTCGGTGCAATAATTCATCAATCTCCCAACGGAATCTTCCTTGGAAGGTTTACGAAAGCTTTCAGGAGCCTTCCACTGGAATATTTTAATGACAATTTCCAATATTTCGTTAAAAGGTTAACAGAGTCTTCCATTCAAGCTTCCATGAAATCTTTCGGTAGAATGATTCATTAATCTTCCAACGGAATCTTCCTTGGGAGGTTTACGGAACCTTCCAGGAGCCTTCCACTAAAAGGTTTTAATGATAATTTTCAATATTTCGCTGAAAGGTAAACGGAGTCTTCCATTTAAGTTTCCATGAAATCTTTCGGTGCAATGATTCATCAATCTTTCAACGGAATCTTCCTTGGAAGGTTTATGGAAGCTTTCAGGAGCCTTCTACTGAAATGTTTCAATGATAATTTTCAATATTTCGCTGAAAGGTAAACAGAGTCTTCCATTCAAGCTTCCATGAAATCTTTCGGTGCAATGATTCATTAATCTTCCAACGGAATCTTTCTTGGGAGGTTTACGGAACCTTCCAGGAGCCTTCCACTAAAAGGTTACAATGATAATTTTAAATAATTCGCTGAAAAGTAAATGGATTATTCCATTCAAGTTTCCATGGAATCTTTCGGTGCAATGACTAATCAATCTTCCAACGGAATCTTCCTTGGAAGGTTTACGAAAGCTTTCAGGAGCCTTCCACTGAAATGTTTCAATGACAATTTCCAATATTTCACTGAAAGGTGAACGGAGTCTTCCTTTCAAACTTCCATAAAATCTTTCGGTGCAATGATTCATCAATCTCCCAACGGAATCTTCCTTGGAAGGTTTACGAAAGCTTTCAGGAGCCTTCCACTGGAATATTTCAATGACAATTTCCAATATTTCGTTGAAAGGTAAACAGAGTCTTCCATTCAAGCTTCCATGAAATCTTTCGGTTGCAATGATTCATTAATCTTCCAAAGGAATCTTTCTTGGGAGGTTTACGGAACCTTCCAGGAGCCTTCCACTAAAAGGTTTCAATGATAATTTTAAATATTTCGCTGAAAGGTAAACGGAGTCTTCCATTCAAGTTTCCATGAAATCTTTCGGTGCAATGATTAATCAATCTTCCAACGGAATCATCCTTGGAAGGTTTACGGAAGCTTTCAGGAGCCTTCCACTGAAATGTTTCAATGACAATTTCCAATATTTCGCTGAAAGGTGAACGGAGTCTTCCTTTCAAGCTTCCATAAAATCTTTCGGTGCAATGATTCATCAATCTCCCAACAGAATCTTCCTTGGAAGGTTTACGAAAGCTTTCAGGAGCCTTCCACTGGAATATTTCAATGACAATTTCCAATATTTCGTTGAAAGGTAAACAGAGTCTTCCATTCAAGCTTCCATGAAATCTTTCGGTGCAATGATTCATTAATCTTCCAACGGAATCTTCCTTGGGAGGTTTACGGAACCTTCCAGGAGATTTAAGTCGGAATATTCCAGTGAAAATTCCCATATTTCCCCAAAAGGAAAACGGAGTCTTCTATAAAGCTTCTATGAAATCTTTCGGTGCAATGATTCGTCAATCCTCCAACGGAATCTTCCTTGGAAGGTTTACGGAAGCTTTCAGGAGCCTTCCACTGAAATGTTTCAATGACAATTTCCAATATTTCGCTGAAAGGTAAACGGAGTCTTCCTTTCAAGCTTCCATAAAATCTTTCGGTGCAATGATTCATCAATCTTCCAACGGAATCTTCCTTGAAAGGTTTACGGAAGCTTTCAGGGGTTTTCCACTGAAATGTTTCAATGACAATTTCTAATATTTCGCTGAAAGGTAAACGGAGTCTTCCATTTAAGCTTCCATGAAAACTCTCGATGCAATGATTCATCAATCTTCCACCGGAACCTTCCTTGGAAGGTTTACGAAAGCTTTCAGGAGCCTTCCACTGGAATATTTCAATGACAATTTCCAATATTTCGCTGAAAGGTAAATGGAGTCTTCCATTCAAGCTTCCATGAAATCTTTCGGTGCAATGATTCATTAATCTTCCAACGGAATCTTCCTTGGGAGGTTTACGGAACCTTCCAGGAGCCTTCCACTAAAAGGTTTCAATGATAATTTTAAATATTTCGCTGAAAGGTAAACGGAGTCTTCCATTCAAGTTTCCATGAAATCTTTCGGTGCAATGATTAATCAATCTTCCGACGGAATCTTCCTTGGAAGGTTTACGAAAGCTTTCAGGAGCCTTCCACTGAAATGTTTCAATGACAATTTTCAATATTTCGCTGAAAGGTGAACGGAGTCTTCCTTTCAAGCTTCCATAAAATCTTTCGGTGCAATGATTCATTAATCTCCCAACAGAATCTTCCTTGGAAGGTTTACGAAAGCTTTCAGGAGCCTTCCACTGGAATATTTCAATAACAATTTCCAATATTTCGTTGAAAGGTAAACAGAGTCTTCCATTCAAGCTTCCATGAAATCTTTCGGTGCAATGATTCATTAATCTTCCAACGGAATTTTCCTTGGGACGTTTACGGAACCTTCCAGGAGCCTTCCACTAAAAGGTTTCAATGATAATTTTAAATATTCCGCTGAAAGGTAAACGGAGTCTTCCATTCACGTTTCCATGAAATCTTTCGGTGCAATGATTAGTCAATCTTCCAAAGGAATCTTCCTTGGAAGGTTTACGGAAGCTTTCAGGAGCCTTCCACTGAAATGTTTCAATGACAATTTCTAATATTTCGATGAAAGGTGAACGGAGTCTTCCATTCAAGCTTCCATAAAATCTTTCGGTGCAATGATTCATCAATCTCCCAAAGGAATCTTCCTTGGAAGGTTTACGAAAGCTTTCAGGAGCCTTCCACTGGAATATTTCAATGACCATTTCCAATATTTCGTTGAAAGGTAAACAGAGTCTTCCATTCAAGCTTCCATGAAATCTTTCGGTGGAATGATTTATTAATCTTCCAACGGAATCTTCCTTGGGAGGTTTACGGAACCTTCCAGGAGCCTTCCACTAAAAGGTTTTAATGATAATTTTCAATATTTCGCTGAAAGGTAAACGGAGTCTTCCATTTAAGTTTCCATGAAATCTTTCGGTGCAATGATTCATCAATCTTTCAACGGAATCTTCCTTGGAAGGTTTACGGAAGCTTTCAGGAGCCTTCCACTGAAATGTTTCAATGATAATTTTCAATATTTCGCTGAAAGGTAAACAGAGTCTTCCATTCAAGCTTCCATGAAATCTTTCGGTGCAATGATTCATTAATCTTCCAACGGAATCTTCCTTGGGAGGTTTACGGAACCTTCCAGGAGCCTTCCACTAAAAGGTTACAATGATAATTTTAAATAATTCGCTGAAAAGTAAATGGATTATTCCATTCAAGTTTCCATGAAATCTTTCGGTGCAATGACTAATCAATCTTCCAACGGAATCTTCCTTGGAAGGTTTACGAAAGCTTTCAGGAGCCTTCCACTGAAATGTTTCAATGACAATTTTCAATATTTCGCTGAAAGGTGAACGGGGTCTTCCTTTCAAGCTTCCATAAAATCTTTCGGTGCAATGATTCATCAATCTCCCAACGGAATCTTCCTTGGAAGGTTTACGAAAGCTTTCAGGAGCCTTCCACTGGAATATTTCAATGACAATTTCCAATATTTCGTTGAAAGGTAAACAGAGTCTTCCATTCAAGCTTCCATGAAATCTTTCGGTTGCAATGATTCATTAATCTTCCAACGGAATCTTCCTTGGGAGGTTTACGGAACCTTCCAGGAGCCTTCCACTAAAAGGTTTCAATGATAATTTCAAATATTTCGCTGAAAGGTAAACGGAGTCTTCCATTCAAGTTTCCATGAAATCTTTCGGTGCAATGATTAATCAATCTTCCAACGGAATCTTCCTTGGAAGGTTTACGGAAGCTTTCAGGAGCCTTCCACTGAAATGTTTCAATGACAATTTCCAATATTTCGCTGAAAGGTGAACGGAGTCTTCCTTTCAAGCTTCCATAAAATCTTTCGGTGCAATGATTCATCAATCTCCCAACGGAATCTTCCTTGGAAGGTTTACGAAAGCTTTCAGGAGCCTTCCACTGGAATATTTCAATGACAATTTCCAATATTCCGTTGAAAGGTAAACAGAGTCTTCCATTCAAGCTTTCATGAAATCTTTCGGTGCAATGATTCATTAATCTTCCAACAGAATCTTCCTTGGGAGGTTTACGGAACCTTCCAGGAGCCTTCCACTAAAAGGTTTCAATGATAATTTTAAATATTTTGCTGAAAGGTAAACGGAGTCTTCCATTCAAGTTTCCATGAAATCTTTCGGTGCAATGATTAATCAATCTTCCAACGGAATCTTCCTTGGAAGGTTTACGGAAGCTTTCAGGAGCCTTCCACTGAAATGTTTCAATGACAATTTCCAATATTTCGCTGAAAGGTGAACGGAGTCTTTCTTTCAAGCTTCCATAAAATCTTTCGGTGCAATGATTCATTAATCTCCCAACGGAATCTTCCTTGGAAGGTTTACGAAAGCTTTTAGGAGCCTTCCACTGGAATATTTCAATGACAATTTCCAATATTTCGTTGAAAGGTAAACAGAGTCTTCCATTCAAGCTTCCATGAAATCTTTCGGTGCAATGATTCATTAATCTTCCAACGGAATCTTCCTTGGGAGGTTTACGGAACCTTCCAGGAGCCTTCCACTAAAAGGTTTCAATGATAATTTTAAATATTTCGCTGAAAGGTAAACGGAGTCTTCCATTCAAGTTTCCATGAAATCTTTCGGTGCAATGATTAATCAATCTTCCAACGGAATCTTCCTTGGAAGGTTTACGGAAGCTTTCAGGAGCCTTCCACTGAAATGTTTCAATGACAATTTCCAATATTTCGCTGAAAGGTGAACGGAGTCTTCCATTCAAGTTTCCATGAAATCTTTCGGTGCAATGATTCATCAATCTTTCAACGGAATCTTCCTTGGAAGGTTTACGGAATCTTCCAGGAGATTTAAGTCGGAATATTCCAGTGAAAATTCCCATATTTTCCCAAAAGGAAAACGGAGTCTTCTATAAAGCTTCTATGAAATCTTTCGGTGCAATGATTTGTCAATCTTCCAACGGAATCTTCCTTGGAAGGTTTACGGAGGCTTCCAGGGGTTCTTCGTAGAAAGTTTCCTTTGCAATATTTCAGGAATATTTCTGTTTTCTTCCATAAAGCTTCCATACATATTTCAATAAAATATTCCATCGGAATATTTCGGAATATTCCAATGATATCTTTCATGCTGTGTGGGATGTGTATATATACTTGTTTAAAACTGATTTTTTATATTTTAAGATATTATTTATGCGAAATTTAAGACAATATCTATTCAAAATTTTATAAGAATGTTTTCGACCATCATAATTCTTACATATTAAGAAATTTTATAATACTCTTCTATAAATAAAACAGAGAAATTAGTATATCTTACAAACAGGAGCAGCAAGGATTTCAATTCAAACTGATTTTGGCTCTATTTTCAAGTACAAATACGTCGTCACTTTCAGTTTTTGTCGTCATTTTTATGCGATTTAAAGTTGCTTCCTGCCCACCGTGCTTCATTCATCAGTCGCAATTTACATGCTGCACGCTCCTGCTGGATGCATCTACAACACGTATTCATCGCAATTTTCATGTAATTTTACCACACGTGTCTGCTGCATGCTCTTACCATAAACCTGATGTTCTCGTTTGTTCACGTGAATTATTGCTATCTTTATTTGCAATTTTCGTTTGCAATTTTGTTGCAATCATGCTGCACTTTTTTTGCTGCACATGTCTGTCGCAATTTTCATGTAATTTTACCGCACGCATCTGTGGTCATATACACATATGTATGTACACGGCACGCATAAGTGCCACATGTAATCAGCGGTGCGCAAGTGAGCGAGGTGAAGCCAGTACCAGTAAGGCATAACCAGTCAATGATAGCATTTGTGTTTTAAGACCTCGAGAAATGCACACATTCGTGGAAGAGAATACGAGCAGTAACATTTCCCCTTGTTCAGCCGTACACAGGGCCGTATAAGGTCATATCAAGGCATGAAAATGGTCGCAAGTTTGTTATGAGGAAAGGTGATAAAAATGTGACGGTGAACATAGAGCGGTTAAAACCAGCTTACTTCTTAAATAATGAAATAGAGGAGGAAGATAAAGCAAATAATAAAGAGCAAAGGCAACTAGATAGTAACAGTGATAGGCAAATTGTTAATAGTAACAATGTTCCGTAAATGAAGGCAATTTTTTAATGAAAATGAAATGACTAATATAATAGATGAGGAAGAAAACGTTTTAACAACACATGTAGAAATTCACAACGAAGCTCCACCCGAGTAACGAGGAGTAAATTATGACACAATTGATTATATCAATGAAGGAAACAATAATAATGACGAGTTACTTACAAGGAGAGTACCCGACCTCCGGGAAATGGATTCGGCTGAAACTGCAGGATATGATTTTTTGATAGAAAAAAATCAACCCGTGTTTTTTCTTTTCTTTGAATTGGCCCTATAGACGGAGATATAGACATGTTCTCGAAAATATAATAAAAAGGAGTAATTATAAGATCTTGAATAATCAAACAACTAAGACTCTTACAAAAAAAGTATGGAGAATGAAATAAAGTACAGATTAAATGCTTTAATTTAAGCTTTGTTGCATTCAAAAAGCTTTTGTGGCTTAAAAGTTACAGGTGATTAAAATATGCTAATGGAATAACGTAAAAAGTCGATGATATGTTACACGCCAAAAATATTAACAAATATGTGGTAATATTCAATTAAGCACAACTTTTGAACCACATAAGCTTTTTCAATGCAACATAGCTTAAATAAAAGCATTTAATTTGTACTTTATTGAAGTGAAACTTCTTTACCGACGGTATACACCTCCTATAAGCGATATATAAAAAAATTATACGGGAGTGAATCGATTTCATGACGCTAGATGCAACGGAACTAATGAAACGGAAGTGTATATAGATAGGAGGCGCATGCGCATCTTCACGGCAAAGCAAGGTTCTACACACATATAAAGAAAAACTCGCGGGATTGACTTGATGTCAAACGCAGATATAGTATATGTATACATGCATGCTATATATACTATACAAATCTAAATGAATAAAGAAAGCAATAGTGGCTTGCGTTTTCCCTCTCTTTCTTTCTTTCTTTCTTTATACTGTTGATGGTGCGCCCCTCTCTTCCCTACATTGTTTAAACATGCACGCGCAAGCAATCGTGTGGAAATCAGTGTTAATCCGTTATATATTTAGAAGTAGAAACCATGTAATTCATTAATCACCGTTATTATTATGATTTAATGTTAAGTATTGTAGCAATGAGTAATAAGGATACACTAACCGATAAACAAAGTGAAAAAAATAGCGCTAAAAAAAGAACTGCTGATTCGCAGTCATTGACAGAAAATTTGAAGTAAGTCAAAAATTAATACATTTATTTATATATTAATACATTTTTTTTAATATCCCATTACAATAACGTAATTAATTCTTTTATAATTTTTTTCGATCCATAATTTGCAAAAAAAACTTGCAAACTTTTAAATATTTTTATAAACATTCAGAAACTTTTTCAATCACGATGCAGAATCGTTTCGTTATTACATTGATGCAAAAATTTATAAAAAATTATAAACTTATATTAATTATTATAAACTTTTATTGAAGTTCGAAACTTATAATAATTTACATAACCTTATTCAAATTTTTTACATGCTTCTTAATTTAAAATTAAATGTACATTTTTCAAAAAAAAATTAAAATCAGATCTTAAAATAGACATTTATAAACGCTGTAGTCAACAAACTTCAACAGAACGTGTTAAACTATTTCGGAATACGAAAAAATTAACCTCACAAAGTTTAAAAGTATGATTTTATGTTACTTAATGTAATGATTAAAAAATTAAAATATATAACATAGTTTAATATTTTATTTTTATAAAATAAATATTACTATTAAAAATTTCGTACATTATTTCATTAACAATTGAAAATTTTTTCCTTTAATAAACTATATTTAAAATTATTTTAAAATAAAAAAAAAAAACAGTGATGAAAATTAAATAAACATTTACGAGTACTATAACTTCGTAAAGAAGTTTCACTTCTGTCGGCCAGTCCCAAAGACTGCCACACTGGTTTTTTATTATTATCAAAAAATCATGTCCTGCAGTTTTAGCTAAATCCGTTTCCCGAAGGTCGGGTACTCTCCTTGTTAGTAGCAATGATGACTTAATTAATGAAGGAAATCAACGATAGAGTAGCAACTGAAATATTTCAGAACATAAATAATAATAAAGTAAATGATAAGAAAAAAGTAGAAAAAAAAGAAAAATTTATACCGAACATTTTAAAAAGAAAAAAGATAAATAGTATATTAGTAGATAAAAAAAGAGGTAAAGTAAAAAAATGTAAAGCTAGCATAAAAAATTTAGATTTTGTATAGTTTTTCACTCCAATTATGTAAATAGATTTAAGAAAAAATTGTAAAGCCAAATGTTGTATAAACTATTGATTTTCTTTTGTAAAGAAAAAACTTTTATTATTGTAAGTGACGTTCGTGTAATACGATACACGTGAATTATTAAATTTGTAAAAAATTAAGTTCGATTGATATAACTACTATTTGTAAAAAATTATTATATAAAAATATTTTAAAACTTAGCAACTAGAATATATTATTAATACAATGGAATATTGTCAAATAAACATGTTGCAACGAGATGATTGTACATAGAAGTAGGCAAATTGCGTAAAAAGTACCTCAGAATGAATATGTAAAATGAAAAAAATATGTTAAAATATAGAAGATACATGTGTGTAGAAAGAATGTCTGATATATATGAATATAGTGTAAAAATATAAAAAAAGAATGCATAGAATATCTATAATAATGCGTATGTATGATTTGTAAGTATGAATTCATTAATTGCGCGGGTAATTAAATCTAAATACAAGTAATTGATAAAAAGGTATAAAGTGTGCAAGTATGTATTATTAATTGCGGAAGCAATGGTAAAATAAGGTACGTATAATTATTAAGGTATGCAAGTATGTATTACTGATTGCGTGAGTAATAAAAAGCTAAACTGTGATGTAATTACGAATAACAAATATGTAAAAATCAATATAATAAAATTTGTTAGTGCAGAGCAATTAATTGCAAAAACTATTGTAATGTAATTAATTGCGAAATATTTTGTCACTTGCATACAAATAACTATTTCTGGACATTTAGGGGGGAGTATTGTGGGCATGCACACACATGTATGTACACGGCACGCGTAAGTGCCACACGGAATGCGAGATAGCGAGAGTCAGACTGCTCTTGACCCGCTCTAAGATAAGTATTATCTACCTCCGCCATTCTCAGGCGAAACAATCATTATAATAAGAGCAGTGAATGAAGCCTGCATTTATCTGTATTACAGTTTGGAGTTATTTTCCTGGATTTTCTCATCCTATCTTCCTCAAGTGTGTATAGGAACACACATCTGTTGCATAATCTTACCGCAATTCTGTTGAATTTCTGCCGCATGTGAGCGCATATTATTTCTATTCCTAATCTGCAATTTTCATTTACAATTCTGATGTAATTATGCTGCACTCATCTGCTGTACGTACATGCATCAATTATCCTGCAATTCTGCACTGAGAGAAAATTCATGCTAATAGAGTATGCGAACTACCATCTACGCGAGCATATAAAATATTGATACAAATATAACAGGCGTGAGGAGCTCTATCAGTATTGGATTACCTTATACTAAAAAAGATGGTATGGAGAGTAACTAAAGCATGAACGGCATTCACTGATGACTCGCGTGGTATACTTCGATGACTCCCCACTCTCATATCCTTTGTTTGCTTGAGTCGTCTCCTCTTTTGGGTGGCGACGCGAGCAAACACGGCTGGTCAATATCCAAAATCATGTCGCAAATTTCATTAACGTATTTTCGTTGCGTGAATCTTTTTTTTCTTTTCTTTTCTTTTTTCATGAGGGAAGAGACATTATAAATATAATCTGTTAAACTTTGTAACTACACTGAGAGAACATTGGCTCGTCTGCTGGAAACTCTAAGTACAGCCGCTGCATCGTCGATTCGTGCAGAAGCGCCACAAGATTCGGGGGCCCAGCCGTCCCAAAACGACTAATATACATCAGCTGAGTTTCTCTTTTCGTCCACCAGAGGCGCTTTTCAGATATCGTAGGCGCTTTTTGTATATCATAAGCGCAAGACTAAGACGAATGCTGCACTGTTTCGGGACAGCAGCAGCACCAAATCAAAGGACGAATCAATTCATGCGTTTTAGAGTTCTGCTGTACTAGTAAGTGCAGCATTTATACCAATATTCTCTCAGTGTATCAATAATTAATTTTTAACTTAAAATTTAATTATTTTAAACAGCTGGGGGGGGGGGGGGCAGATGAGCATGTACGATTTTACGCCAGATATATTTCGAAGTACACTGAGAGAAAATTTATGCTAATAGAGCATGCAAACTGCCATCTATGCGAGCATATAAAACATTGATACAAATATGACAGGCGTGAGAAGCTCTATTAGTATTGGATTACCTTATACTAAAAAAGATGGTATGGAGAGTAACTAAAGCATGAACGGCATTCACTGATGACTCGCGTGGTATACTTCGATGGCTCCCCACTCTCATATCCTTTGTTTGCTTGAGTTGCTTCCTCTTTTGGGTAGCGACGCGAGCAAACACGGCTGGTCTATATCCAAAATCATGTCGCAAATTTCGTAAACGTATTTTCGTTGCGTGAATCTTTTTTTTCTTTTCTTTTCTTTTTTTATGAGGGAAAAGACATTATAAATATAATCTGTTAAACTTTATAACTATCAATAATTAATTTTTAACTTAAAATTTAATTATTTTAAACAGCTGGGGGGCAGATGAGCACGTACGATTTTACGCCAGAGATATTTCGAAGTAGCGTTGGTCTAGTGCGTAACTTTCACGCTTTCCATTTGGAGTACGCGTGTTCAACTCTCGGCTAGGGTCACTTTTTTTTATTTTTTTTGTTATTGTTTTAATATGTTTTATTCCTTTTTATATTTATTTTTTTTTAGATTTTGTATTTGTTTAATAATTTTAAAATTTAATTTTTTAGAAGTACGCTCGTTTTTTTCAGTGAAAATTTTTTAAAAATAAATTATTCTTTATAGGTAGTAATTACAAATATTGATAAATAAATAATAGTGATGTTTATTTTATAATAGTGATGTTTGTTTTATAATAGTATAGTTTAATTTATTTATAATTTAGTTTATAAAATTTACAATAAATTACAATAAATAAATAAAACTGAGGTATTATTATTTATGTTATAATATATATTGTATATTGAAATATGTTTATAAAGACAAAATTGAACTATAGTATTGTAAACATCACTATTATTTATTTATTAATATTTTAAATTATTTTCTATATGAAATAATTTATTTAAAAATATTAATAAAAAAAACGAGCATACTTTAAGTAACTTGTGAAAAAATAGATTTTAAAATTTATAAAAAAATAGAAAATAAAAAAAATATAAATAAAAAAAAGCAATAAAAACTATTGAAATAATAAAAAAAAAGTTTAAAAAAAGTGGTTCTAACCAAGAGTTGAACTCGCGTACTCAAAAGGAAAAGCGCTAACGTTACGCACTAGACCAACGCTACTTCGAAATATCTCTGGCGTAAAATCGTACATGCTCATCAGCCCCCCAGCGGTTTAAAATAATTAAATTTTAAGTTAAAAATTAATTATTTAAAGTTAAAAAGTTTAACAGGTTATATTTATAACGTATCTCCCTTCATAAAAAAAGAAAAGAAAAGAAATAAAAGATTCATGCTACGAAAATACGTTAACGTATTTGCAACATGATTTTGGATATAGACCAGCCGTGTTTGCTCGCGTCGCCACCCAAAAGAGGAGGCGACTTGAGCAATAGAAGAATGCCATAGTTAGCAGTAAAGAAAGAATAATGGACAAGCCACGTTTACTTCCTTCACGTCTCATGAGAGGATACAGCGCTAGCTATCGAAGGATATTAGAGTGCGGAGTTACTAAAGCATGTAAACAAACAGTTTTTGGATAGTACAAACCTCGTAAGAGTAGATGGCGCTGTTATGAAAGTATAGGATATTACTTACTAACTTTGGATACGTAAACTAAATGCTCTATTGGCATGAATTTTCTCTCAGTGTAGCGTTGATCTAGTGCGTAACGTTCGCGCTATTCCTTTTAAGGACGCGTGATCAACTCTCGGCTAAGGTCACTTTTTTTAAATTTTTTTTTTATTGTTTTAATATTTTTTATTCCTTTTTATATTTATTTTTTTTTAGATTTTATATTTTTTTAATAATTTAAAAATTTAATTTCTCGCAAGTACGCTCGTTCTTTTCAATGAAAATTTTTTTAAAATAAATTATTCTTTATAGGTGGTAATTACAAATATTGATAAATAAATAATAGTGATGTTTATTTTATAATAGTATAGTTCAATTTATTTATAATTGAGTTTATAAAATTTACATTAAATTACAATAAATAAATAAAACTGAGGTATTATTATTTATGTTATAATATATATTATGTATTGATATATGTTTATAAAGACAAAATTGAACTATAGTATTGTAAACATCACTATTATTTATTTATTAATATTTTAAATTATTTTCTATATGAAATAATTTATTTAAAAATATTAATTAAAAAAATGAGCATACTTTAAGTAACTTGTGAAAAAATGGATTTTAAAATTAATAAAAAAATAGAAAATATAAAAAATATAAATAAAAAAAAGTAATAAAAACTACTGAAATAATAAAAAAAAAAGTTAAAAAAAAGTGTTCTAACCAAGAGTTAAACTCGCGTACTCAAAAGGAAAAGCGCGAACGTTACGCACTAGACCAACGCTACTTCGAAATATCTCTGGCGTAAAATCGTACATGCTCATCTGCCCCCAGCTGTTCAAAATAATCAAATTTTAAGTTCAAAATTAATTATTGATAGTTACAAAGTTTGACAGATTCGTATTCGTACCTTAACTCGCCGTCGAGGCGCTACCGCGCCTCTTGATTATATTTATAATGTATCTCCCTTTATAAAAAAAGAAAAGAAAAGAAAAAAAAGATTCACGCTACGAAAATATGTTAGCAAAATTTGCTACATGATTATGGATATAGACCAGCCATGTTTGCTCTTCAAGCATATACTACTGGAGGAAGCCTCAGAATGGCATCAAGCGTTTTAAGGCAAAGAGAGAGAAAGCCTCTATTTTGGTACGTGCTGTCTCTCTCTAGCCTGATTTGATTGTGATTTGTTCCCCACTAAGAATGTGAGAGAGAGATAGCACGTACCAAAATAGAGGCTTTTTCTCTCTTCGCCTTGTAACGCAGTTAATAGCTGGGAGGCTTCCTCCAGTAGTATATGCTCGAAGTGTTTGCTCGCGTCGACACCCAAAAGAGGAGGCGACTTCAGCAATGGGAGAATGTCATAGTTAGCGGTAAGGGTGAAATCAGATGGAGCGGAAAATAGACGACGGAACGTCACAAAACATTCATTCCGTCGCCTTGTTTTCCGTCAAATTTTTTCCCTATGTTCACATGGCGCGGAATGTAGCTGAAAAATTGTTAAAAATAGCATACAAATGTATCCGCGAATTTTAAATTAACAACGAAAATGTTAAGAAAGTTGGAAATAATCACCTATTGTTATTGTAATGAGATTCTTTTTTTATAAAAATAAAATATAGTTTGTTATTATAACCAAATATTTCAATTAACATCATTATTTTTTAATTATAAAATTGCTAATCAACGTCACAGAACTTCTATTCCGCTCCATGTGAATATAGGGAAGCAAATTTGACGGGATAATAGAAGCGTCACAGACTTTTTGAAATTGTTTAAACAAATAGTTAACCAAAATAGAATTTAAAAGTTTGATTGAAATTAAAAGTACAGCTATGGAAAGCAAATTAAAAATATTACATGAGGTTATTGAAGCACTAATAATTTTTTTAAACAAAATAAAAATTTATGTCGTCTATTACGTCGTCTTTACTCCGTTGGCAGAATACAAAGATGCGGAATTGAGGTTCTGTGACGTTCCGTCGCCTATTTTCCGCTCCATCTGATTTCACCCTAAAGAAAGAATAGTGGATAAGCCACGTTTACTCCCTTCACGTCCCATGAGAGGATACAGCACCAGCTATCGAAGGATATTAGAGTGGGGAGTTATCAAAGCATGTAAACAAACAGTTTTTGGATAGCATAAACCTCGTAAGAGTATATGACGCTGTTATGAAAGCATAGGATATTACTTACTAACTTTGGATACGTAAACTAAATGCTCTATTAGCATGAATTTTCTCTCAGTGTGCCACACGTGCGAGGGCAATATTTTTATTTTTTTTAAATAGCACTCTTTTACTGTAATTGTGGCGTACTTTTACGTTCTTAGGATAATTTTCTGGCAGCAGAACCATAAGCAAATCACGTATAAATAGCTGAAATTTTCGTGCGTGCACCCAAAATTGAAGCGAAATTGGGATGGATTTGCTATCAGGGTATTCCTCATTTTCTTTGTACCGCAGCTGTGCCTCGTTTTGATTAGGTCACGGCAGTAAGGTCTGAATTTATAGTCGGTGCTCAAACTCAAACCTCATTCTGTTTTTGTTTCTCTCATAATAAAACCTCATTCTGTCTTTGTTTGCTTGAGTTTGAGCATCGACTATAAATTCGGGCCTGACACATAGAATGGAAGACACTTCTCTCATTTCTCGGTAATTGCTCTCGTAAAAAGTATTGTAAAATGAGATTTTGGCATGAGATCGCATTTGAAATTTTTTAGTAGGATCATCTTACAAATTTTTTTTTTTTTTTTTTTTTTTAAAAAAAAAAGATTAATATATAAAGGATATTGTCCTCTATATGATTAACCTTTTTCCATGGTGAAGTCGAGGGAGTCCAGCCCGGAACCGTTTAACACATTACATCAGGCTAGACTGTCAGACCCACCATACCGAAAACTTTGACTACCGATGGATGGTCAGCCACTTTTGGTGACCAACAATCAACCGATACCCAATGAGATCGGATTTTTGAGAGTCGCGATATAAAATGGCACGTACACTAATTTTCTTTCGAAAAAAAAGTTTAGAGGTACCTGGCCAGGATTCGAACCCATGCCCTCCGCGTTGAAGGCAAGAGCTCTATCCGTTACGCCACCGCGCTCTCTATTCACCGCGCTCTCTATATCATCTTACAAATTAGATGAAGAACACTATGCAACTCAATAATCAAATAGAATAAAAAAATATTTAAAAAAAATACATTTTTTTGAAAACTATTTCGAATTAAAATTATAATATAAAAACTAAAAATTCAAATCTTGAACTTAGAGATGCAACGATAAATATTTACTTATCTAATCTCACAGCATAAATGAGTCTGGAAACAATTTCAAATTTATAATAAAATGATTTCGTAAAGCTAACGAAAAAAAGTCAGAACATGAGATATTACATAAATCCTTGCTGGAAGGACTTTGAAAAGACTGAAAGGAAACGTGAAACATGACAGAATAATTAAGAAATATTTTCAGGGTTAATTTGTTATTCATCGGCTTGTTGTTCTTTACTTTTCTCTTGGTCAAAATATGGACATTCATTAAACTGAGATTATAAAAAGTGCGTACATATGTACAGACCAGTTTTCGACTGCTTGAAAAATAAAACATTTAGCGTGCAGTTGTAGTTTGTCCATTTGGAAATCCCTGTTATTAATAAAAAAAAAGGGATGCATATTAATTTTATATTTTTTCTCTCAGCTGCATACACAGAAAGAAATTTGGCAATGCATGATTACCATTTTATGATCATATAGGATTTCAAAATTATTTAAAATAATATATTAGAAAATATATTTGGTATAACATTTTTCTCATAATTGAAATATCAAATTTCAAGAAGCTTCGAAACACCTATGCTATGCTTGAAATCCTACATGTCAACAAAGAGAAAACAAATCACAAAACTTGACATCCCAGATGTCAAGGGCATTGAATCCTATGTTTCAAGAATCATTGAAATGATATATTACCAACTATTTCATTAACAAAGTTGAAAATTGTAATGTATTATTCAATGGATGTTCATTTAGTATTTCAATCAACATTGAAATCTTCTATTGCCAAATTTCTTTCTGTGTAGGTATACGCTATATTTTCATCAAAAATAAATAAGACAGAATGCTCTAAGACTTTTCAAGGAATAACACCCCTTTCCTTTCTTTCATTATATTTAATAAAGTGTACAGTGTTGTGCACTCACATGTTTTATTTTCAAGCATTATCATATCCAAAACTTGTCTCGTTAGATTAATTTTGACTGAGATGCTCTAATTTGATAGCCTACAATATCTTTGTTTGAAATCAACCCTAGATTCCAAAAATTTAACTTGGTCTTTTTGATGCATCAATCATAATTTACATTTTTACAAAATTTCAACATATTTTTTTCAGTATTTCTATTTGGTAGTATAATAAGGTAGTATACTACCTTAAATATTTAGAACTCTGCTTTGACCTTTCAATAAACTTTTTATTAAATTATTTTGTTCATAATTGATCAATATTTTCCCTTCCATAAAAATTTATAGGTTCAACTGGATTCATTACGATTAAATAAATAATTTTAAATAAATACAAATGACTATAACTTACTGTTATCTATCTTTGTCACCATATTATTAACATAAATATTTTTCATTCAGAATTGAGGGCCTGGAAACGAAAAGGGCTTATAGCCCATTTAAATAACATTGACTATAAGCCCTTTTCGTTTCCACACCCTCAATTATTTACCAAAGTTATTTCTATATCTTTCTTGTAGATAAGACACAAATTATTGGTAAATGTTCCATAAAAAATAAAAATACTTTATATTGGACAATAAATTGTCTAGCATTCTTAATGTGTTTTTTTTTTAACTGGTTGAAATACTTTTTTAAGAATTCATGTCAATAAAGTGTGTATAAGAAAAAAAATTTCTAAACATTTTTCGTAATTAATGGACTATTTTTTTTAGTTATCTTCATTATAAAAATATCTTCAAGGCATGTGAATGATAATCTACACAAAATTTCATGATTATATCAACTTTATTCATAATCATCATAAATAGAATTGGTTTTAATATTGAATTTATGATTTAGAAAATAGTGTTTTTTTTTTTCAATTTTCATGATGCACCCATTGACATCATGTTAGTACCATTTCAAAGCATGCTTTGAAAATTAAATTTTGTCAACTATGTTTTTAGTATTTTTAGTAATAATTGTGAAGTAAAAAATGTGTACTTTTATATTCTTTTAAAATTCTGTAAAACAATTCTACTAAAAATTTTTTATTTATCAAACATAAATGAGAAATTTTTAAACTGATAAAGATGTAGAATCATTAATCTATTAATTTTGCAAAAAATTTAATTCATGAATAAAAAATAAAATATTTTTTAAATCATGACTGCATCTATATTAAAATCTTTTATTTAACTTAAGATTAATAATTTAAAGCTTTTCTAAATATGATTTTAGATTAATTGTTTGTCACATTTTACAGTAGTTAGTTTTCTTTCATTTTTATTAACTTTTAAATTAACATTGGAAATATATTCAAGTTTAAAAATAATACAATGTGAAATGTGAAAAATTCACAAATGCTTAATAAGTTATTTAGACTTAAATTCTACAACTATTTGGCAGTTTTTATTTTATAGATGTAACTAGATTGATTTACTTAATTTGAACTGCGATTTTTTTGCATATTTCATTTGTGTATTCACTGCATTTTGCAGAACCACCTAAATCCCCTGTCAAATATTTAGCTTCTTTAATAGTATCATAAGCAGCATGCTCAATAATTTTGGCGTGATCATTCAAACTCATATATTTCAACATCATAACTGCAGAGAGTAATAAAGCTGTAGGATTAGCTTTATCTTGACCTGCAATGTCAGGTGCAGTACCGTGTACCTATACAAAAAATATAGTTAAAATAATTCAAACATCCATATAAAAGTTTTTTTCAATAAAAATTTTTAATTGTATGTAAACTTACAGATTCAAAAAGAGCACCATTCAAACCAATATTACCACTTGGTGTAAGACCTAAGCCTCCTACAAGGCCTGCACACATATCCGATAAAATATCACCATACAAGTTAGGCATAACTAAAACATCATATTGACTTGGATCTTGTACCATATTTAAGCATACAGTATCCAAATACCTTTCTTCAAATTTAACATTTGGAAATTTTTGAGCAGCTTCCCTACAGCATCTCAAAAATAAACCATCTGACATTCTCATTATGTTGGCTTTATGTACAGCTGTAACCTAATAAAATAATTTTTAATTGTAACAATTATACTGTTAAATGGAATATAGAATAAAATTACAGCTCAAACCTTTTTTCTATTATTATCTTGAGCATATTGGAAGGCAAATTCTGCTACTCTACTAGAAGCTTCTTCAGTGATGAGTTTTATAGATTGTACAACTCCTTCAACAATTTCATGTTCTATACCTGAATATTCTCCTTCTGTATTTTCTCTAATAGTTACAACATCAACATTATCATAGAGTGTTTTATATCCTTCCAACGAACGACAAGGTCGTACATTAGCATATAGATTAAATTCCCTTAAATTTTAATTGTGAGAATTTGAAATATTATGCTTTATTTTGTATTTTGTTTATATAAAAAAAAATAAATATTACTTTCTTAATGCAAGATTTAATGATCTGTGACCTTTTCCTATTGGTGTCATAAGTGGTCCTTTTAAACCAATTTTATTTTTATTAATTGAATCAATTGCAGCTTGTGGAATTCCAAATTTTCCATCTGCTCCTCTAACTGGTGTAACATCAACAGATTCCCATTGAATAGGTACCTATTTAATTATTTTTTTACAGTTGATAAATTGTATATCATTAATATTATAATTATATGAAATTGATATTTATTTTTTATATATAGTTTTTCATATAACAATATACATGGAAAATTTAATAGAACATTTTTACTTTTCATTTTGCATGTTAACTTAGTATTTGTAAAAAATTGTTAATACACATAGCTAAATAAAAGTTGAAAAAGTTGACAAATTTTTGTACATAAAATAAAAGTAAAATTTTAAATAAAAATAGGTTAATGTCAGAAGAAAAAACTTTTACCTTAGCTGCTTCGAATATTTTTTGCACTGCTGCTGAAATCTCAGGTCCTATACCATCTCCAGGAATGAGAGTACATTTGTGAATATTACTGCTATATAGTCGTATACCAATGACCTTTGGAAATATCTGTTATGTAAAAATAAAAATAGATTCAGTTGGTTAGAATAGAATAAGATGGTAGATATATAAAAGAACAAAAAATAACAAGGAAACAGAGAGTTATTGAATGAAAACACTTAATTTCTGAAAATAATCCTGGAAACCTAAGTTTTTCAATAATATGAAAGATTAAAAAGATCAGAGTCAAGAAGATGGATCTGTAAAAATCAATTTCTGAACTTTTTGAAAAATGACATTCAAAGATCAAAATGAAACACTATTCTTTTGAATTTCGTTAGTACAAGAATAGATACTTACTGTATAACGAATCCAGTGAGCTGCCATTCTTTGGAATAATTTTTTTAGATTTAGAATTAGAATCACTGTAAATAATATCTGAATAATACTTTGGCACTCTATTAAACATTAAAGAAGATCCATCAGCGACCTAATGAGTATAAGAAAATTACTGAAGGTAGTCGAAAAAAGAGTTAAAAAAGTTTTAGGGTAAAATCAGATGAAGCGGAAAATAGACGACGGAACGTCACAAAACATTTATTCCGTCGCCTTGTTTTCCGTCAAATTTTTTCCCTATATTCACATGGCGCGGAATGTAGCTGAAAAATTGTTAAAAATAGCATACAAATGTATCCGCGAATTTTAAATTAACAACAAAAATGTTAAAAAAGTTGGAAATAATCACCTATTGTTATTTTAATGAGATTCTTTTTTTACAAAAATAAAATATAGTTTGTTATTATAACCAAATATTTCAATTAACATCATTATTTTTTAATTATAAAATTGCTAATCAACGTCACAGAACTTCTATTCCGCTCCATGTGAATATAGGGAAACAAATTTGACGGGATAATAGAAGCGTCACAGACTTTTTGAAATTGTTTAAACAAATAGTTAACCAAAATAGAATTTAAAAGTTTGATTGAAATTAAAAGTACAGCTATGGAAAGCAAATTAAAAATATTACGTGAGGTTATTGAAGCACTAATAATTTTTTTAAACAATATAAAAATTGATGTCGTCTATTACGTCGTCTTTACTCCGTTGGCGGAATACAAAGATGCGGAATTGAGGTTCTGTGACGTTCCGTCGCCTATTTTCCGCTCCATCTGATTTCACCCTTAGAGTTCTATGAAGTCGGCTATCAAATAATTTATTTACGATATATATATAATGCTAATCAGTATAATTTTAAATGCTAATTTTATTCATAGAAATAAGAAAAATTGCTCGATTTTAATTTCTTTGAGAAATTTCCAGGTTTTCCAATATTTTTCAGCTATAACGTAAAAACTTTTTGGTTTATTGATTTGTGACGGTCATGCTTCTCCGGTCACTGCAGGGGGCTGCTCCGGAGCGATAAACTTAGTGTATCGATATATGCTATCTTTGTTCAGTACATTAATTTCATATCTTCTGTCTCTGTGATACAGAGTTGTGCAATTTTCTAGAGCAACCCTCCAGCAGGCGTTGCCAAAAATGATCCCTATTGAAAATAATCACGTCTTTTTTGACGTATTTTGTTACGTCATTTAATGACGTAAAAAAATACGTATTTTGTTACGTCATGATTTGGAAGATTTTCTACGTATTTTTTTTCCCAAATATGTCATTTTCTTAAGTATTTGCGATGGTGTGCAAAATCATCTCAAAACACAGATGACGTATTTTTCCAGAAAACACGTCATCTTTTACGTAATTAATAACGAAATTTTAAATTATTTTTGTAAATTATATCCTCACGAGAAAATAACTCGATATTCATTTTCCATTCAAAGGAAAAACCAAAAAACGAGGTACTCGACGGTGACATATTCTATGATAATTCTTTTTCCCACATCTAAAAATTAACTAATAAAAATGAGCGGACTGACGGAACCATCCAATAATGTCGCGTTATTTTAAAATCACAGAAAAAGAACTATCATAGAATATGTTTCCGTTTACAACTCGTAGTTTAAATTCTTCAGAGATCGAAGAGCTTCTACGATTCAACTGAGTTTTGGCTTTACATGTCCGCATCTTTGAAATTTGTGTGAGGGATCACAAAACGAAGAAAAACACCATCTAGCGACTCATAGTCTAATTGATGATCGATTACCCACACAGCATGAAATATTGCAGTGAAACTTTCACTGAAATATTGTGCTGAAATATTGTCACAAGATTGCAGCAATCTTGTCTTAACATTGCTAAGAAGTTTCATGAAACATTTCAGTGTGATATTGCTGCAAACTTGCTACAAGGTTACAGAAAATAATTCAAGCAATATTGCAAGGAACCTTTCATGAAAGGTTGCAGCGAGGTTTCTGCAAGGTTTTATAAAACATTTCATGAAATATTGCAAGAAACCTTTTGTGAAAGGTTGCAGCGAGGTTTCTGTAAGATTTTAGAAACATTTCATGAAATATTGCAAGAAAACTTTCACGAAAGGTTGCAGCGAGGTTTCTGCAAGATTTTAGAAACATTTCATGAAATATTGGACGAAAACTTTCACGACATTTTTCAGCGAGGTTTTCAGCAAAATTTAGAAAACATTTCATGGGATATTGCAAGGAACCTTTCATGGAAGGTTGCAGCAAGTTTTCTGCAAGATTTTAGAAATATTTCATGAAATATTGCAAGAAACCTTTCATGAAAGGTTGCAGCGCGGTTTCTGTAAGACTTTAAAAACATTTCATGAAATATTGCAAGAAAACTTTTATTACATGTTTCTGTGAGGTTCCTAGCAAGATTTGGGGAACATTTTACGAAATATCGCAAGAGACCTTTGATGAAAGGTTGCAGCAAGGTTCGTGCAAGATTTTAGAAACATTTTACGAAATATTGCAAGATACCTTTTATGAAAGGTTTCAACGAGGTTTCCAGCAAAATTTGATGAATATTTTATGAAATATTACGAGGGATCTTTTGTTAAAAGTTGCAGTAAGATTTCTGCAAGGTTTTTGACAAGATTTCTAAGATATCACAAAAAATATTGCTATGTACATTTCGCCTATGGTTATTACCATATTTTTGGCAATCTTTATAAAATATTCCAGAAAAGCGTTTCACAAAAAGTATCAGCAAAGTTTCATAAATAATTTCAAAATGAAATTGCAGCAAACCTTTCATAAACAGTTTCAGCAATAATTCCGCAAGTTTTTATAAATATTAGAAACAAAACCTTTTATTTCAATATTCTCTACTTCTCTCAAAAACGATGCTGAGGAATTTTTTCTTCTTGTGCACAAATATTGATAATAATACTATTGCGCTCAACTAGTAATTTATAGATACAACGATTAATACTTAAGCAAAGAAGAAAAACTTTATTACACAAGGATATAAAATCCTGCCTACTATTAAATATTACTGCAGCAAGCTTTTGGCAAGATTTAAGAAATATTTTACAAAATATTGCAGGAAACCATACGGAAAGGTATGAGCGTTGTTCGCGGCAAAATTTGGAAAAAATTTCATAAAATATTACGAGAAACCTTTCATGAAAGATTGCTGCGAGGTTTCCTGCAAGGTTGCAGCGAGGTGTTCTAAAAGATTGCTGCAAGGTTTCTTGAAATGTTTCTGTTACATTTCCTGAAATATTGCTGTGAGTTTTTCATGAAAGGTTGCTGCGAGGTTTTCTAAAAGATTGCTGCGAGGTTTTTAGAAATATTTCAACCGGGTTCTAGCGCGGACATATAAATGTTGCTGCAATCTTTTATGAAAGGTTGCTGCAAGGTTTTCTGAAAGATTGCTGCGAGGTTTTTAGAAATATTTCAACCGGGTTCTAGCGCGGACATATAAATGTTGCTGCAATCTTTCATGAAAGGTTGCTGCGAAGTTTCGAAACTTTCATGAAACCTTGCAGCAACCTTGCAGCAATCTTTCATGCTGTGTGGGTACGTCGATTCGATTCGATTTTTACCAATTTTAGGGAAGGAAGGGGTCGAACCAGAACCTATGGATGGTAACGCAAGGGAGGGGGGATAACTAAAGTAACGTTGAAAACTCTAATGTAAAAAAATAATTTTCATTTATTGTTAAAATTAGCGGGAGGTGGCTTGAATGAAATAAACGCAATTAATTTGTAATAAATAATTTATTATAAAAAAATCTTAATACATCTTGACTTCCTAACTATTAAGCACAGAATGAACAAACGCATCTCGCGTTCATCAAAGATACCCCGCCTTACGGTGGCGTCACACACTACACACACTCGATTGAGCGTGTCTATATTTTTAACACTCCCTTCCACGCTCAATGTTGTTTATCATACATAAATAATTTTTATTAGAATATATAAATAAAAATATATATAAAAGAAATAGAATTTTAAGTTTTTCAAACTTGATTTAAGGATAACTATATCATTTTGGTACACGATTTATTAGATATATTAAGAAAAAAAGTTTCCATTTTCATTCAAGCCTACTGGCCATATTTGGGTCTGGGTCAGATTTTGGGACTCACGAACTATCCTATCTTAGAGCGATAAAAAAGCGACAAATCTTGCGACTAGAATGAAGTTGCTAGCTCTATCCGTTCCTGAGTTACTGTAGTGGATTTTGTATTTCAATATTAAGCAAGAATAGCTATTATTTCTCGGAAACAGCTAGAGCGACAAAATCCAGTGTAGGATTAAATGTCAGCAACAAATTAACAATAAATTATTAAACATTGCATGACTTATTAGATACATTAAGAAAAAAAGTTTCCATTTTCACTCAGGCCCGCTGGCCATATCTGGGTCTGGGTTAGATTTTGGGACTTACGAACTATCCTACCTTAGAGCTACAAAAAAGCGACAAATCATGCAACTGGAATAGAGTTGCTAGCTCTATCCGTTCCTGAGTTACTGAAGTGGATTCCTTAGCTTAATATTAAGTTAGAATAGCTATTGTTTCTTGGAAATAGCTAGAGCGAAAAAATCCAGTGTAGGATTAAATGTCAGCGACAAATCAGCAACAAATTATTAAACATCGTATGATTTATTAGATACATTAGGAAAAGAAGTTTCCATTTTTAGTAAGGCTCAATGACAATATCTGGGTTTGGGTCAGGTTTTGGGACTCACAAACTATCCTATCTTAGAGCGACAAATTATGCAACCAGAATGTAGTTGCTAGCCCTATCCGTTCTTGAGTTACTATAGCGGATTCCATAGCTTAATATTAAGTTAGAATAGCCATTGTTTCTCGGAAATAGCTAGAGCGACAAAATCCGGGATAGAACAACAAATTAGCGACGAATTGTGGTACTATTCCGAGTTTGGCCCTATGAAGTGGATTTCGTAGCTTAATATACATCACGCAACAGCGCGCTTAGTAAGCTGAAACTTGTTCGTTCTCGAGGTAGTGGGTTCGAACCCCCGTCAGTCCGAAATTATCGGGAGCATTTAACACGTGTCCACCGGTTTTTTCAATGATAGAAATTTGCTTGCTGACTAACAAAAAACTGTTAATATATAGAAATACTCAGATGAGGAATACGACTTTAAATAATAAAAAAAAAGTACGATTACAACGGGCGAAACATTCTTAAAACTCTTTCGATTGCAGAAAGAAGAGCAAGCCATCGAGTTTTACAATAACCTAACATTTTTCTGTATATCACTTCAACTTCATCACAAAAAAATTTTAATTCAGCAGTACGAACGGTGTGAATATGAGAATGTGAATAAATTGTATTAATTATAGTCTCAACATCGATAGGTAACAGATCGTAAGCTGTTTGGATGGTATTATGTACAATGTGAGCTGCACATCCTACACCGAAATTACTTTTATTTCAATTTTTCTATTGTTTAAAAATAGTTCATTATTAACCAAGGGAGAGAAGTTGATCATGAAATGCTCGCGTATGGTTTGCCCCCGAGCGCAGTGAGGGGGCAAATACGCGAGTAATTGATGGTCAACTTCTCTCCCGAGGTGAATATACGATTTTTTCTTATTCCCGGCGAAAAGTTTGCGCAACAATAAATGTTTATTTATAAAAAATGAATAAAAATTCATGAAAATTGTTGCGGCTGTAGCGCGTCGGCACATCGAGTAGTGGACCTGCGCACTAGCGTTTATTTGAGTGAGGAAGAAGTGGCGTGCGAGTGCGAAAGAGAAAGAAAGCAAGCGAGCTCAATGTACCAAGTCTTTGAAACTGTTAGATGATAATTCATTAAATAATCTCAAACTCGGTATTGAAACAGTTTTATAATTCATTGTTTGTAAGTTATTTAGATTAAAAGCTATCTATAATACAGTTAGTATATATATATATATATATATATATATATATATATATCTATATATACATATGATGATTTCTTTTCTTTTCGGCATATCTTATGATGAGAAAAAACTTTTTTACATCCTTGCCGACGAACTCCTCCGAAGTTTGTATTTGCATTGTCAGCATAGTATGATGTCAGTTTATTTTCAAGACTATGCTGTTCAATAACTCGCATTAAATTATTTATTATTATTTCAGCTGTCTGGTTTTCTTCAACCGAATTAAAACATTTAACCTGAAAAACATAGATTCAACGAGTTTGTACTTGTGCGACAGAGTGCACGGTGAACTTGGAGTATCAAATCAATTGGGCATCCATCTTATGTTGCCCGCACACACGATCGATTCTACGCTCGAAACGATCGTTTCTTAAAGTGAAATAAGGTGTGAAGTCCAAGTATATGGTGCCTTCAAGCACCATATATAAAAAAGTAACGTCATATATGTTTATGACGTCACAATATATATATTTATGTATAATTATACTTAATTATAATTGACTTATATTAGCACTGACTTTTTTCAGTGGACCTAGCAGAGTCGACTCTTGCACTTTTCAAAATAAAATAGAATTTCTATAAAAAATAATAAATGTGGAAATAAGAGGGAATCGTAACCGTATTTTTAAATTTATTGATAAGCTCCGAGTGCTGCACTCCTGGATTTGGTAGCACGGCTTAATTATTGAGCGAAACGAGACATTGCACTGCACCCCTGGATCTTGTGGTGCCTTAATTTAATTTTTCAAGGGAGGTCACGTTTATGTTTTACAAGTAACAACCCTGTTGAAAATAATGACGTCTTTCCAGTACGTCTTTGAAAGATGTCTTTAAAGACATTTTTGAAGACGTCTTTGGTCGTGTCTTAGATTTGAACAAAATAAGACGTCATTTTTTTAATGTTCCGGAAATATAGTAACCAAATTACGTCTTTTTATTATTTCAAAGACGTATTTTTTAAAATAAAAATGACGTCTTTTCTTACGAATTTTCATTTATAAAATACGTTTTTGAAATTATAAAAAGACGTTATTTGTTAAATAGCTTTTCTAAACATTGGAAAAATGACGTCTTTTTTGTTCCAATTTAAGACACGACCAAAGGCGTCTTCAAAGTGTCTTTCAAAGACGTCATTTTCTCCAAATTTAGGGAAAAAAAACGTCATTTCTCATGAATTATGTCACTGAAAAATGACTTTACAAGATAATCATTTTCCATTTAAAGGAAAAAACAAAAACGAGGTAAACCTCGTAGTTTCAACTATTGGAAATACGAAGAGCATTTTCGATTGAACTGAGAGCGTTCTGGCCTTATATATCTGCGTCTTTGAAATTTGTACAAGGGATCGAAAAACTTGAAAATCGCCACCTGGTGAGTTAAAATTAAATTGACGCAATCAACCATCAATTCGACTGTAAGTCACTAGGTGGTGATTTTCAAGTTTTCTGATCCTTGATGCAAATTTCGAAGATGCAGATATATAAGGCCAGAATGATCTCAGCTTAATCGCAAATGCTCTTCGTTTTTCGAAGAGATGTACAGTCATTTTTCAATGACATAATTCATGAAAAATGACGTTTTTTTTCCTAAATTTGGAGAAAATGACGTCTTTGAAAGACGTCTTTGGTCGTGTCTTAAATTGGAACAAAAAAGACGTCATTTTTCCAATGTTTAGAAAAGCTATTTAACAAATAACGTATTTTTATATTTTTAAAGACGTATTTTTTTTTATAAAAATACGTCTTTTTATAATTTCAAAGACGTATTTTATAATTAAAAATTCGTAAGAAAAGACGTCATTTTTATTTAAAAAAAGACGTCTTCAAAAACGTCTTTCAAAAACGCCTTAGAAAGACGTCATTCGTTTTAAAAAAAGAATTTTTTTCTTTAATTTACGTCTTTTACTATGAGTATTTATTAAAAAAATACGTCTTTAAAATTATTTTAATTATAAAAAAGACGTAATTTGGTTACTATATTTCCGGAACATTAACAAAATGACGTCTTATTTTGTTCTAATCTAAGACACGACCAAAGACGTCTTCAAAAACGCCTTCAAAGACATCTTTCAAAGACGTACTGGAAAGACGTCATTATTTTCAACAGGGAATGCATGAATGTAAGAAGAAAAACGCTGTCAAGTGCTTTCTCATAGAGTAGGCATTGCGCTAGTTAGATTAATTTGATTTTATTTCTCAAACTGTGATTTCAATGTAAAAAACATAATTTCTATTCAAGAAAAATTAGTGAGTGTTAGAGAATGATAAAGAAATAGGAAGAGAGAGTATGTTCGACTAACGATTGTATTAAAAAATCTACAAAGATAAGATCTTGATGCATAGAGGTTTAAATTACAATTATGTCGAGTCCACTGTAATGATACGATCATCTTACTCTAAAAGTTTAGTTACGATTGTCTATAATTTCTTATAAGATACGACTTTGTTACATAGGTTCTTCGAGATAAGATTTAATAATTCAAAGGCATCGGCATTGTAATTTTTAGGCCTTAGAGTGTGTTTTGTTGACATATTGAAATTTTACAAGCTTAAAATTTTAATAGATTTGAATTTTAAAAGCCGAATTATAAATATACTGAATTAATAAGCAATCACAATCCCGTAATAAGTTATAACTTCAACAATGACGCACACACACACACACATTTTCTGGAAATTATTTTTTTCGACTCCCTGAGCCCAAATATGTACAAATTAATCAAAAAATAAAAATAAATTTTTTTATGGATACAATGATTTTTCTATGACAAAGCAAAATAAAAATGATCATGAAATATGAAAAGATGAAATAATAAAACAAAAGCGATGGTATTAACAATTGCGGAAAAATGAATAATGAAATATATAATTAAAAATCAGATATTTGATGTGAAGGGTGGGATGTTCATATGAAAGACCTCTTATAAGATGGTTAAGAGAAAGATGGATTTTGGTAAAACGTAAAGTGCAGATTACGTTATACATAATAAACCGATTTTAATATATAAACGTGTTTTAATAAAAGAAGACACATAAAATAAATATAAAAATGAATAGAATAAATGAAATAACAAACAAAAGATGTTGAAAGCGATATTGTAAGGCCAACGAGGCCAGTTAGACTGCGGCATCCGTTTGGAATATAGATTTTTAGCCAATTTATGGAGGAAACAGTATTTTACGCGAAATGCAAGCATATATTGCCAAGCAAGAATCTGCATGAGCGCGATTCTATATTTTTTATGGGAAAACTGTAGTGTTTTTTTGCGTAAGGCACATGTCTAAGAATGTGAGCATTACACCCCTGGAACTTGGAATGTGGTTCTCTCCTAACGGAAGAAAATAAATGCAGACAACAATTAATAACTGAAAATATCAGGAGAATACTGAAGAAAATAGATAAAAACTAAAGAAAACGGAAATTAACTGTTATAAAATGTGGGAATTGAAACGAAGATAACAGTTATCTTCTGATTTCTTCAGTTTTTATCAGTTTTCTACAGTTCTATACAATTATCTGCAATTATCAACAATTATATTCATTTTTAACATTTTTTTTCAAATATAAAAGCCATTGAAAAAGTGAAGAAATCTGAAGAAAACTGCAGAAAACAGTCATATTCCGAACACACCTGTTGAAAAGTGAAGAAATCTGGCGGAAACTGCAGAAAACGGTTATATTCTGAACACAACTGTTGATAAATGAAGAAAACTGTAGACAACAGTTATATTCTGAAGACAACTGTTGAAAAGTGAAAAAATCTAGAGAAAACTAAAGACAACAGTTACATAACTTTTTAAAATGAAGAAAAACTAAGGAAGTTAAACAAAAATTTTTTCTTTTCGCTTACAAAGTAAACAAAACAGAACATCACTAGAGAAAACTGATAATATTGGCAGGTAACTGAAGGAAACAGTTATTAACTGTTTTAAACAAAAAAAAAATGAAGAAAGTTGAAAAAATATTTTTTTTTTTGAACGTAAAAAGTGATGAAAATGGAACATAACCGGAGAAAACTGATAATATTGGCAGATAACTGAAGAAAACAGTTATTTACTGTTTCAAAACGAAGAAAAGTGAAGAAAGTTAAAAAAATATTTTTTTCTCGCACGTAAAAAGTGAAGAAACCGGAACCTAACTGTAGAAAATTGATAATATTGGCAGATAACTGAAAAAAACAGTTATTAACTGTTGTCTTTGTCTTAATTCCGACATTTTTCTGCTGTTACTTGCTGTTATAAACCGTTTTCTTCAGCTTTCTTCATTTTTTTTCTGCTAGGGTCATTATGTTGTCTTAAGGGTGAAAGAAAGAAAAAACGATAATAAAACTCTATTGACATTAGAAAAACAAAATAAACATTAAAAGCTAATCGAAAAAGAAAAGAGCAAAGCACAATTTTGCTACAAACATTTTTTTACGATAGTCAAAACTATGTGCAGACATTTCAAAAAAGTTGTTGAAACCATTTGACATATTTAGACACCTAAATTAGACAAGTAAGGATGTTATGTCCGGTCACCTTAATCAGTTTACTCGGACGTATTAATCGTGAGATATTTCTTGTTGAATTTAAATTATTATTTTCTTCTTTTGGTTGCGGGGTGGATGAACTAAATCGCTTACCTTTTCTTTGTGTGTGGGCTGTGTGGTCAATAGAAAAAGAGTTTATTACTACTTTTTTCTTGTTGAAGAGCGTAGTGCTCCTCCCTTGTTGTCCGCTGTTAATTGGATTAAGGTGATCGTAATAACTCTTTCGTTCACAAAGATTATGTTTTTATGAATAATATTTATTTAAAGTTTATACACAAAAATATTATAAAGCGATTCGTGCAATCTTATAATGAAAACCTCGTTGAAGCTTTGTCTATTTAAATTTTGTAAGAATAAATTTTCAATCATTTTTAAGCAGTCAGTCGCGTAAATTTATGATTAATAATGAATAGACTTGATGATTTAAGTGCGCAATCGAATTCGTTTTACTTAATTTGGTAAATGTATTTAAGAAGTAAAAAACGCGAGTTTACAAGTTCATTCTACTATTTTATTTTTGTTTGATTTATATCGTGAGTCGAGAGACGTACTGTTCTCGAGAGGTCTAGCTGCAGACTAACTGATAAAAATTATTTTTCTCTGCAAGAAAGGTACAAATTTAAAAAAAAAATGTAAGTTTATCAAAATTTAAAAAAGTCCCATTGGTCGGTTCAGCCGTGAGAAACTGTAAAAAATCTCACATTCGGTGAGAGAAGATATCTTTTTATCGCACGTAAAAACTCTGAGTAGCATCCGCGTCTCGCAAACTTACTGCTTGTTCTTAAAACTACTAAGATAAATTAAAATTATTTCTTAATACAAAATATTAACTAAAAGATTCATTTTTCCATCATCAATATATATGTTTAGAAATGTTATTCAGAGAATGAACTAAAAATATTGCATACATGTTTACATGTATGTATGCATATAAGTAAGTAAAACCGGTCTTTTGAATGCGCGCTACAGTTTGCTGCTATGGACTTCTGTATATTTTGCGCGTGGAACCGGCTTTTTGAATGCCGCATTTAAAAGGCCAATTTCTATAATACATAGGGTAATGGAAGGGAGGGGGTAACAATGATAGACTGCCACACACCTTGACGTGCGCCGGATACGACCCGAAGTCAGTACTGACGAGCGCGGGGTATCGTGCATTCAAAAGACCGGTTTTATATACATATATAAAAGTTAATATCGCGTGTAATCGTATTCATTACGTATGCTCGTGCGATTTTATGAAAAGTCGTTATGAAACATTCTGAAACTTTGCAGAATATTCCGAAATGTAGAAAAAGTGTGTGTAAAATGTGCATCTTTTTAGCTTTCATCAAACTATTAAAAGCTTTTGTTTTGAAACGTTTTAAAATTAACTGAACATTTGGAAGTTAAGGAACAAACGGTGATGTGAACGTACCGATTACGGAATACGTTCCGCATAACGCACAGCGAGTAATAACCGTTAATTGCTTTGCAGGTAAAAAGAATAAAGCGAGGAAATGAAAATAAATGAGAATAAGCTATAAATAAGAAAACTTATGTCCGCTTTATTCTCTTAAGCTGCAACGGCAAGACACGACTAAACTTCATGTATGTAATATATTGTGACTCTTGACGCAGTTGTAAGTTTGCGCCACCATCTAGTCACAAAGATCCAGTAAACAAGCATAACTTTCTTCAGTGAGAATGAAACACCACAAACGAATATCTACTAAAAAAAACATAAGAGAATACGCTAGATTGTATGCCAAAATCCCATGGAGAGATAAAAAGTAACATAATGAACAAGTTAAATAATAAACCCTGTTAAATGAGTAGAACTTGATTTCTACATGGAGCTGAATTAAAGTGGATTTCAGATGGAATTTTCATCCTACAAATTCAGGTGAATTTAAGATCCTCTAAGGATATTGCGCTAGGATATTGATTGTAATCTAAGAACCATATATAGGGAAATTGAAGGAGGCTAAAGGTTAAAGAACGCATGCGTAGAAGGTTAAAGCAATATATGGGGATACGCAGTCAATTTGTAAGAACGGTGATGCTTTACATTCAGTCTCCCTTCAGGGTTTGTAATCGTGCGCAGTAATTCTTTACTGGCTATAGGCTGCGCAGATGGTCTGCAGGGCTAGTATGTATGCGCAGTAAGTGTCCATAGGTTATAAACATGCGCAGTCGATTCATAAAGATAATAAAAATGTGCAGTCGGATTGTGGAGAATTTAAATTAGCAAAGTTTGATTAACGTATTGGCTTTTGATGAAGATTTTACAAAGCTTGGTCCAAGCGTGCAGTGAATCTTTGTTGTCTCGTCCTTTCAAGGATTCTTGTAAGATTCTGGTTACGGGCTCGCCCTTAGAAATTGATCCCCTGAACCTAGACAATTTTAACATGATTTTCACACCTATGGGACTTACAAGGAGAATGTTTCACCTTTGGGTTATCAATTTTTCTCAAATTTTAGGAATGGTTTCTGAATGCAGAAACATAAAGGAAACCAAAATTTTAGAGGCCAACGCCTAATATTTCCCTAGTTACAGGCCATTAAAGAAAATTACTAAAAAATTCACTAGATTTTCAAACGCTTATAGTATCTCATCATGGCTAGCTAGAAGCTTATACCTTTTTTTAAATAAAAGCTGAGTTCAAATCCTCTCGAAATAGCATCTATAGCATCTCAAAATATTATTTTTTCCTAAAGTTAGAGTGTAATAAGGATTGGACCTCAATTTTTTTGTTTAAAACATTAATTAATAATTAAAGCTAAAATTGGCTTCAATCTTTATTATGCTATAACTTTGGGAAAAAATAATATTAATACTAATATTATCAAGGAGATTTTTTTACTATTCTTAGTGCCGCCTAGGGCCACTCACGATGCATTGACTGCAAATTATGACTCTCATACTTGGTTAGATTTGTTTATCATAAATGACAGCTTAGCTCTACTATCCTACGAGAAATCAATCATGCCATTCATTGCTGGTCATGATTTAATCAAAATCAAATTCAAGTTTTCTAAGCCTGAAAAAGTTATGAAATCTTTAAGTACCAGGAACTTTAGAGATTGTAACATAGATGCTCTAAAGTCAGCTGTCACTCATAGTTTTTATTTATTTTTCCCTGCGAGTCCGTTATCTACTCCCTCTGCAAATGCGTTGTCTGATTTTCCTTATTCTTTTTGAACTAGACCAAATATCATGTATCAAACTACTCTTGAGTTGAGTGGCCGATTTATTGTTGGCACCTTTACTTTCAACATTGTCGATGTCTTCGATAACTTTGCTACAACAAGAGTGATCAAGATTTCTAATAAGCGTAAACCATGGGTTTCTCATGATTTGCGTTTGCTTATAAAACGACGCGACAACTGCTATCGTTTGGCTCAAAGATCTGGCTCGGTTGATGATTATACTCGCTTCAAATCACTTTGTAACAAAGTTTCAAACTTATTGTGTAAGTCAAAGAATGACTTCATTGCAAACAAACTTTCATCAGCGCCCATGGTCAAAACTAAATGGTCTGAACTTTGTAAGTTGGGCCTTTCTAACAACACTTTGCCATCTCCTCTTAAATCTCTTTCTTCATCGGTGCTCTTGAAGCATTACACTTCGGTGTTAGCGCTTGGTTCTGCACTGACTAATGTTGACATTGAACATGTCCTGTCGACCCCGCTCAGATCTGATATTCCAGTCTTCAATTTTGTGCCAACTGATTCTGTGAGTTTAATTAACATTTTGCGATCAACTAGCTCCAGACCCAATTTCTGCTGATATGCTCAAAATCGTGGATGGTTCCATAGCTGATTGTTTTACTTTTATCATTAATGACTCTCTTGTCCATGGCTTTTTTCAACAGCCTGGAAGAGAGTATTTTTATTACCATTTGCTAAGCAAGCCAAGATGGACAGCCCATGCCAGACTCATCCCATCGCCAAATTTTAAGAGGTTTCGAAAGGTTTAGAGAGAATTGTTGATCCTCAATTCTCATCTCATCTTAACGCGAATTTCTTACTTGATTCATACCAAGCTGGGTTTTGAAAAGGTCACACTACCCAAACAGCCTTGTTACACTTACTGGATGACTATAAGACTGCTATTAATCGCCGTAAGATCACGTTGCTACTTTTTTTCGTTTTTTCTAAGGCCTTTAATAGAGTTTCTGATTGTAAATTACTCATTTAACTACGTACCATAAACTTCTTAGACATGGTAATTAAATGGTTCGCTTTATATTCATCAAATCGTGCTTACTCCGTGATGGACGATTCAAACTATATAACGGTCACAGGTGTCAGCTGGTTTCCCTTAGGGTAGTGTCCTGGGGCCGCTGTTGTTTATGGTTTATATAAATCATATCTCATCTGTCTTGTCTTTAACTAACTATATTTTTTTTCTGACGACCTACAAGTTTATAAATCTTTCTTGCCGGTGAATCTGGAGGAGGAGGTCAGTCTCATGAATCGTGAGATTGCTTCTGAGGTTAAATAGGTAGATGATAATGGCTGAGTTCTAAATGTGGGAAAAACTCAAATTATATTGATAGGCAGTGAGCAATTTATCTCTCGTTTAAGAGATAGCTCTGTTCCCAACATCTTAGTTGGTGATACAGTTGTTCCAGATTCCTCAATGGTCGAAAATCTTGGTTTATGGATATTCTCTACACTCGATTGGAACAAACAGGTCTCCAACGATTCGTTAAATATATTCTACTTTACGATCATTAAAATTCTGTAAACATGCCTTGGCCCAAGATACGAGGAAACAATTGGTTGAGTCCCTGATTTTTCCTTATTTTGATTATGCAACGGTTGCCTATGCTGATCTTCCACCAATCTTAAATCTTCGTCTGCATAGAGCATTTGATGCCTGCATTCGTTTTGTCCATGGCCACACAGGAAGACGTAATAGAGTTACGCCCTTTTGCCTTGACTATCATTGACTTTCTATTCAAAATAGATGCTCATACCTAAAAATTTCTTTTGCATACAATGTGGTTGCCTTTCGTAGTTTATGTTACCCAGCCTCTAAGTTTGTAAGGCAACATGTTCACACATCTGTGAATTCTTCTACCAGACTGCCGTCAAGACTTTTCATTTGTCAGAATGTCTGTATAGCTGCTCTTCAGCACTATTTTAGTATCTTGCCGCTTCAGTTTAAGAGAATAAGGTGAACATAAGTGTTCTCATGTACAGCTTATTCTCTTTTATTTCCATCCCCCCGCGTTATTTTTGTAATCTGCAAAGCAATTAACGGATATTTCTCGCTGTGCGGGCAACATGTTCACACGTCTTTACATTATTTTACCAGACTACCGCTAAGACATTTCATTTGTCAGAACGTCTGAACAGCTGCTTTTCAGCACTCTTTTGCTTTTTCAGCAGCTGATTACTACAATGAACTTTCTTCAATAGAGTCTGTTTCTCCTGAAGATTTCTACTTCTTTGAATGATCACTGTATGAAAGGCTTTTTCTCGACGAGCGTGAATCGTGACGGCATAAAATGGGTACTGACTAATTGACTTGGTGGTCCCCATTAATGGCATTGCCCTATTATCTAACTGATATATATATATATATATATATATATATATATATATATATATATATATATATATATATATATATATTTTGCATGGAGTCCCTTTAATTCACTTATGGAGCTTTAAATATTACCTAGTATTATATATTTTCATTATTGAGTTTCTATGATATTAAGTTTAATATAACTATACTCACTTGCTAATATTGCTGTTATTATTATTTTTCTAATTATTATTACACTTGTTAGTTCACTGCTATCGCATTTGTGCAAACTCGTTGCGTTATCATTTATTTTTATAGAATTTCGGACAAACTTAAACTGGACCGTACACTGCTGAGACGCCATGCTCAGCCGATTCTGGTTCTTTTGCCTCAGTTTGACCTTTTAATGTAATATATTATAGGATGAAGGAAAATGGAATCATCAGGTAACTTCAACTTTCATGTAATCAGATAATAAATATAAATTCATAATTATAGACATGATCAGAAAAATTTATCTATATTTTATATATTTTCCTATCTTTATAATTGACTATTAAAGAAAATTTTTCTATTAAAAAGATAACTTTTTGAGATTGTATTTTATAAAATGTATGTTAAAAAGATACAAGAAAGAATATTTTTATATTATGTAATAATAATTTTTCAAATGAGGTCATTAGATATATTCTAAAAATTAATATATTTCATTTAATAAATATTTTATTGCTTTAATAAAATCATTAATTCAATTCTTAACAATTTTTATATAGATGACAATCCATATAAATACGAACACGCACGTCCATATAAATATGTAATTAAGGTTACATGTATGTTATTTATGAAGAATTGTTAACAGGTAATTTTTTAAATAATAATGTTTTTTCATAAAATTAATTTAAGTACTTTCTTCTCTAAATAATAATTGAATAATACTTCAATGGAATAAATTATGTTATATAATTATAAATATATAAATTTATTAAACTGTTCATCAAATGATATGATTATTTATTTAATATTGTAACGTTCCCTATTCTTATTAATCCCGAAGTTTAAATTACAATTATTAAAACCCCTTTTATTCTACCTATTTCTAGATATTTTACATGCGCCACAACGTGAACAAATTGTTAATAGCTAGCGCGCCTTGCCTAGCTATTGCGAATTCTTTAACGTCCACGTTGTTAATGTATTTCTTCTGGAGATCAACCTGTAAAATGCATTCATGAAATAGAGTCGTTAATAAGCTAGCGCGCCTTGCCTAGCTTATGCGGACTCTTTTGTGGGTGTCTTTGTTCGTTATTTTTGTTACAAGTCGTTTATAGCCAACGCGCCTTGCTTAGCTATAACGGATTTGTTATTTAATAAATTGTTAGTAATTTTTGGAATATTAGGTGAAGAGCCCGTTGTTGTTAAGAACCAGATGTCTTAACATTCGGGGCTCAACAAAGGATTAATAGGATAAAGAATGTTTACTTGGATGAACTCTTTATTCAGAAGTATGAATCTATAAACTTATTATAAAGCACACTAATACGTGTATTATATATGCCTTGCTATGAACAATGCGATAGCCAAGCGCCAGTTGTTGCTCCTAGCAAGGTATGATGCTTACACTCAACTCTCCCAGGTCTCTCTCCCACTCTTCTATCTTAGTAGAAGAAAAGGAGAGCCGCCGTGTACTTTCAGCGGTACTTACACATGCAAGTGCGTGTACATACATACGCGCGCTTGCATGTTCAACCACTTTGATCTTTTTGGGTGTTTGCGCGCGCATCTTCTAGTATCATACGGTTTTAGTGCCGTACATACTCGGGCGCTTACAATATATGATTCTTGCATGTATATTACACAAATAATAATTACAATGGATGGTGGTTGAATAAAAATTTTTATTTCAATAATCATAGCATTGAAATTTATTTTGATAAAAACGTTATTCGATTGACATTTTCAGTTGTGTTTTAATACAAATATAATTATATTTAAAAAGTTACTTGTTATCAATAAAAAAATATTTGAATAGTTGAAATTATAATTCCCCATATGGAAAAAATTTTTGGATATAATTGTAAATAACTGTTAATAACTGTAAATAAATGTAAATAAATGTAAATAAATGTAAATAACTGTAAATAACTGTAAAAAAATGTTAAAAAATGTGGGAACTGAGACATAAATAACAGTTATTTACAATTATTTACAATTATTTATTGTTATTTACACTTATTTACAGTTATTAACTGTTATTTACACTTATTTACAGTTATTAACTGTTATTTACACTTATTAACTGTTATTTACACTTATTTACAGTCATTATAATAATACTTTCTTTATTCTAATCATATGGAAAAATTGTATACGTTTGTTTGTATGTATTGTGTTGTTTGTGTTGTGTACGTGTCTATTGTTCTTTTGTGTTATTCATATTCATATTACAAAGATGTTAAATTTCCTATTCCTTATCATATCATTACATTAAACTAAATCTTTACAGTTTTACAAAATATTAAATCAATCACAGTTCTTTCTTTATTATCTTTATTCAAAATTAAACTTAAAAATTCACTTTTTATTTTCAAAATTAAACTTAAAATTCACTTTTTATTTTCAAACTTAGACTTAGGAATTCACTTTTTATTTTCATTTATATCACTTCTTTTTTGTTTTTCTATTCACTATCTTTCTTGATCTTTCTTTTCTTTTCTTTCTTCTTCTTTTCTCATTCTTTTTCTTAATCTTATTCTTTGTTATGGACTTTTTTATATTCTTTTTCTTGTCTTTCTTTTCTGCTAATTCTTTCGATTCTTGTAAGTGGCTCATCGACTTTAAAACCTCTCTTTGTCCTCCATTCTCTAAACTTTTTTAGTAAGTATTCTTTATCTTCTTTTATTTTAAAAACCAACCAAAATAGATCATCCCTATCACTCTTTTGAAAGGCTTTCCATTGAGTTTTACCTATCGCTGTTTCCAAAATTTCTTTTATATCGTTCACCTTTTTCCTATCTTCTAACTTTAGCAGGAGTACTCTGCCTCTTCCAAACTTTTTACATATTTCTTCCATATTTGGTGGCCTTTCCATCATTTCATCTTTCTCTTGTTTTTCTTTCTCCTCTTCTCTACTTTCTTCTGTCTTCTTTGTATCTTTACATCTTTCTTTTATTTCTTCTACCTTTACTTTAATTTCAGATAGTTCTTTACTTGATTTTAGCTCCCTATCACATAGTTGATTCACTATTTCTTTTAAACTTTCCTTCTGTCCATGGACTTTCTCTGGTTCCAATTCCTCCACCTTCTTTTCTATTCTTTTCACTTTCGTACTCAATCTTTCAATTTTTGCAACCATGTTATCTATCACAACTTTTTGCAGTTGAAGTTCTCTTCCCTGTTCTTTCACCCTTTCTTCCAACTCATGTGTTCTTTCTTCTTTTTTATCCTTTTCTTTATCTTTCTCAATAAATCCTTTTTTTTCATCTTCACTTTCTTTCGGTGTTACTTTTTCATTTTTTTCACTATTCATTTTCTTTCTTTTCTTCTTTTCTTTTCTACTTAACCTATAACTCTTTTCTTTTTATATCGGCTATCTTTCCTTTATCTTTCTTATATAGTTTTTGTCTTTACTTTATTTTGCGGTTCTAAATTTCTTCTTATTTTTTTACTTATTTTCTTTTTCTTATTCTTTCATGTTCTTTACCTTCTTAATATTTTATCTGTTTTGCGACCACGTGTTCTTTTATATTTCTTTGCTTCTATAGCCACTCTATTTTACCAACTAATCTTTTCCTCTTTATCTTTTCGATTTCTTTACATTCTTTTCCTTCCTTCCATTTTTTCTCAGTAGATGGCGTTTCCTTCTTTTTCGTTCTGTTTCACTCTCTTAGATTCTCATTCTTTCCTATATTTTTCTCCTTTTATTTTTATTTTTTCTTTCTTCTTCTTTATTATTTTCTCACTTTCTTATACTTTATCTTCTATTTCTTTTTCTTTCTCTTTTCTTTTTCATCTTATACTACTCTTTGTAACTTCTTTACTCTTCTTCTTTTCTCTCTTATTTCACCTCATTTCTCATCTAATACTTTCTTTTCTTCTTCTCTTCTTATCCTCTCTCTCTCGTTCAGCGTAAGTAGCGCCACGCACGATTTTCTGCTCCTGCTATACACACTCTTTTAACCATTTTTTGCACTCTTGAGAGTGCATTTTTTTGCAGGAAGCCGTCCAGGAACGAGTCCTGCAAGCTCTGGCTGCAATCTTGCTGCATTTCTGCCGCATTTTGGGACTCAGGGCGACTTTCTTTTTTCGCATTATTCCACGGCCATTTTTGTCTCTGCTGCTGCGCTGACTGCCTGTCCTGCTGCTTTGCTCTATTTTTCGCTCCTTTATTTCATCTGTGGTGCAGACTCAGTGAAGTGCATTAGTAGTGTAGTGCTTTTTGTGTTAGTGAGTGGGGGCGTTCCTTATTGAGTGCATCGCATTGTGCATCTTTTTTCTCCTGCCTGCTATCTCTGTTGTGGCGCCAAATACTTCCATCTCTTTTCCATGCATTGTCGTCGTATCATTTTTATTTTTATCTATCCTTCTCTCACGCACGCTTTGGTGCTGCCATCGCACCTTGTCTAATTTCCTTCTATTTGCCTCTGAGCGTCGTCAGCTGTTATATTGCTCTCTGTTTAGTACCTTTGCCGCCATCTCTTGTTTGCTCAACGTACTGTACTACATACATTTTTATCTTTCTATCTTATCTACATTTATATCACTGTGTAATCCAGTATTCAGGTTTTTCTCCACTGCTTTTTCACTTCTCTATTAAGGTTGGTTTCCAGTTTACTCTTTTCTCTTTACTCTACTCTTAATACTTTCTCTTGTAATTGCTCTACTGAAGTAAAGGTTGTTCTCCACTTGCTTCTGCACCACAGTTCATAATCCCTAATCAGTGCTTTCTTGGTAGCAAAGCTTTCACTCACACATCCAAACCTCAAGTCTGTGCGCGATGTAAAAATTTCTTCCACAGTACATGTGATAAGCTTAATCATGTCCGTTACCTTGACCAAACTGTGAAGGTGTGTAAAGGTTGTATTGCTGCTTCTAATCTGAATTGCTCGCGCACTCGCTCCAGTTCTGTAAGCTCTGTTTTTCACCTTCCACTTCCTCTTCTGCTGCTAAGTCACCTGCTCCTGCTGCTCCTGACGCTTTGGCGTTAATTCTTTCTAAGATGGAGAAACTTGATAAACTTGATGTCCTGGAGGTGAAGGTGAAAAGCTGGATGCCATGGATGAGAAGATTACTGCCATCGGCGCGAAGTTTTCTGCTTTTGATACCAGGCTTGTTGCACTTGAGGATCGTGTAGATACACTGTCTTCCTTTATTGAGGAGCGCTTCGCTGCCTGTGATGCTAGAGTTGATCGAGTTTCTACCGATCATCATGACCTTTTGAAGAGGCTGGAGAGCGCACCTATGGAGACAACTAATTCATCTGTCGTTGAGCCTGTGTCTGGTAAGCTTCAAGAGTTGGAGACCTTGAATAGGTCTCTTTTGCAGTGATGCGTGGCATTGTCGGCGCAGCAATCACGCCTTGAGCGTGCTTCTGATCTGGTGCTCGGGGGGCTGGTATCCGAAGAACTCAAAGACCTCAAGTCTGGAGCTTTCGCTGTACTGGCCACTCTGGATCCTGGTCTCTCTCTAACAGATATAACTTCTGTCCGTCCGCTTCGGCGATCCAGGGTCACAACTGATGCTGCTGTTGATGATGCTTCTGTGGAGATTGTATCTGAACAACAACGTGTCTTAACGTCTAAGGTTCCTCTCTTGGTCTTCTTAAAGTCACCTTCGCTCGCCAGGTCTATCATCGCTGCTAAAATCAGGTTGGGTAATCTGCACACTACTAAAATCAAGGAGCACCTTCTCCATGGGGTTAAACTGGTCGATACTCTTACCTCTGGATTCATCAATATAAATGAGTTTTTGCCCTCTGCTCTGGACCAATTAAAACTCCGGGCGCTAATCAAGTCCAAGGATGAGCATTCTGATTTCATTACTTTTGTGAGAGATGGTGGGCTGTTTGTCCGCAAGAAGAAGAGTGGTGTTCCTATCCGCATTACCACTGATGCGGATCTAGATGCTTTTTTAGCGAAGATTTCTCAGGCTCCTACCAGCAATCTGACAACGTCTTAGCTTGTGATGCTGAGGTAAGTCCATTCTCTTTTCCAATCGCGCCTAACACTTTACTCTCCACTAACAACATAGCTTCAGCTGCTAATAATCACCACTATACTGCTAAGGATGGTCTAAGGGTTTGTCATTTCAATGCTAACTCCATCAGAGCACACATTGAGATGATTAGGCTCTTTCTGGCTTCTCGTCCTTACTTCCATGTGATAGCTGTGACCGAAACCAAATTGGGCCAGATTGTTGGTGACTCTTTGATTGCTTTGGATGACTATGCTCTTCATAGCCAGGACCGCAATACCTGGGGTGGTGGCGTTGCCTTATTTATTCATAACTCTCTTTCTTCAAGGCGCTTATGTTCCTCCAAGGGAGGATGGTGTGGTAAGCCTGGTTTGCCAGAATATTTATTCTGTGAAGTCAATTCTAATGGCTTGGCTTCGCCTGTTTTTGTTGGTGTCGTCTACAGGCCCCCACATGCTCCGTTTCTGTTAAACACAGATTTTATTACCGACTTAACTTCTTTCATTCATAATTACAGTACTAAGGTTATTCTGGGCGACTTTAACACTAATTTATGTACTGATTCTGATGATTCTGTATTTCTCAGGAGTTTGATTGCTGAAAATGCTCTCTTTACTGTGCCATATGGACCGACTTACCACACCTCTACTTCTGATACATGACTTGACCTGTGCCTTGTTGATGCGAATGACTTGCTGCTTGACTACTGGAAGACTGATGTTCCATTCATCGACGGACATGACTTCATTGCAGCTACTGTTCAGTCATCTCTCTCTAAGCCTTTGCTCAATGACTTTAGCTTTCGTGATTACAGTTCCGTTGATGATGCTGTTCTCCTTGATTACTTTCGTTCACTGAATTGTTCCGTGTATGTCGGCGATTCCTCCCTGTCAGATCGCCTCGAATGTCTCTATCACCATCTGAATGAGGCAGTTGCACTATTTGTGCCTCTCAGGAGGATCCGTCAGGGGAGACGTTGTCGACCGTGGTTTACTGCTGGGCATCATCATCTGATACGAGAGAGGGATCGGCTGTACAGACGCTATAAACGCTCAAGACTACATGCTGATTTACTTTGCTACAGGGTCGCTCGTGATCAGGCTCATGAGCGCATTGAATCGGCTAAACTGCTCTACTATCATGACAGACTATCTGGTATTACTGACTCTCGACTGATCTGGAAGGAGCTCAGGAACCTTGGTATATGCTCTAGTGGTGATAGATCCGGTCATACTTTTTCTATTGATGAACTCAATAAATACTTTGGTGGGGTCGCGTTTGATCCTTTGGTACCTTCTATTTCTGCTTACTTAAAGTCTTTAACTGTAGATGAATCTTTCATACCCTTGTTCAAATTCAATGTTGTTACTTTGGATGAGGTTGAAATGACTATTAGACGTTCTGATTCTCAGGCTAGAGGATTTGACGCTATCACCCAATCTATCATAAAATCTGCTTTTCCTGTCATTGGCCCTCAGCTCTGTCGCATTTATAATTATTCGCTGCGTAAGTGTGTTTTTCCTTCTTGTTGGAAGACCGCGCTGGTCACTATGATCAACAAGGTCTCTTCCACGCGCACCATGGGTGATATACGACCCATCTCCTTGTTGTCTTTTATGTCCAAGGTTCTTGAGCGCCTTGTTTATGATCAGTTGTATAATTACTTGACAACTAGACAGTTACTAGACGCTTATCAGACTAGTTTTAGAGCTGGCCACAGCACTCAGACTGCTCTACTTAAATTGACAGAGGACATTAGACTTAATATGGACAGACGGTACGTTACGATGCTCCTGTTATTCGACTCAGCAAGGCATTCGATACGGTGTGCCATGTCACCTTACTACGGAAACTACATTCGCTCGATATTTCGCACACCGTTATCAGGTGGATCGGCTCTTATCTCTCTGATCGTCGCCAAGCTGTCATTGATACTGTTGGTAGGTCATCAGATTTTGTCTGTCTTAACACTGGTGTTCCTCAGGGCTCTGTTCTGGGTCCTCTGCTGTTCTCTATCTATATCAATGACATCTCTTCTGCCTTTCATCTGAATGTTCAGCACCTCTTATATGCTGATGATTTGCAGCTATATGTGCACTTTTCGATTGCTGAGCTTGATCATTATACTTCACTAATGAGTGAACATGCTTCATTCGTCGCAGATTGGGCATCCAGCAATCACCTTAAGTTGAATATTAACAAGACAAAAGCAATCATAATCGGCTCTTATTATTATATCAATATTCTAACCTCCATGCCGTTTACTGGTATCTGCGTCAATGGTGAGACAATCGGGTTTGAGTCATCTGTTCGTAATTTGGGCGTGTATCTTGACAGCAAGCTGAATTGGAAGGAGCATATCACACATGTGTGTAATAGGTCGTTTTCTCTCCTCTATCGACTCAATTTCTTTAGACGGAGCACTACTTTTGCTCTACGTAAGCACCTTATTCGTACACTGCTGTTTCCGATTCTTGACTATTGTTGTCTTGTGTTTACTGACCTTTCTGCTGAACTCGACCTTAGGCTTCAGAGGGTTATCAACGCTGGTATTCGTTACATCTATGGTGTAGGTAGGCGCGAGCACATCTCTCCTTATAGGCTCTCTCTGGGTTGGTTATCTACTGCAGGTAGAAGGAACTACTTTGCCTCTACTTTTCTTTTCAAAATGTTTTTATCATGTTCACCTTCATATCTATTTTCTAGATATAAGTGGAACCGGCCTGTTAGGGCTCAGAGGGGGGATGTGAGGCCATTGACCATTCCTCATTCTTCCACCGAATACCATCAACGCTCATTCACTGTTTCATCCTCGCGACTATGGAATGAACTACCATCGTCGCTTAGGACTTCATCTTCACTCTCATCTTTCAAGTCGACCTCACATGCGCACTTCCTCTCCCAAGAGTTTGGACCTCTGCTCTCAGCTTAAGATTTTCTTTACTTTTTTGTTTTTTTTTTATTTTGCTTGTATTTTTTATTTTTGTAGTTTATTATTATTATTTTTATTTGTATTTTATTTTTATTTTTATTGTTATAATCTATTGTAAACTTTATTTTTGTTGTAAAACATACTGTACATTAATAAATTAATTATCTATCTATCTATCCAATCTATTTTTGCTAATCTTGCTACCATGTTTATATTTCCTTTCATTATATCTATCCAGTTTAATCCTTCTACTTTTGTATAATTGCATACTTCAAAAATATGTTTTAGTGTTTCACTCTCTTTATGACATAATCTGCATTTTCTTTCTTCTTTACACATCCAGAATTTATTTTCTCTGCATTCGTTACCCAGTCTGTATCTAGCTATTTTCTTTATATTATTCCTTCTTGTACCATCTTCATAGATCAAATAATTTTGCATATCCATCCATCCAATTCCTATTATTCTTACTTCTTTTGTATATTTGGATTTTTCTAGTTTGTTCCAATTTTCATTCCATTCAATTTCTTTACTTTTTTCTTTTATTAATTCATGCAATTTTTCCCCTTTTTTTATTTTATTATAATATTCCTTTACAGATAGACCCCTTTTTCCAATGCTTTTCTTATATAATTGTCACTTATGTTCTCCTTCTCTACATTCTTTTCTCTTCTCCTTTCTTTGTTTTTGCTTTCCTCCTCTTTTATATATTCCTTCTTATTTTCTTTCCAACAAATCATAATTAAATCTTCATCATTGTATTTACTAATTTTTTCATCATATTTTATTACTCTTCCTATTGCTATCTTTTCTATACTACTTCTTTTCGTTTCTATCATTATAGCATAGTCTGGTGTATTCCTTTCTAGGCCCAAGGTCCATTTTATATATTTTTTCTGAATCTTTTCTATTTCATCTTTTCTTTTCCATCCCCATATTTCTACACCATACATAAATATACTTTTTATAAGAGAGTCAAACAACTCCATTCTTTTTTTCCAATTATTTTTTAAAAGTCTTTCAGCTATGCTCCACACTTTTCCCATTTTTTTATTTGCCTTCATCTTTTGCTCTTTTATATAGTTCTCATTTTTGTTGTTTCCTTGCAGCTTGTATCCTAGGTACACGAAAGATTTTACTATTTCTATTTCTTTCCCTTTCCACAAATATCTTTCTTCTTTTCTTCTTCCTCCAGCTTTTCTGAATTCCATAATTTTAGATTTCTCTACATTTAATTCTAGTCCTTTCTTTTCTATATATTTAGCAAACCTTTTCATTAGGCTGCTCATTTCTCTTGCACTTTTAGCCATTAACGCAACATCATCTGCGTATGAAATGGTGTAGAACTTCTCTTTACCTATTTATATTCCTCCTATCTGCCCTTCTTTCATACTACTTTTTAGATCTGCAAATCCTAAATTAAATATCATTGCACTTAGCGGACATCCCTGTCTTACACCCTTCTCTATTTTAAATTCTTTTGTGTATGTCTCTCCTTTAATTCTTACTTTTGCTCTAGTTTCTCTATATATCTTTTCTATATTTTCTCTTATTTCTTCTTTTATCTTTAATCTTCTCATTGTTTTCCAAAGATCTTCTCTATTTAGACTATCAAAAGCAGCTTTCATATCTGCAAAAAATACAACTACTTTTCCTTTTTTCTTTTTTATTTCTTTCCTTATTATTGTTTTTAAGCAGTATATCGCATCTATTGTTCCTCTATTCTTTCTAAATCCGAACTGCGTGTTACTTAGTAACTTCTTCTCTTTAATCTCTGCTTCTAACCTTTTTCTTATAACTTCTGCGAATATTTTATAACTCATGTCCATTAGAGTTATTCCTCTGTAATTTTTTGCCTCTTTTGCATTACCTTTTTTAAATATTGGGTTTATTATCCCTACTTTCCATTCTTCTGGCAGATCTTTACTTTCCCAAACTTTATTCATTATAATCTTTAGATCTTTTCTTATTAGATTTTCTCCTTTTTTCCATGCTTCGTTTGGTATTTTATCTCCTCCTGATGCCTGTCTGTTCTTCAGACTTCTTATTATTTCGCTTATCTCATCTTCTGTGATCTCTGAATAGTCTATTCTTTCATTTTCTATTTTCTCTTTCCTTTCTTTAGATTTATCATTTTCCTTTTCAATTTCGTTCCTAAAGTTTTTTATACATTTTTTTTCTTCTATTCTTTCCCTTACGATATTCTTTCTTTCCCTCTTTTTATTCACTTCTTTCCAAAACGCTTTTCCTGTTTTATCTCCTTTAATTTCATCCAATATTTCTAATCCTCTTTTATATTTCTTTTGCTTTATTAGATTTTTATATTCTCTTCTTTCTTTTCAATATTCTTCTCTACCTCCTCCACCTCTGCTTATACTTATTAATTTATTCTTTGCTTCACACCTCTTCCTCTCGCATTCATAATCCCACCAATCTTCCACATCTTCCTTTTCTTTTATCTTTATCACTTTCTTATACATTGCTTCTCTAATTTTTTCTTTTAAATCTTTCCATTCGTTTATCTTTCTTTCTTTTGCAAGGTTTTTTCTATATATTTCCACTTCTTTATCACCCCACATTATTACTTCTTTTTCTTTATATTTTTCTATTTCTTTTACTCTTTTTTCCCATTTTATATTGACTTCTATAGGCATATGGTCTGTATCTATCCTTTTTATTATTTTCATACTTCCTACAATTTCTTTCGCTTTCCAATTAGTTATTATATAATCTATTACTGACATACCTGCACCCCCTACGCAAGTCCAATCTCCTTCTTCATCTCCTTTTGTTCTCCCGTTTCTTATTTCTAGTCCTGTCTCTGCTAACCACTCCAGCATTTCTTCTCCTTCTTTGTTTATAGTTTTATCTTTTGATTTTCTCGTTTCCTCCTCGTCCATCCTATCTTCTATCCTTTCTTCTGATCCTACTCTTGCGTTCCAATCACCACATATAATCAATCTTTCATCTATATTGTCCTCTACTAGTTTCTCTAAATCTTTTAAACTCTGACTTCTATCTTCTCTTAAGTATACTGATGCAAATGTCATTCTTTCTCCTTTATATTTTATCTTCATACTTACTATATCATTATCTTTTCCAATTGCATTCGATCCATTCCATATTATTTCATAACAATTCCTCATTTTTTTCTTTTATCCAAGTTTCCTGTAGAGCTATTAGGTCAAAATCTCTCATGTACCTCAAAAATTCATTTCTTTTTTTTATCAATCGTGCCCCATTCCATGATACTATTCTTAGACTTTCTTCTTTTCTTTTATCACTATTCTCATTTATCTTCTCTCTCTTCTTTTTCATTGTCTTTATCTTTTCGAAACCACTTTTTTAGTCTTTCGTTCCATATCCATACTTTGTCTTCTTTTTCAATTCTATTATAGTATCTTTTTATTTTCATTCCTTCTTCCTTTAGTTCTTCTGCTTTTTTGCCTATTACTCTTCTGTTTTCTCTTTCTTTTTTTGTTAGGTCATTATCTATATAAACTTTTGTTCCTTTTAACTTACTTTTATTTTCCATTATCTTGTCTTTTGTCAACCTATCTTCACATTGCACTATTTTTCCCATCATATTTTCTATTAAATTCCATACTTTGTTTATTTTTACCTCTATCTGCATTTTTTCTTAAAACCATTCTTCCAGATCATTTTTCTCTTTACACTCATTTTCTATATTCCCTTTGATTATTATGTTGTTCCTCTTTCTATTTCTTTCTTCTCTTTCCAGAAGCCATACTAGCTCCTCTTCTTTACTTTCTCTTTCTTTTCTGTTTATCTTTTTATTTTCCTCCATGTTACTCTCATTTGCTTCATTTTTTACTTCCTTTTCATTTTCTATTTTTTCTTTCATCTTAATCAACTCACTCTTTAGTTCTTCTTCTATTCTTTTTTGTTCTTTCTCTATTTTTTCCAATCTTTTTTCATTTTTTCCATCTTTCCTCTTGTTGTTTTCTTTCTTCTCTTTGCTCTTGTAGTTGTTCTTTTCACATATTATTGTTTTCACTCATCAGTTTCATCATCTCCATCATCTCATTCATATTCTTATTTACTCCTTCCCACTTCACTTTAGCTTCCTCTATCATCGTTTTCATTTGTTCTACATTCTTTTCTATGCTTTCTATTCTATTTACTTCTAACTTTTTATTCTGTTTATCCTCATTCATTCTTCTTTTTTTTGTCTTTTTTCTCTCTTCAGGGCTACTTTGACTTCTTTTCCTTTTCTCACTCTCTTTACTATTACTGCTTTCGCTGTCTTCCTGACTACTTGAATAACAGTCACTCTCTTTGATCATTCTTTCGCTTCTTCTCGAGTCAGTGCTTGCTGATCTCAATCTTTCCCTTTTTACTGCAAAATCGTTCCTCTTTTTCTTCGTTTCAATAAATTTTGTTTTACCTATCCAAAATGTTTTCATTACTTTCTCTCTTCCTCACTCTTATAGTCTCACGTAGCGCCCTAACCTATAATTATCCTCTTTATAAACTTTCTCCTTTCTCTCCTTCTTTAAATTATCTCTTTTAACTTTTTATTCTATCTTTTCTCTCCCCCTCATACTTTTAACTCTTATATCTTTTTATCAATTAAACTCTCTATAAATCGACTTTTTTAGGTAAAAAATTTTTCCATTAATCAATGTGTTACTTTACTCTTATCCGCCATATTGGCATCCTATTTACAGTTATTTATATTTATTTACAGTTATTTACATTTATTCACTTTTTTCACAATTATTTACAGTTATTTACGATTATTTATAGTTTCTTACAATTATTTGCAGTTATTTACATTTTCGAAAATATTCACGAATTTATTCAATAATTTTATATATAGGCGAAAATTTTTAAAAATGTGAATAGCTGTAAATAATTGTAAAAAACTATGGAAAATTGTAAATAATTGTAAATAATTATAAATAACTGTAAATAACTGTAAAAAACTGTAAATAACTGTAAATAACTATAAATAATTGTAAATAATTATTTATAACATTAAATTATTCACTAATTCAAAAATTTTTGAAAATGTAAATAACTGTAAATAATTATGAATAATTGTAAATGATTATAAAAAACTGTAAATAATTGTAAATAATTGTAAATAATTGTAAATAATTGTAAATAATTGTAAATAATTGTAAATAATTGTAAATAATTGTAAATAATTGTAAATAATTGTAAATAATTGTAAATAACTGTAAATAACAGTTAATAACAGTTAATAACTGTAAATAACTGTAAATAACTGTAAATAATAGTAATTATTAGTAAATAATAGTAAATAACTGTAAATAACTATTATTTATGTCTCAATTCTGACATTTTTTAACAGTTATTTACAATTATTTACTATTATTCACAGTTTTTCACATAAATTATTTCCATATGGGTCTTTATTAATATTAAGAATTCATTTATAAATTATAATATCAATGATTTGAAAATAAAAAAAAACAAATATAAAATTGAATATAATATAATCTTATACGTACACTTCACAATATTTATATTTCATTAAGAATTTACATTCGATGTGAAAAGAATTGTTGGGTAATTGAAAATAGTCGATTTATTATTTTGAAATGACCAAAATATTTTATTTTAACCTTATAATTGTATATTTAAATTCAGTATTTCGTATGTATAAAATACATATGTGAAAATATTCTAATTAGATATAAACACGAAAGACTATAGCGGGATAAGGGGGTCGAATCGGCCCTCGCCGAGATCTTTAAGGCTCGTTGGTCATTCAATAGAGTATATCGAAAGATGCTTTAAGGCAAAATTTTAGCCTCCAAGCTCCCACGGAGGCCCCAAAAATGCTCAAAACTTGTTTTTTCTTAAATAATTTTTACCGTGCACAATTTGCGGCCAAAAAATCTAAAAATGTGCGAAAAGCTTTGTCATTGTATTAAAAATTATCCAGATATTTGTCAGATTGATTGCAGATTTTTTCACCTAGAGATTCATATTTGAAAGATATTTAAAGTTTCTAATCGTTCTTTTAACTATGAAGGTAGCATTTAGCTGAAACCTAAATAGCTTTTTTGTGTATTTTTGCTGTTCTTTCCAACGTCGAGGTCGCGGAAATAATTTTTCAACCGAAACATGCTCAAAAATAAACAAACAGCAAAAAACGATGTTTAAGCTTTTTTTCTAAGTTTTTTTTCATCCTAACCTTAAAAACACGTTTGTATACCAAGTTATTACAGATTTTAATGCCTGAGGACTTACGACCCAGTTTAATTAAACTTCATCAAGTCGTAAAGACCCTGGAAACTGAAAAAAACACGAATTTCGTGGAGTTTTCCCGTTGCTTTTGGACCAAGCTTTGTAAAATCTTTATCAAAAGCCGATACGTTAATCAAAGTCTGCTAATTTAAAGTCTTTACAATCCGACTGCACATGTCTATTATTCTTATGAATCGACTGCGCATGCTTATAACCTATAAGCATACGTACTAACCCTGCAAATCATCTGTACAACTTATAACCAGTAAAGAATTACTACACATAATTACAAACCCTGAAGGAAGGACTGAATGTGCAGCATCACAACTCCTACAAACCGACTGCGTAGCTCCATGTATTGCTTCAACCTTCTGCGCATGCGCAAGCCCCCTTCAACTTTCCTTTATATGTTTCTTATATTACAATTGATATCCTACTGTGATATCCTCGGAAGACTTCAAATTCACCTGAGTTTATAGACTAAAATATCCATCTGAAATCCAAGTTAATCCAGCTCCATGTAGGAATCAAGTTCTACTCTTTTAACAGGGTGCTGTTTCATTATTTAACTTGTTTATTATGTTACTTTTTATCTCTCCATGGGATTTTGGTATACAATCTAACGTATTCTCTCATGTTATTTTTTTTAGTCAATATTCGTTTGTTGTGTTTTATTAACACTGAAAAAAGTTATGCTTGGTTACTGGATCTTCGTAACTAGATAGTGGCGCGATCTTACAACTGCGTTAAGGGTCACAATGTATTACATACATGAAGTTTAGTCGTGTCTTGCTGCTGCAGCTTAAGAGCATGAGGTGGACATACGTTTTCTTATGTACATCTTATTTTCCTTTATTTTCATTTCCTTGCTTTATTCTTTTAACCTGCAAAGCAATTAACGGTTATTAGTCGCTGTGCGTAATGGGGAACGTATTTCGTAATTCGTACGTTCGCACCACTGTTTGTTCCTTAACATCCAAATGTTCAGTTAATTTTAAAACGTTTCAAAACAAAAGCCTCAGATAGTTTAATGAAAGCTTTTTTACATTTCGGAATATTCTGTCAAGTTTTGGAATGTTTTGTAACGACTTTTCATAAAACCGTACGTGCGTACGTACGGTTATACCCCCCTGCTCGCGCTGCTCGCCGACCTTCTGTCATCATATTTCACATATATCTTACTAATCATACGCATTATATTATTTTAAACAATATTTTTTTCTATATATAACAAAAAAAATTATTAATTCCTGTTCCTAATTTTTAAAATTATTATATGATGAATATTTTTTACATATATATGTTAAACATTGCTTATATGTTATACATTAACTAAAAATATTATGTTATATATTTCTAACATCTTATACTTAATTTTATCTTTTTAAATGTAATTTTACATTTAATTGTTTATTCGTACAAAAGACAAGACATATAGTCTTGGCACACACAGCATGAAAGAATTTTGAAATAATTTCATGAAATATTACAAGTAATAATACGTTGAAAGCATTTGAAAAGAACTTAAAAAGATAACTATATTCTTTTGAAAAGAATTTATGAAATAATACACAGGAAGATTACAAAGTCTTTACAAAAATAATACCAAAAAGGAAACGAAGGTTAAGACATGAAATATTACACGAATCCTTACTGAAAGGACTTTGAGAGGACTTCTTGAAAGGGAACAAGAAAGAACTCAGAAATCTTCCAACGATTCAAGTCATAAAATAATTCAAAAAGATTTTCGGAATGATCTAAGGTATTCTTTCACCGAATCATTTCAAGATTCATTCAAAAAGCTTTCATAAAATAATTCATGCAATATTTTGGTAAAGTCTCAAGAAATCATACATAAAATAATTTTAAAATCTTTTTGAAATATTTCATGAAATAACTTATGATGAGAATAAAAGTTATTACATGAATCCTTACTAAAAGGACTTTGAAAAGACTTCATGAAAGGAAACAAGAAAGAACTCAGAAATCTTTCGAAGTTTCCGGTCGTAAAATAATTTAGAAAGATTTTCGGAATGATCTAAGGTATTCTTTCACTGAATCATTTTGAGATTCTTTCAAAAAGCATTCATGTAATAATTCATGCAATATTTTGGTAAAGTCTTAAGAAATCATACATGAAATAATTTTGAAATCTTTTTGAAATAATTCATGGAAGAACTTATCATGACGATGAAAGTTATTACATGAATCCTTGCTGAAAATACTTTGAAAATCTTCTTGAAAGGAAACAAGAAAAAACTCAGAACTCTTTCGAAGTTTCCAGTCGTAAAATAATTCAGAAAGATTTTCGGAATAATCTAAGTTATTCTTTCACCGAATAATTTCAATATTCTTCCAAAAAGCTTTAACGTAATAATTTCATGTAAGATTTTCGTAAAATCTCATGAATCCTTACATGAAATCATTTGAAAATCTTTTTGAAATAATTCATGAAAGAACTTATCATGACGATAAAAGTTATTACATGAATCCTTACTGAAAGTCCTTTAAAGAACTTCTTGAAAGGAAACAAGAAAGAACTCAAAAATCTTACGAAGGTTCTAATCCTTACTGAAAGTACTTTAAAGAACTTCTTGAAAGGAAACAAGAAAGAACTCCGAAATCTTACGAAGGTTCTAATCGTAAAATAATTTAGAAAGATTTTCGGAATGATCCAAGGTATTCTTTCACCTTATCATTTCAAGATTCATTCAAAAAGTTTTCATGAAATAATTCATGCAATATTTTGGTAAAGTCTTAAGAAATCACACATGAAATAATTTTGAAATCATTTTGAAATATTTCATATAATTACTTATGATGAGAATAAAAGTTATTACATAAATCCTTACTGAAAGAACTTTGAAAGGACTTCTTGAAAGGAAACAAGAAAGAACTCAGAAATCTTTTGAAAGTTCTACTTGTAAAATAATTCAGAAAGATTTTCGAATTAATCTAAGTTATTCTTTCACCGAATAATTTCAAGATTCTTCCAAAAAGCCTTCATGTAATAATTCATGCAATATTTTGGTAGTCTTAAGAAATCATACATGAAATAATTTTGAAATCTTTTTGAAATAATTCATGGAAGAACTTATCATGACGATAAAAATTATTACATGAATCCTTACTGAAAGTACTTTAAAGAACTTCTTGGAAAGAAAGAACTCAGAAATCTTACGAAGGTTCTAATCGTAAAATAATTTAGAAAGATTTTCGGAATGATCCAAGATATTCTTTCACCTTATCATTTCAAGATTCATTCAAAAAGTTTTCATGAAATAATTCATGCAATATTTTGGTAAAGTCTTAAGAAATCATACATGAAATAATTTTGAAATCTTTTTGAAATATTTCATGATATAACTTATGACGAGAATAAAAGTTATTACATGAATCCTTACTGAAAGGACTTTGAAAAGACTACTTGAAAGAAAACAAGAAACAACTCAGAACTCTTTCGAAGGTTCCAGTCGTAAAATAATTCAGAAAGATTTTCGGAATGATCTAAGGTATTCTTTCACCGAATCATTTCGAGATTCTTTAAAAAAGCATTCATGTAATAATTCATGCAACATTTTGGTAAAGTCTTAAGAAATCATACATGAAATCATTTGAAAATCTTTTTGAAATAATTCATGAAAGGACTTTTTGAAAGAAAACGTGAAATATAACAGAATCATTTAGATATATTTTCGGGATTAGTTTATAATTTATCTGCTTGATGGCGGTATCTCTTACTCTCGCAAGCGGTAAGAGTGCTTCCTGTTTCATATATAAGAAAAATAAGAATCTAAAATGGAAACTATAAATTGTTATGAGTGCGATGTCTGTGTTATGATAACTTCGATTTTAACCGCTGCAAAACTATTCGTAATCCTATAAATAATTATATCATCATATCCGTGATATATATATATATATATATATATATATATATATATATATATTTATATATTTAACACATATATATATATATATATATATATATATATTTAAAGTAGACTGTATGAAATCCACGCGGTACCGCAAAGTAGTGTGCTGGAACCAAAAAAATGCTAAAAGAAGAGAAGGAACAGATATATTAAACACATTCCTACCCTTGTTTTAGCATTTAATAGTCCTGTCACGCTACTTTGCGATACCGTATGAATTTAATACAGTCTACTTTAACTATTATATATACGTTAATATCTCGTGAGGACGTATTCTACACTTATGCACGTACGGTTTAATGAAAAGTCGTTATGAAACATTCCGAAACTTCGTAGAATATCCCGAAATGTGAAAAAGATGTGTGCGAAATATGCATCTTTTTAAGTTCAATCAAAATATTTAGGGCTTCCGTTTTGAAACGTTTCAAAATTAACTAAACGTTTGGAAGTTACGAACGGTGGTGCAATCGTACGAATTACGGAATACGTTCCCTATAACGCACAGCGAGTAATAGCCGTTAATGGCTTTGCAGGTTACAAAAATAACGCAGGGGAATGGAAATAAAAGAGAATAAGCTGTATATAAGAACACTTATGTTCACCTTATTCTCTTAAGCTGAAGCGACAAGACATGACTAAAATAGTGCTGAAGACGAGCTGTACGGACATTCTGACAAATGAAAAGTCTTGAAAGCAGTCTGGTAGAAGAATTTGCAGACGTGTGAACATGTTGCCTTACGAGCTTAGAGGCTAAATAACATGGACTACCAAGGGCAACCAAATTGTATGTGAAAGAAATTTTCAGGTATAAGCACCTATTCTGAACAGAAAGCCAACGATAATCAAGGCAAACAGGCGAGACTATTACGTCTTCCTATGTGACCGTGGACGAAACGAATGCAGGCATCAAAAGCTCTATGCAGGTGATGAGTCAAGGTTTGTGGAAGATCAGCTTAGACAACCGCTGCATAATCAAAATGAGGAAAAATCCGGGACTCAACGAATTGTTTCCTCGTAACTTGGGCCGGGGCATATTCATAGCATTTTAATGATCGTAAAGTAACCTGTATTTAATAAATCGTTGGAGAAACCTGTTTGTTCCAATCGAATGTAGAGGATATCTATAAATCAAGATTTTTGACCACTGAGGAATCTGGAAAAACTGTATCACCAACTAAGATATTAGGAACAGAGCTATCTGTTAAACGAGAGATATATTGCTTGCTACCTATAAATATAATTTGAGGTTTCCCCGCATTTAGAAGTAAGCCATTATCATCTACCCATTTAACCACAGAGGAAATCCCATGATTCATGAGACTGACTTTTTCCTTCAGATTTACCGGCAAGAAAAATTTATAAACTTGTAGGTCGTCAGCAAAAAGAATATAGTTAGTTAAAGACAAGACAGATGAGATATCGTTTATATAAACCATAAACAACTGCGGCCCCAGGACACTGCCCTCCGGGGCACCAGCTGATACCTGTGACCATTTTATTATATAGTTTAAATCGTCCATCACGAAGTAAGCACGATCCAATAAATATAAAGCGAACCATTTAAGAGGCGGCCGTATAGTTCTGTCTTTGTCTAATCTAAATTTTCTTTATTATTAATAAATTAAATATTTTCATAGAAAAGTAAGACAACCACCCAATAGAGCAAAAGACAAGCAAACGATTCCTCTTTATGAAAAAATATGAAATTTTGATTATTTTTCAAGTGAAGTCTGAAACGGAAAAACAGTTGAATCAACTCAATCAAGTTCGATTGTTTTTCCGTTTCAGACTTCACTCAAAAAATAATCAAAATTTCATATTTTTTCATAAAAAAGAATCGTTTGCTTGTCTTTTGCTTTATTTGGCGGTCGTCTTACTTTTCTATGAAAATATTTAATTTATTAATAATAAAGAAAATTTAGATTAGACAAGGACAGAATGATACGGCCTCCTCTTAATTACTATATCTGAGCAGTTTATGGTTCCTAGTTTAATGAGTAGTTTACAATTGAAAACTCTATCGAAGGCTTTAGAAAAATCAAAAAGAAGTAGCATTGTGATCATACGACGATCGATAGCAGTCTTACAGTCATCGAGTAAGTGTAACAAGGCTGTTCTGATAGTATGACGTATTCCAAACCCAGTTTGGTATGAATCAAGTAAGAAATTTGCCTTAACCCTTTCAGTCATGCAATTCAATTCACTTTTTTCGTATGTATTTGTTTATAATAATAATTAATAGTTATAAATTTATAAAATATCATCAGCATTATAAATAGTAAGGCTATGTGTATCTGAAAATAGAAAAAATCCAAGAATCAAGCATGATATTGCAAAAATATTGAGGTAAAAAAAAAGAAAATTAGGTAGCCGATATATCGGCTCCTGTGACTGTAAGGGTTAAGATGAGATGAGAATTGAGTATCAACAAGTCTCTCCAAAACTTTTGAAACCTGATGAAGTTTGGCGATGGGACGAGTCTGAGATGGACTGTCCATCTTGGCTTGCTTAGCAAATGGTAATAAAAATACTTTCTTCCAGGCTGTTGAAAAATGGCCATAAACAAGAGAGTCATTAATGATAGAAGTAAGACTATCAGCCATGGAACCATTTGCGATATTTAGCATATCAGCAGAAATGGGGTCTGGAGCTAACTGATTGCAAAATGTTAATTAAACTTACAGAATTAGTTGGCACAAAATCGAAGACTGAAATATCAGATCTGAGCGAGGTTGACAGGACATGTTCAATGTCAACATTAGTTAGTCCAGGACTAAGTGATAACACCAAAATATAATGCTTTAAAAGCACCGATGAAGAAAAAGATTTAAGAGAAGATGGCAAAGTGTTGTTAGGAAGGCCCAACTTACGAAGTTCAGACCATTTAGTTTTGACCATGGGCGCTGATGAAAGTTTATTTGCGAGGAAGTCATCCTTCGACTTACACAATAAGTTTGAAACTTTGTTACGAAGTGATTTGAAGCGAGTATAATCATCAATCGAGCCAGATCTTTGAGCCAAACGATAGCAGTTGTCGCGTCGTTTTATAAGCAAACGCAAATCATGAGAAACCCATGGTTTACGCTTATTAGAAATCTTGATCACTCTTGTTGGAGCAAATTTATTAAAGACATTGACAATGTTGGAAGTAAAGGTGCCAACAATAAATCGGCCACTCAACTCAAGAGAAGATTGATACATGATATTTGGCCTAGTTCAAGAAGAATAAGAAAAATCAGACAACGCATTTGCAGAGGGAGTGCATAACGGACTCGCAGGGAAAAATAAATAAAAACTATGTGTGACAGCTGACTTTAGAGCATCTATGTTACAATTTCTAAAGTTCCTGGTTACCAAAGATTTCATAACTTTTTCAGGCTTAGAAAACTTAAATTCGATTTTGATTAAATCATGACCAGCAATAAATGGGGTGATTGATTTCTCGTAGGATAGTAGAGCTGTCATTAATGACGAACAAATCTTACCAAGTATGAGAGTCATGATCTGCAGTGAATACATGGTGAATGGCCCCAGACGGCACTAAGAATAGTAAAAAAAATTCAGAATAAGACCTAAGAGCATATGAGGAGTAGGAAAATTTAAGCAAATCTATATTGAAGTCTCCAGTAATGATGATGTTCTTGTAGTCATGTACATACGCCGACAAAGTATTGAAAAGATTGTCTAAAGAAGAAGCCTTAGGCCTTACATAGACTTTACATCATAGCAAAGAGTTGACGCCATCACTCATATCTAATAGGAGCAATTCCGAAGTGTTTTCAAAAGACGGATCAGAGTGGTGTAACATTCTTGTTTTTGAACTACTACAGACATAAGCATCAACATCACCACCAGTCTTACCCTATCCATCGAGTTGAAAGAGTTTGTATCCATCTATATTTATGGACTGAAATCAGATTCCGTAAGAAAGATCTCTGTAATCACAACAATATCAAAATTTTAAGCTGTAAATTGAAATTCTATTTCATTGAAATGAGTTTTAATACGATTCACATTCGTGTGAGCGATGCGCGCAAAATTTTTTGATAAGTTAGAACCTTTGACGGTAAAACTGTAATTATATCAGGAGATTTCAGGCAAATCGTACTAATTGTTCGAAACGGAAGACGTATGAACATTATTGAAAATTCGGTTGAATTTAGTTTATTATGGCAAATTTTATACGTACGACATTAAATTAAAACCGGCGAGTTTCAGATAATGATATTAATTTTCAACAATGGTTATTAGATATCAGAGAAGGAAAACATCGTAATGTTTTCAGAAATGATAATAAACTAAGTGTAACTGATAGAATGAGAATTATAGATATATAATAATCAAAATGTATAACAATATTCGCAGTTTCAATGTATTATTATAAAATAGTAAAAGAGCGAATTAAATTAATGTACTCATTAGTTCACTGAAAGAATCATTTAAAAGGAAAAATATATTAACATTGACATTTTTATTTTTTAAAAAAACCTCTTTTATATACGTTTAAATACAACAATAAATATAGTCTCTTATGTATCACGACGCTTTATGTATCTTTAAAATTTTTATTAATCTATAAGTTCTAGATGCCTTTTCAAAAATACTTGTAAAATAATAATGTGAAATTAAATGTATCGAATCCAATAATTTATTGTTTGTGAACCAAATATAATGTATTGCGATGCGAAATATTGTTAAAAAGCTACTACGATAAACTAAACTGTTTATAAATTCGAAAATAAGATAAAGCTGAATAATTCATTTAAATAAACTAATCAAGGTGCAATATGCTAATGCAATCAAAGTATTAAATTATTAAAATTTAAAGTTAATTACGAAATATTATAGCAGTATAGAGTAATAATGGTAATTCCAAAACATAATTTATAAAATATAAGAAATTAAGAGAAATGTCATTTTTTAAAGTTAATTTAAATCATTAAGTGATTAAATATTCGCAATGAATAATCAGTTTGCGAATGAAAATGAATTGCACGCGCAAGATTGTGAGGACCTCTTTGGCTGCACTGTTGCGTGCATGGTGGAGCCTAAAAGGAAAGCCATTGTCGGAAAATGCCTATCTGCTTACATGAAAAGATGATTAAATACTTATCATATGTTCAAGGAAGATAAGACGCGTATATATTCTTTGATCGATTTTCACGTAATATCGTTGCTTGGGAAAAACCAAGTTTTTCTCGGAGCGCCTAGGCTACGGGTGAGGTCAGAAAGGTCCACACGCGCTGGCAATGAAGGCTGTTAACCGGGCTTGAAACTAGCAATAAATACTTCGAGTTGGTAAGAGTCTTTATGAAGCACGGAACAAAAAGACTGTTCCGAAGCAATATAATATTAAAATCTATTTATTTAATATGACAAAAAGTTTTCAGTCTAATGCTTTATATTGAAATTACTATTGATATTATTTATCTGTTTATATATACAATTTCAGCAATACTCCAAAATCACGGAAAAAGGATAATCCTCTTAAGCGAAATAAAATTTTTCTCAAAGTATGAAGGGAGGTATAGATAATAAAACGATATAATGTATTGATGTGAACACATGTGCATAGCATTAAAGTTATATGATTCATAAGATCTTGCTCAAATTTCAAAGTTCTGCAAAACCTTTTTTTTATTAAAGTCCTTATTAATAAAAATTATAAAAGGTTCACAAAATTTGCAATATGAAGGCATGGCTTAGGAGAATCGTACATCATTTCGTTATATCGGTATGAAAATTTCAGTCAGTCTTTCAGTGAATCTTGAATCGCTCGGACTAAGAGCAAAAATTGCATTTGTATCTTTGCACTTTGATTTTTTCAAACTTAATACTATTATAGTTTATATTTTTTTACCTTTCTCCAACCTGTCCTGTACACTAAGTGCTATACCAGATGATTTCATCATTAAAAAAAATATTGTCGAAGAAATAATGGTAAAAGCAACAGAAATGAACAATGCAAATCTAACGGAGAAAGTTATTTTGGCTCCTAAAAATAATAATGTTACTAAAAATAAAAAAACAATGTTTTGAATATAATGGAAGGGAACTATGTTGAATATTTAAGTATTGATACAGCTGAAAATGATAACGAAGAAAATTTAGATATTGTGTTACCTATGGAATTTTTGAATAAGTTAACTCCCAATGGACTTAAATTACATTTAAAAGTCGGGGCTATCATAATACTTTTAAGAAATTTGAATGTAAATGAGGGTCTTTGTAATGGAACTAGGTTGATAGTAAAAAAATTGTTTGAATATTCCATTCAAGCGGAATTAGCAAGTGGTCAAAACAAAGGTAAATTAGTTTTCATTCTAAGAATAAGTTCATCTCCATCTACGTAGGAAATTCCTTTCAATATGCAACTGAAATAGTTTATTAATAGAATAGGTTTTACAATGACTATCACTAAATCGCAAGGACAATCTTATGAAAGGTCTTTATTTGCTGTTACCAGTTTTTAGTCATGGACAATTATATATTGCTCTTTCAAGGACAAAAAATAAAAATAATTTAAAATTATTTTTAGGCGACAACGCTATCAACAACTGAGAAAATAAAAAGGATGAGAACATAATTTATACAAAAAACATTGTTTTTAAAGAGATATTGTAAAAGATATGTTAAAATTTATTGTATATATTTATGTGTTTTTGCTTATGCAATAATTAAATCCGAATATAAAATAAAAATTTGATATTTACTAAAATAAATATCAACTGACGCTATCGAAATTAATAATTTGATATGCTGTTAAATCAGCTGCATAAGGGATGCGCAACGAAGTTGACTGCATATATAGATTGCGCTGTAAAATCGGCCGCATATGGGGATGCGAAGTTGAATTGGATGCATATGAAGATGCGCTGTTTAATCGGCTGCATATGAGGATGCGCAGTTCTATTGGATGCATATGGTGATGCTCTGTTGAATCGGCTGCACATGGGGATGCGCCGTTGAACCGGCTGCATATGCGGATGCGCTGTTAAATTGGCTGCATATAGGAATGCACTGTAAAATAGGCTGCATATAGAGATGCGCTGTAAAATCAGCTGTATATGAGGATGCATAGTTAAATAGGCTGCATATGAAGATGCGCTGTTTAATCAACTGCGTATGGGGATGCGCTATTGAATCGGCTGCATTGAAGAATGTTCTGTGAAATGAGCTGCATATGGGAATGTGCTGTTAAATCGGCTGCACATGGGAATGCGCCGTAGAATCGGCTGCATATGCGTATGCGCTGTTAAATCAACTGCATATCGTAATGCGCTGTTGAATTGGCCATATTTAATGTCAAAGTAAGACGCACAAGCATATTGTATTTAGAATTTTGAAAAATATAGTTTTTTGAACGAAGCCTGTATAAAACATAAGAAATACGCTTCACTGAAGAATCCTATGTGAAAGTATACAGGTTTGGATGAAATACTACGTTCAAAAATAAAGTACTCAGAAAAACGTAGGGCCCGAAAAATTATAAAGCTCAAGAAAATGTAAGGATTAAAAAAATATGAGGCCCAAATAAATAAAATCCAGGGAAATTTAGAGCCCAAAAAAATAAGGCCCAGAATAATATAGAGCTCGAAAAAATATAGGAACCAAAAAAATAAGAAAATATAAGAATCAAAAAAATATTAGGTCCAAAAAAATAGGGGACCCAGAAACATATAGAGTCCAAAGAAAATAGGACACAGATGAATGTAGGGCCCGCAAAAATATAAAGCTTGGAAAAATATAGAGCTTAAGAATATATAAGAGTCAAAAAAACATTTAGGCCCAAAAAGATAAGAGGCCCAAAAAATATGAGGCTCAAAGAAAATAGGAGCCAGAAAAATACAGAGCCCAAAAAATTTAGGGCCCCAGAAAATTTCAGGCCCAAGATATAAGGTCCAAAAAAATTAGGCCCAGAAAAATTCATAACCCAAGAAAATATAAGAAAGAAAAAAATATTGGGACCGAAAAATAAGCCCTAAAAAAAATAAGGCTCAGAAAAATATAAAGCCCAAAAAAATATAGGGAAAAAATTCTAGTTTCAAAAAAGAATAAGACCCAAAAAAATATAAGGTCAAAAAGAAGACTCAGAAAAATATAGAGCTCAAGTAAATATAAGAATCAAAAAAATATTGGGCCCAAATGGATAAAAGGCCCAAAAAAATAAGAAGCCCAAAGAAAATACAGAGCCCAAAAAATTTAGGGCCCCAGAAAATTTCAGGCCCAAGATATAAGGTCCAAAAAAATTAGGCCCAGAAAAATTCATAACCCAAGAAAATATAAGAAAGAAAAAAATATTGGGACCGAAAAATAAGCCCTAAAAAAAATAAGGCTCAGAAAAATATAAAACCCAAAAAAATATAGGGAAAAAATTCTAGTTTCAAAAAAGAATAAGACCCAAAAAAATATAAGGTCAAAAAGAAGACTCAGAAAAATATAGAGCTCAAGTAAATATAAGAATCAAAAAAATATTGGGCCCAAATGGATAAAAGGCCCAAAAAAATAAGAAGCCCAAAGAAAATACAGAGCACAAAAAATATAGGACCCCAGAAAATTTTAGGCCCAAGATATAAGTTCTGTGACATATCATGGAACTATGCCCTTCAAATCAATATAATATGATAATAAAACATTCTCAACTTTAAAAAATATAAAAACAACCCTCTTCCTCACACACACGCCTTTTGTCGTAACAAGATAGCATCCGCAAGAGTCGGCTCTGCTGGTCCACTGGAAAGAAATCAGTGTTCTATATAAGTCTACATAAGTATATATGAAATTCTGTTTAATTAAGATTATAACAGTGAGTAGCTTAGAACTCTACTTCACTGATTAAATAAGAAGAGATCAACTAAAAATTATATTCTAGTAAAAATCATATATATATATATATATATATATATATATATATATATATATATATATATCTGTATGCAACGATTGTTTCCGGGATTTGTAAAGGTTTTGTACAATCAAGCGAAGGGGAAGTTTTACTTCTGGTTCCCAAACCTGTGTAAATTAATTTTTATCTATCGCCTGCGTCTCTGATTGGTTCAGAGGACCTTTGGCACTTGTTTTCTGCCTGCTAACTAAAGAAATAATCATCCTCCATTCCAAATTTATCATTTTTTCACATTGTGAATTAAGCTGAATCTGCCCGAAAACTGTCATGACATACACAGGCTTTCCGGGTAAGCCAGGAAAAACACCGAAATCCCGGAAACTTTCATCACATACCAAATTTCGTCCCGGTAACTTTCAATACATACAGATATATTTATATATTTCTATATATAAATATAATCTAATAGTGAAGTGAAACAGAAGAGGTTTCGAGAGTTACTATCTAACAAATAGTGTAAGTGTGAAAAAAGGGTCGATCCACCAACTGACCACTTTGGTGATTGAGAGGAGTAGAGTTTGACAAATCTTGCCACGGATTCTTAAGCCATGTAGAAATAAGTAATCTAAGTCGAGACGAACAGGACAAGGAACTTTAACAATCATCTCCCTTCTCCCTCTCTTTTGGAATAGTGAGTCGAATTAAATTGTAAGAAAAATTATTTATTAAGAAACAATTATATATATAATAAAATAGAAAAGAACAGAAATTAATTATGCTATATGAATAATTACTAGAGATTTACATTAATTCTCCGATTGTTTTATATAGAAGTATTTAAGTTATGAAAATAATAATATATTATAAACAATAAATTAAAGTCTTACATTAATCATAAAAATGTATAATTTACATTAATTAAAAATTGTATATTTAATTTTTAATCAAATTGTAAAAGGGAAAAGGGGAAATATTTAAAAATAATAAAAATAAAGAAAAGAATTAATTTAAATTATTGTAGTTGAATAAAATTTTATTTATATTAAGAATTTAACCAATAAATAAATATATATATTTACGTAAATACTGAATTACAATTATATTTATAAAAATATAAATAAGTTATATATGAGTATATACATATATATGCATATAAATAACTAAATTGAATATATAACAAAACGAATGAAAGGAACAGAGCGAACGAGCATGACAGAACGTGCGAACATATCAGAGCGAACGAATATAATAGTGTGAATGGCCAGCAGCGAAAGAGTGAGATGGAGCGAACATATATAACAGAGAAAACGAGTGTGACAGAGCACGCGAACATATCAGAGCGAACGAATGCAGTATAGCGAACGAGTGAGGCAGAACGAACGAGTATACAAGCAAACGAACGTAATAGAGCGAACAGGCGTAACAGAGCAAACAAGCGAACGGTCATATATGACGCAGCTATAGCGTTCGCACGTTATAGCTACATAGCGAACAAGTGGGACAAACGAACGAATGTAATAAGGTGAACAAGCGTGACAGAGCGAACAAGTGTGCAGAGCGAACAAGTGTAATAGAGCGAACGTGAATAAATCATAGTAATCATTAATTCTATTAATTATTTAAACAAATAATTAAATTAAAATTAACGTGATTTAATTAATTAAATACACAAATTAATATTCGTATTACCTAAATTTTTATATTTGATAAATAAAGTGACAAGGTAAGTCCTGGGACGGTAGACTGGTTTCCAACAAAAATAAAATAATTTTTCACTACTCCCTACGGCCATTATGAGTTCACGGTTATGCCCTTTGGCCTTTCTAACGCACCTCCGACCTTCCAAAGGCTCCTAGATCGAGTGATGCTAGGAATGCAAGGAACAGAAATTTTCGTTTATCTAGACGATATCATCGTTTATGCAAAAGATCTTAACGAACATAAGAAAATAATATTAAAAGTATTTAATAGATTATCAGATGCGGGACTTGGACTGAAAATTGATAAATGTGAATTTTTAAAATCAGAAGTTACTTATTTGGGTCATAAAATAGGAAGCTATGGAATCAAACCAGATCCAGGGAAAATAAATGCAGTCGAAAATTTTCCCAGACCCAAATCTATAGCAAATGTGCGACAATTTCTAGGCCTAGCGGGTTATTACCGACGATTTATCAAAGATTTTGCATTAAAATCTAAAGCTTTGAATACCTTACTAAAGAAAGAAAACAAATTTGAACGGACCAAAGACGAACAAGAGAGTTTCGACACGTTAAAACAAGCCTTATGCAAATCACCAATTTTAATAAACGTTGATTTCAATAAACCATTTATACTAACGGTCGATGCATCAGATTACGCATTAGGCGCGGTTCTTACAAGGAAAGTACCCCAGGTGTACCCCACCGATTTTCTTCGTTTTTTGATATGTTGTAGTACATCGAAAAATATTTGACACGTGTTTTCTTGTTCGTGCTAATTCGGCGATTTTAGGGGTAAAAACCACCCCAGAAGTTCAGCCCCAAAAATGGTTTTTCCCACATTTCTCGGAAACTATTTCGAATTTTTCGGTGAAATAAAGTAAATATTATTAGTTATTCAAAAACAAGTATTTGTGTATTATTTTCACCGATAAGGGTTGCATCCTCTTGTTTTTATATGAGAAAAACTATATTTTTTGACACTTTTTCCTATACAAAAATTCTAAAATTTATCGAATCTGAAAAGAAATCATCGCATTATACACAAAATTTCGAAATAATATAAGCATAATTGAAAATTTTTCCAAAACATCACTCAAAAGGGGTGAACTAACCTCAACAGGGCTATTCAATTCAGGAATATTCTACTCGTATTGGTAAGGAATTAATTCAGTAGTAGACGTTGCTTATATTGTTGACATAATAGGTTATTCCCAGGCAAAAATAAATTTAGCAAAGGTTATAACAGTTATTAACTTTTATTTACTTTTTTTTGGATGCGGTGTATAATCATAAAAGCAATTTGTTAATAAAACTTGTTATCAGTTATAAACTTTTTTTTCTTATATGAACTTCATGTCATAAAATATTTTGATAATAAACAAAGAACTGTAAAATAGTATATATTTATTTATACTTATTTACAGTTATGTATAACAGCTTAAAACTTTTTAAATAGTTTCAATTCCGACGTTTATAATCTGTTTTTACCAGTTATAAACTTTTTAAATCTTTTATTATAGAAGATAATTTCCGTCTGGATTATTCATGAAATAAGAAACGTAAACAAAGTATTTTCGGTTGACCTTTTTCCCTTTCCAAAAAACGCAGATTATTTTTATCAATTATCTTACTTTCGTTTCTTTCAAACAGTTGCATTTAAAACTTACGTTCAGTTCAGAATCAGCTAGAGCCAATATCTTTTTTTGCAACATAACACAGTGCTAGTTGGAACATTTGAAAATTGTTTAAGTAGTTTAATAATTCAACGAATAATAATATTATTATAAGTTAAGGTATGTTCAATGTTTCTATAATTTATTAAATAGAAAAATGTATCTGGAGTCACTTTTGTTTTCTCAAATAAGAAGCATTGTAATAGTATCAACAAAATTTTTTTTAAATACATAACATTACATTTTTTTTTAAATTCATTGACAGCGCTTCTTCAAATTTAAGTAATTGTTCTATGAAATTAGTTTTGACTTTGTAAAATCATTCAGAGTTCAATTCTTTATCTAAATACATTTATTTGAATAATATAGTCCGTGATGTATTATTTATGAGAATATAATATTATATTTCGTATTCTGTAGTAATTATTATTCTAAATCATCTACTAATATAGAAGATTTAAAAAGTGTATAACTGATATAAATAGCTGGGTACAAAAGTTGGAATTGAAACTATTGAAAATGTTGTAAAATACATTCAAAAAGTTATAAATTGTTAGATACTTTTATACATTTTTTTTGGATCACAGGTGGAAATCGTCTTTTATGATAAATGTTTAAAAAAGTTTGTAACTGACATAAACAGGTTATAGTCAGGTTTTGTGACTTGAAAAAGTTCAAAACTATTATAAATATTTATATACTTTTTGTATTTTTCTTTTTGCTCATTACAAAGACATTTAATAACATAAGGTTCGTATCAGAAAAAAGTTAATAAAAGTTAACTCTTTATTATCTGATAATAATAAAAAAAAATTTGATAACTTTCATAAGCTGTTATTATATAGTCTCAAATCTTACGTTTTAAACAGTTATATACTGTTTTTAAAAATTATAAAAAGTTGTATACTATTATTAAAAATTACTTACTGAATTTATTTCCGTCTGGGAGATACTATATTTTATCACATTGTAAGTTTTAATTCAATATCTCACAATACACTCTGTGTCTGTGTGTGTGTGTATGCATGTGTGTGTGTGTGTGTGTGTGTGGGTGTGTGTGTGTATGCATGTGTGTGTGTGTGTGTGTGTGTGTGCGTGTGTGTGTGATTTTAAATTAAAGAGAGTTTTATGCTGACTCTAATACGCTATTGATATATTTATAATATTAAACTTTCTACAAACAGGATACATCAACTCAAGAAGTCATAAAACATATTATCAACATGTTTATTTTGTAATTTTATTTTTCATTATTACAAAGCTTTCACTTTGAAGAAGAAAAATAGATATTTGTTAGTTAGATAGAGTGATATATTATTTTATTATGTAAATAATATAACAGAAATCAACAGGAATTAATCCGAATTACAAGATCAACACTGTTTGTAGGCAACTTATAAAAAAGATGTACGTCAATCCTATAGGATCATATATGAATGTAATAAATCTGCTATTGATAGCTTTCCAGTCAATGAATTTAGAATATACTCCTATAAATGAAGAGGAAATTATTTTAAAGAATGTTATTGAAAAAGTGTTGTTAGATGCGATGAACGAGTTTAATAATATTGAAATAACAGTTGATAACACCTTGGATCTTGAAGAACCTTATAAAGATGTTAACATGAAAATTGTAGAAGATGACGATAAAGATTGGGCTTACTATGACGATCTTGGACAGTGTACTGAAGACGAAGAAGGATTGTCTTATGATTATAAAAGCAGAGCGGTTGAATTCTGGAGAAGCGGAAAAAATAAAAATCTTGCTTTAAAGACAGTGCTAAATAGATTTCGTAAAGTTTCATCCATAACCCAATTAAAACGTTGGGCTAAAATGCTAAATAAAAGAGGCACTTACAGAGAGAAAATAGGAAGAATTTGTGATTTTGTTTTACAGAATTTCAAAAATGCTATTGAAGCTGGTCATATAGTACACGATAATGATTTGCAAAGATGGGCGCTACAAGCACAAAAATGGATTGGTTCTGAAGATACACGTTTTAAAGCATCAAAACATTGGTTTAATAATTTTAAAAAAGCTCATAGAATAGTGGGTAGTAAAATTAATAAATTTGTTACAAAAAAAACTTTAGAGGGGGCTGATTATTTAGAAAGTCAAGCCAATGCTTTCGTTCATGAAATTAAAAATATCATAAAGGAGAAAGGTACAGTTAATATTTTTAATACTGATCAAAGTGGATTTCAGTTGGAGATTCATTCTGGAAGAACCTTAGCAGTGGAAGGAGAAAAGCAAGTTCAATGCCTCGTTCAATCAGTCTCCTCAACAACTCACATTTACACCATTCAACCGTTTATTTCTGGAGATGGTCAGCTTATGTCGCCACTTTTTATGGTATTAAAGGAAAAAATCGGAGAATTTGGACCTGTCGTACAGAAAGATCTTTTTCGACCGAACAATGTTTATGTTATGGCATCTAAATCTGGAAAATTAACTTCAGGTAAGATTTATATTATGCATTCCTAGAGTTAAATTTCATAATATACCACCAATTTTAAAATTAATTTTATTGCTGATCATTTCAAAACATGGCTCAAAGAAGAATATTTTCTGAATGTCGGTTCGACTAGTGTTCTTTTACTTGACTCATGGAGTGGACATTGTCCTGAAGTAATTCGAGAAGTAAAACCTGCTAATAAGGAACTTATCGTAAAGGTAATTCCCAAAGGCATTACTAGTAAAATTCAGCCATTAGACGTTCATGGATTCAGAATTTGGAAAAATTACGTTTGACATTTCTCGGACAGCGTCATTCTGATGGATGAAGATTTAAATCTACATTTAAGAAATAACATAATAAAACTCCAATCACTAATACATAATCAATTATCTTCGCCAAGGTATAAAAATTTATTCAAGTACTCTTGGTACAAAAGTGGATATGTAGAAGAAAAACCAGAAAATTTTATTAATCTGGTTGAATTTAGATTCAGAGACAAATCTGACGTGAAATGTGAAGTCGAGGACTGTTCAAATGTAGGAATAATCAGATGTTCATTGTGCAAAAAAAATTTATGCCTAAAGCATTTTTTTGAAGACTATCATTATTGTACAAAATATAAAGAATAAATATAAAAAGTGTAACTAATATTTCAATAAAAATGAGATAAAAAAGAAACTACTTTTTCGATATTAATAAACTTAGAATTTATTAAATTTATTAATTTTAAGTAATTAATATACATAAGAAAAAAATTGAGATTTACCTACTTCAAATATTTTAAAAGTATTTCATAACTTTATAATTTGTTCAACTTTATTTTGTTTATAATGCAATGATTTTTCTCTGATATAACAAAAGTTAGAATTTTCATTCCAAAAAGCTGACGAAAGGCTGTATTTTTGCTTGTGATTAAAAAAAATTACCATTCATTTTGTTTTATTTAGAAACTCGAAGCGGATTCTAAGAAAATAAAAAATGCATTATCGGAGTCCTAATTTTGGGGGTGTTTTACCCCCTAAGCAGGGTTTTTCTGAAGAATTCTGGATTACATAAGTTTTAATTATAAACATAAATATAATACGTTTATTTACTCGACGATAATCATCTGGAATATTAAGTTATTAAAATAACCCTGGGGTAGTTCACCCCTTTTGAGAGATGTTTTGGAAAAATTTTCAATTATGCTTATATTATTTCGAAATTTTGTGTATAATGCGATGATTTCTTTTCAGATTCGACAAAATTTAGAATTTTTTTATAGAAGAAAGTGTCAAAAAATATAGTTTTTTTAGTATAAAAACAAGGGGATGCAACCCTTATCGGTGAAAATAATACACAAATACTTGTTTTTGAATAGAAAATAATATTTACTTTGTTTCACCGAGAAATTCGAAATAGTTTCCGAGGAATGTAGGAAAAACCATTTTTGGGGCTGACCTTCTGGGGTGGTTTTCACCTCTAAAATCGCTGAATCAGCACAAACGAAAAAACACGTTTCAAATATTTTTCGATGTACTACAACATATCCAAAAATGAAGAAAATCGGTGGGGTACACCTGGGGTACTTTCCTTGTTAGTCAAGGTGAACCAGGACAAGACCAACCAGTAGCCTATATGTCACACTCCCTTAACAAAAGCGAGCGAAACTATTTCACTACTGAGAAAGAATGTCTAGCAGTAATATCTGCAGTATTATACTTTAAAAACTACCTGTATGGACGTCATTTCATAATTTTTGGCGACCATGAACCTCTAATCTGGATAGAAAGTATAAAGGACTCGATGAGTAGGTTAAACAGATGGAGAGGCAGACTTAGAGGCTACCAATATAAATTTATATCCAAACCTGGTCGTCTAAACACCAATGCAGACGCTCTTTCCAGAAACCTAGTCCATGTAATCGTAGACGATGACATTTCTGATTATGAATCAGTAACAGATAAAGAATCAATACTAGACCCTTTAAAAGTCATGGCTTACCCACTCAGAACTGTATTACCCAAACCCACTAAAGCGTCACTAGCTAGACAAGCGTCAGCAACGACCAAGGGAAACACTTCAGATCAAGAAAAACCAAAGCCAACAAGAGGACGCAAGAAAGGAAGTAAAAATGCACCCTTACTACCACCAATAGGATTTACAAGCAACCAAGCTAGCTTGGACCGTAGTACTATAGAGAAACGGGTTAAATTTAGAAGAGAAAATGAACCTGTCATCAACAGACCACTAACTGCTATGAGTACTTCAGAGGAGACCAGTATAGCATAAAATTTCGAAAATAAAGACGAAAGCGCAGAAATAGAATCTCGAGTCGCTTCAGAAGAAGAAGTGATACCCATACGATTAAAAGACCGTTGAATTATGCCCTCGCTCCTACAAAAAGAAAATGAACCTTTGGATACCGAAACAGAGTCGGAAATTATTCTACACAGCGACCATCAAAAATCTGCCAGCAGAAACAGATAAAATAGATAAATGTCGACCGGCCGAACCCACGGCCTCAAATTATTTACCAGTAAAAACTGTGATTGCCCGCCAATCCATGGATTCATCTTCCTCATCAGAAGATGAAATGCCGAACTCTTGCTTCCAATCAACAATGAGGAAATCATTAGCACCTGAAGAATACCAGATAAGCTATAAAGATATAACAAAAGAACTTGAATCTACTACCTTTAAACCAGGAGAAACAAAAAAATTCTTAGAAGAATTAAAAGACTCTTACTTCTCAATGAACTCCCATCTCAGAAACCTGGACAAAGATCTTGAGGGGGTAGGAGAAATAGAAATGGAACAAGGCTATGACTTTAGTGACAGTAGCACAATAGATTGGGAAGGCAAACAAGGAAGAGAATTTCCTGATCCTCGGGAAGTCAAATCTCTTCCTAATTCACCAATCAAAGAGGAAGTATCCAAGGATACAATTACATCCTGGAGAAACGAAGAAATAAAAGAAAAAGCTACACCGTTTCCAACTTATAAAAACCCTACACCACTATCACATAAGTCACCTATAAGAGCTCTGAAGGGCCGCTCTACACCGTTTACCTCACGACTCTATAAACCGTCAGATTCATGTCACCTTTTAACTATAATTCAAAGCGACACTGAAGAGGAGGTAGAACGTAATAAGGACGCGAATAATCTTACAAACCCCAATAAGAAAGTCAAGTTTTATTCCGAAACCACTTGAACGAAAATCTCGAACTACTGAATCCTCTAAAACTTCTGGAATTACCACACCATTAAATTCACAACATAAAGAAAACAGAGCTCGCTCAACCCCCTTTGCAGCACACCATAAAGCTTCGATGAATTGGAATAAGTTATCTACAGTTCCTTGGAACCAGAATCAGAAAGAGATGTAACAACATCAGAAAATTCAGTAGAAAAATTTTCAAAACACCAAAACAAACCTTAGATAACCATTCAGATACTCTACCACATAAACACGCCGCTAATTCATTTGAACTGATTAATGAAGAAATAGACAATACCTATACTCCTATGAATCATGGAAACGAAGAGGAATCTAGTGAAGCACTACAACCATATTATAATAGATATAAGAAAATAAAAATCCTTACCACTCAGGAATGCTTAACCTTCACAAAAGATAATTTAGTTCACTTCATATCAGCTGATGTACACATGGATTTAGAAAACAACCAACTTTTGTACGATATACAAGCTATAATCAAAAAAGACTTGCAGAAAACAGGACCTGAAGTAGGAGATGTATTAATAATCAAATTTCGAAAAAGATACATATTTAGCCTAGTAGTCACAGAGAACTACAGAGACAAAATTAAACCATCTGACTTGAAGAATTGTTTCGAAGCACTAAGCGAAGAATTGGAAAAAAATAAAATAAAATCATTTAGAATAGCAAAAAGGGGAGAAATCACTGACAAAATACCACAGAATGAACTACTGTTACTCCTTTCGAACTGCCTCCGACACTTAGAAGTCACCGTAATAGTATGTTTAGGAATAAACAAACTGCCACCACCGGAAGCTAGAGAAGATATTCTAACTAATTGTCATGTTAGTTTATTCGGCGGACATCGAGGCATGGGAAAAACCTATCGAAGAATAAGAGAACACTATTATTGGAAAGGAATGAAAAAACAAGTAGAAGATAACGTAAGAAATTGTCACATTTGTCAAGAACAAAAATTAGTTCGAATCCGAACCAGAGAACCAATGATCATCACTGATACCCCTACCGAACCTTTCTATAAGATAGCCATAGACACTGTAGGACCGCTACCAATTAACACCTCTGGTAATAAACACATACTCACTATACAGTGTCCAGTATCAAAATATTGTGTCGCAGTCCTAATACCTAATTTATTGGCAACAACCATAGCAGATGCCATAGCAAGGAACTTTATTGCACAATTTGGTGTCCCTATGGTAATATTATCAGATAATGATAAAAGTTTTAAAAGTTAATTACTTCAGAATTTAGCGAAATTCTTTGGTATCGACTTAGTAACAACAACGCTTTATCACCCATCTTCCAACGGTTCTCTAGAACGCAGTCATGCCATCCTAGCCAATTACTTGCGCACCCGAGCTGATAAACAGGACTGGGATGAAGTAATTCCTTTTGCTAGGTTTGAATACAATACATCAGTACATTCTTCGATTGGTTGTACTCCCTTTGAACTCATATTTGGAAAAATTGTACGAACTCCAGCGATGACGCCAGACGAATTTAACCCAGAAACATATAATGATCATTTGTGCGATATAATCAAATGTTTGAGAGATTTACGAGAAGTAGCCAGGAATAACCTAATAAAATCAAAATACAAAAGCAAACAACATGACAAAAAAGCTCGACCTCAAAACTTAGAAATTGGAACTGAGATGTATGTCTTAAAAGAACCTCGTAAAGGAAAATTATACAAATATTATAACGGTCGGTTTATAGTACGTGAAATTCGTCAAAACAATAACGTGCTCCTCGAAGCTACTAATGGCAAACAATTAATCAGACATATGGATAAAGTTAAGAAAGCCTATGGTTAAAAATTTTATTTATTAACATAAATCAAATAGAACAACTATATATTTCATAAATTTTCTATGTTACAGATCAAAGAGCCAAAATACCAAATCATGGATCTATATCCTCTAACCTTATTTGTCTTAACGTTGGGCTTAACGCAAACACAAGCACTAACTAAAGGAACTTCTTATCACCTCACCCAATTACATAAGAATCCCGGAATGTACTATGAAATCCTAGGAGAAGTAAAACTCATACGCAGCCACTGCAGAGTAACCATAACCTTAAATCTGAAAAACTTGAAGGATCCAATCCCTTGGAAAAAGAATCAACTACATAAAATCTTCAACGAATGCACAAAGGTATTCGAAAATCAATGTAATGAGTTCATACCTATAAACCATTATAATAAAAGACTCGACGACTTACAATCTCGTTATGACGAACTTACAAACATTCTTACCCCATCACCTCAAAACCTTATAACACAAACTTGTCTCCTACTCTAATTAAAAGAGGAGCACCAATAGAATTTATAGGATGGGCCAGCAAGAAGTTATTTGGTACCATGGATGCAGAGAAAACATCAACCAACAAATAAACTTCTTGTACGAAAGTCAAGAATCAATTGCTAAGTTAGCAGCAAACCAAACGCATATAGTTAGTTCAGACTTAAACCAAATTCATCAGAAACTTAACAGCTACGAAAAAGAATTAAACAAATTACATAATATAACATTAACTCTCCTTAACACCACATTCATTGAGCAATCAGCGCAGAACAAAAGCCTGGCATTACAATCAATGGTCATATGGTCTGCAAAATTCGCGCAATCATTGGATTACCATTTGGAATTCCTTAAAACTTTACTTATTACAATTAAAGGTACTTCACATGGACATTAACATCCCTTGATTTAAAGTCAGAACCAATTTAAATCATTACTTACAGAAATAAATAAACAAAACAATGATCATACACTCCCCTTGGACCATTCTAAAATAATACTGGAAAAATTATTGGCACTCTCCCAAACCAACATCTTCTTAATTCAAGGAAGAATGAATATCGTTATAGACTTCCCACTCACAGACCATACCAAATTCCTAAACTATCGAATCCACACCTTACCAGTTGCTAAAGAAATTTATAATAATTTTTGAGGATATGCTAGTATAAAACCCAAATTCACTCAATTAATAATCACGTCTGACTCACAAAAATATTTTTTAACTGACACCACCTATTTAAACGACTGCTTAAAAAACAAACGAACCTTCATCTGTTTACCAAAACATCCTATACTTTCACCGTCAATCCCACCATCCTGTGAATATGCATTATATGCAGAACCGACCACACAATCTATAAAAACTTGTAATCTATTAATAAATGCCGATCCTACACCTCACTGGGAAAAATTAGAGTCAACAGATGAATGGCTCTACTTAACCCTAGAACCAATACTTCTACATATATCATGCCAAGGAAAACCAAACATCAACGTTCACTTAGATAGAACCGGAATTTTTACCCTACATGGCCAATGCATCGCTTACAATCAAGATATAGCTTTTTACGGAGTAAATACGATAGAAGTAAGAGAAACATATATTTATAATCCTAACGTAACCTATGACATTCCGCCATTATTATCCCTACAGCAACCTTATACCTTTATCACCATACCAACAATTTTAGAAACCGAAACAACAACACAATTAAGGAAGTGGGCACAAGATAACAATATTATGTCATTGAAGGAGATTGAATCAAAATTTAAAACTATAGATATTCAACACCACGAACGTAACCTCACTTATACCTACATTGCAACTGGATTTTCTATGAATTTAATTATAGGAGCAATACTAACTATAATCGTTTTGAAATGCAAACTATCTAATTGCCAAAGAATAACCAAACGTTGCCGAAAATTAAATGCTATGGAATTAAGAGAACGACCTAAAAAGCTTCAAGAAACTACACGTGACACTACCTATGTCACTTTACAACCAACTCAACCAACCCTCCCAAATCATCATACCCTCATGATATCAACCCTGCCCAGCCCCCACGACAACAACAACAACGAAGGCACGACTTGAGAAACCAGGAACCTTGAACGTTCCTTCTCAGTCTGCTCCCTTGATGCAGAGTTACCTCCTCAAAGTATAACCTACGCTTAAAAGTAATATAACAAATCATAACCTTACCTTAATTATCATCCCTCCGAAGGCAGATCTTACAGGTATGAGGCGAATTGGTTACACACGCCTTGTGTGCATATACACCACAGTCACACCGCACATTCGGATTCGCAACCGGAATTTCCTAGTAACACTCCAAACAAACGCCGACAACACTTACAGTAGTGACCCTCTTATTCAAGACAAAAGGATCCATCTCCAAATGAGCTGAACGCTGTTTGTTACGTAATCGCCTCATACGTTGCTTTGCAGCTTCCCTCTTCTTTGCCTTCGTCTCCTCGGCCGATTCCATCTTCCGCTTCCCTTTTAATTGTCCCTTCACAACACCTTTAGGAGGTTCCTGTAGCAGTATTAACCCTTCAATTACATCCACCGAATTTACGACTGACAAGTTCATAAATGAAGCGCCGGCAGCAACTGAAGAAGCAGACGATACCGGCGACGAAACGGGTAAATAAGTGCCATCAGACACACTGTTCGTTTCATTATCGTTCATCACACTTTGGATGCCAACACTGTCACGCCGAACACCACTATTCGTTAAAGAGTCAAAGCGGTGTTGATTGTCTTGGTCATTCACCGAATTGACGGCACATCTATAACACTTTGTTACATCACCACTATTTTCATTCTCAGTTTGTACCGCTACTTCATGGGTACACCGTACGGTGTGCAGTGCCACTCCACTAACACACTGCACAACCTGCACCTCTACATTATTAAAATTCCGCTCAACTTGAGTTCCTGTTTCTAATCTAACCACCGGCATAGGCTGTCTTTGATAAAGCCTACGAATAATATCCAGCAGACTATCCAGGATATCATCCCTACCCGAGACGACGAAATAGAATGTTATCCTAGAAAAAAAAGAGAGTTTGTATAAACTACATAAATCGTATGCATGTGTATATATAAGTGAAACAGAAATTAATTAACTGAATTGAATAAAATAATGATTCTTATCCTTTAAACTTAAAAATTATCCTTTTGTGCGTAAGAATAATTTTTCCTTACTGTATTAATTTTTTTTTTTATTTTTTTTACGTTAAGAAAGTTACTTGAAACTCACTCCCAAAGAAATGATTGGTTGATTCAATTTTTTTTGTTTGCTGAAAAATTGTTTCAATAAGACAGAACGACCATACTGGAACACTATTAGGAAATATGAATTATCTACTTAATCTTCGAAGGTCATTATTATTATTATGATTAACATTAAAATAAAAGAAGAGAGCCAAGAGAAATTATAGTACAAAATTATTAAAACTTGAAGATTTTAAGCAGGTTAAACTTACTTTAAAATGATTACGAATCTTTAACAACTAACTTCAACTCTTAGTAAAAAATATTAAAATTATCTCCCTGGCTGAATAATTCAGTTAATTATTTAATTTTAATTTAAGAATGAAAATCAATTATAATAATATGTCACTGTTTCCCCCTCTTTTTTTTAACAAATATATATATATATATTCACATACATATATATGTTTGCAAGCATGTATATGACCAATATATATATAATACGAGAACATGCATTAGTAAAGTTTGATACTCCTTTTGAGAATTCTTTAATGTTAATCATATCAAATTCAGTTACATACACAAAAGAGTGTGCGCACAGCGTCACTCACGTGTCCAAGTAATGGTCAGTTGCCTTAGTAAATTTAAAAAAAAATAATTTTTTCAATGCCCCCAACTTTTTTGCCTGAATTTTAAAACAATTAATATAAAAGTAACGCTGAAACATTATACGTATATTTATACATTAGAAATACAGTATATATACATTAATATGATATTTATGTACATTTTACTAAATCAAAATCTACAAAATTCAAAGTTCCTTTAAATTCACAATATTCCATCTTAAATTTTAGATATTCTTTACATAAACATACTGAAAGATCAAATATTTCTTTACGTTATTGTAATGAAGTTCGTAAGATTAAACTGATTAAATATTATCCTTGAACAAATCAATTTAACCATTGAGTAGAAAAATTAAAAAAAAAAGCTGTATTAAACTATAATTTTCAAGAAAAAAATGAATAATGAATAACATTAATCATACCTTGTATCGTTATTATTTAAAATATTAATAAGTAAATAATTATAATAAAAACTTTCTTTCCTAGTTTAAGGCGACTACGGAAGTTCGGTTGGATTTCATTTTGTAGTTTACAAATTACTTTTTCAGTTTCTAAAATTTTTTGAATTTTTTAATTTTCCACCATTTATTATGATCCGTAGAATGGTGGAAAATTAAAAAATCTGAAAAATTTTACACATTGAAAGAGTAATTTGTAAACTCAAAAATGAAACCTAACCTAAAATCCGAAGTCACCTTAAACTTAGTTTAATACTAATTATCAAACTACCACCACCGTATATAAAAAAGACAAGGAACTCTAATTAAATAAAACAAATTTTCAAAGAAAAAAAAAAGAAATCACGAAATTCGGTACTTACCAAATTAACTGAAACAACAAAAAAAAAACTGTAACACAACACACGTGAAACCTTGTTCTTCTTATATTTAACTGAACGATTCATAAATATTAAAACCACTAAACATACTCGTCACTATATCCACCTTTAAAATTACAATAAATTACAATAAATAGTATTTGTTATAACGAATACATTAAATAGAAGAAAAAAAAATATAATGCGAAAACCAAAATCAACACGTGGTGCTTGCTAACATTAATACACACAATCACACTGACTTAATTAGTCCTAACAAAACCGCGATCGGTAACCAAGCGGGGCAACGAACGCCTTTTCCTTCTTACGCGCTGCTATTACATATGCACGCAGTAATACTAATTGTTTCGGGCGACGAACACCTTTTCTTTCCTACGCGCCGCTCTTACATACGCGCGTAGTAACATGAGTTATACCAAACGATGAATACTACTTGCAGACCCCACCATAGATACGACAGAAGTGATAGATTAATTTTTTTTAAATAAACTATTACTCAAATATTATTTAAACTAAAAGAGGAATTCTCACACATAGTTATTTAATGATATTTCTAAAATACAATTAAAATCAATATAAATATAAATTTGTAATTTCTTATAGGAAATCCATTTATTTAAAATAATTAACATTCATAAATATTTACACTTGATAATGATCATATACAATCTCATTTCCATCATTAAATTATATAAGAGTAACAATTGAAATTATGTAGTAATAATTTTTTTTTAAATATTCTACATTGTATATTGTCTAAGAATCTTGTAATAATTGCAGTCAGCCCTAACGAAAAGTAACACATTTGAAAATCACCCGCTAAAGGTAACGCACTTGGCTATTTAATCATCGCAAGACATCGCTAACATGTATCAATGGTTGAGAAATAATAGTGACATATGCTTCATTAAAGGCAACTATATAAAATATATGCATGTATACGTGTATGTGTATGTATATATGTATATATATATATATGTATACATGTATATATATATGTGTATATGTATATATATATGTATGTGTATATATATATATATATATATATATATATATATACTAGGGGGGGTACCCCCCTGCTCGCCCTGCTCGCCAGCCCCCCAATTTGTGATGTACTTATTCTTGAATATTATAAAATTTAATGCCATAAATTCAAATGAGGTGTTAAAGTAATTATGCTGTAAAACATATCAAGTTTAATACAATTTGCAATGATTATTATGCAAATTGCATTAAATTATTGCATTATAGAATTCATATATAATAATGTATATATCCGAAAACTTTTCGAATGCTCTCGATTGAATCGAGCCCGAGATTGCAAGCTTGTTAAGATTCAAGCTATATCAAGCTTTAAATCAACTTATATACATCTCTCTCTTCTCCAACTTTTAACTTCTCGTTCTTCTCCCCTTCCCCAAAAAAAAAGAATCTATTCGAAACAAATTCAATACGCAGTACTATTCAGTCCAGTTTTCTTCACGGAAAACATTTGGCACGTTAAGGAAGTGTGCTTGTGAGACATCGTGCGTCTGCTGCATCGGCACCGAAAAATACGGTGCCGATGTTACTTCGTTACAGTGGCTATCTCTGTAGAATGTCAACGCTTGCCTTGAGATGCACGAGGGGCGCTACTGTGTAAAACAAGGCAGAGTCACATATGTTAAGCGTGCGTTGCTACAGCTTTGACTGTCACGCCATCTCGACACCTGAAATCTAGTGCCGCACAACCTAGTCACCGTCGCTGTACGTGCGAAATGTTTCCCGTGTTGTTTATAGAAATGTCGAATTTCTAACAAAAAAAATGCCTCATCTCTGAGGCGTACCCTGAGGCGTTGTAAGAGGAGGGGATGAGGAAACATTGAGGCGTCTCTAAGGCGATGTATAAGGCGGGACAAGAGGCATACAAAAAAATGCCTCATCTCTGAGGCGTACCCTGAGGCGTTGTAAGAGGAGGGGATGAGGAATCATTGAGGCGTCTCTAAGGCGATGTATAAGGCGGGACAAGAGGCATACAAAAAAAATGCCTTATCTCTGAGGCGTACCCTGAGGCGTTGTAAGAGGAGGGGATGAGGAAGCACTGAGGCGTCGGTAACTATTTTTACGTTATTTTTGAAAATTTTTTAAAATATCACTCTCACAAACTTGAGGCGTTTCGAGGAATTTCTAAGGCTTACCTGAGGCGTCTCTGAGGAGTCTTTGAGGAGACCTATGAGGTAATATGAGGCGACAAACGTTAAGGCGATGTCAGAGGCGGGTCGAGGAGGGGGGAGGAGGGGAGAGGAGGGGGGAGGACGCAAGAATGCTATTTTTTTAGGCTTACGTCTATATAATATAGGAAGATATATATATATATATATATATATATATATATGGGTATGTATATGTATATGCGTGTGTGTGTATGTGTATATACATGTAATTACGTGTGTATATACATCTCCTTCTCTTATCGATATTATTTGACGCCACCGGGCGAATACAATAGCTATGCTGTACTAATTAAATCTATCTAAATAATTTTTTCGAATAAACATTTCCAGCTTACTTATTCACAATAATAAAAATTGCATGATTAACATTTTACTCCAACGTAAGAACTTGCCTACGAAGTTAACACATTCAAATAAAAGGAAATCGGACGATTTTTCAAGAAATGAAATAAATAATCTGACAGAATTTATATAATGACTAACCAATTTTTGCAAATACAACTTCGCGTAAAACTCTCGAAATAAAATACAAAAATTAATAATAAATCTTTTTATAATTGTTTAATGATTTTCGTTGACTGCAATTAAGACAGGTCAGTTATAAAATCTCCAAAGCTCTCAGGTGTCATTTTAAATATGCGCTCACACACATGCATGTATATATAACGTACTTTCATTATGTATTTTCTTTTATACATAACTAAATAAAAATTTTTTTTTCTCTCACTTTTATTAAATATCTTTTTTTTTCTCTTTCTCTTGATTTATTTTAATAAATATATATACAATCAATTATAATGCTAGGGCATATAATCTTACAAACCTCGCATTAATAACCATCACATCTTGCGTAACTACAATCTTCATCAACACTCCATTAATCACTAAATCAAACTCTTCATAAAAAAACATCCTATCTAAATTGAACTCCTTATCTCCGAGACAAAACGCGTCGTTCGCCCACTGATCCATCTGTCTAAGGAGGCGAGAAATGGCCCAGGAATTAAACTAAAACAAAATAAATTTTTTTTAATTTTTTTTCTTTTTTTATGACTATTATTATAAGAAAATAAAAAGAAACTTACATCAATATGTCTCAAACAATAATACCGCGATGGCGAAATAAAATCTTGATATTGCAGGGGCATGGAAAGAGAGTCCTGCAAACCCTCGTTCCTTATGATTGGGCTTTCCATCTCTCGCTCGCCTGGGCGCAAAGTTATAAAAACGGCCCTCTTTCTCACAAACACGCCTTTTTTCGTAACAAAATAGCATCCACAAGAGTCGGCTCTGCTGGTCCACTGGAAAGAAATCAGTGTTCTATATAAGTCTACATAAGTATATATAAAAATTCTGTTTAATTAAGATTATAACAGTGAGTAGCTTAGAACTCTACTTCACTGAATAAATAAAAAGAGAATAACTAAAAATTATATTCTAGTGAAAAAAATATATATACATATATTTATATATTCCTATATATAAATATAACCTAATAGTGAAGTGAAACAGAAGAGGTTTCGAGAGTTACTATCTAACAAATAGTGTAAGTGTGAAAAAAGGGTTGATCCACTAACTGACCACTTTGGTGATTGAGAGGAGGAGAGTTTGACAAATCTTGCCACGGATTCTTAAGCCATGTAGAAATAAGTAATCTAAGTCAAGACGAACAAGACAAGGAACTTTAACAATCATCTCCCTTCTCCCTCTCTTTTGGAATAGTGAGTCGAATTAAATTGTAAGAAAAATTATTTATTAAGAAACAATTATATATATAATAAAATAGAAAAGAAAAGAAAAATAATTATGCTATACGAATAATTACTAGAGATTTACATTAATTCTCCGATTGTTTTATAAAGAAGTATTTAAGTTATGAAAATAATAATATATTATAAATAATAAATTAAAGTCTTACATTAATCATAAAAATGTATAATTTACATTAATTAAAAATTGTATATTTAATTGTTAATCAAATTGTAAAAGGGAAAAGGGGAAATATTTAAAAATAATAAAAATATTGAAAAGAATTAATTTAAATTATTGTAGTTGAATAAAATTTTATTTATATTAAGAATTTAACTAATAAATAAATATATATATTTACGTAAATACTTAATTACAATTATATTTTTAAAAATATAAATAAGTTATATATGAGTACATACATATATATGCATATAAATAACTAAATTGAATATATAACAAAACGAATGAAAGTAACAGAGCGAACGAGCATGACAGGACGTGCGAACATATCAGAGCGAACGAATATAATAGAGTGAATGGCCACATGCTCACGAGTGGGACGGAGCGAACGTATATAACAGAGAGAACGAGTGTGACAGAGCACGCGAACATATCAGAGCGAACAAATGCAGTATAGCAAACGAATGGGGCAGAACGAACGAGTATACAAGCGAACGAACGTAATAGAGCGAACAGGCCAACGGTCATATATGACACAGCTATAGCGTTCGCACGTTATAGCTACAAAGCGAACGAGTGGGACAAACGAACGAATGTAATAAGGTGAACAAGCGTGATAGAGCGAACAAGTGTAACAGAGCGAACGTGAGTGAATCATAGTAATCATTAATTCTATTAATTATTTAAACAAATAATCAAATTAAAATTAACGTGATTTAATTAATTAAATACACAAATTGAAATTCGCATTACCTAAATTTTTATAAATGTGTGTATGTATATGGATATAAGTATATAATATATATATATATATATATATATATATATATATATATATATTTGATAAATAAAGTGACAAGGTAAGTCCTGTGACGGTAGACTGGTTCCCAACAAAAACAAAATAATTTTTGTTTAAGAACTCAACGGCCGAACGAAGTTCGATCTTAACAGTTCCAAGAAATAAGAGCCAGAATAATATATAACGCAAGAAAATATGAAGAACAAAAAAATATTAAGCCCAAAAAATAAGTGGCCTAAAAAAATAAGGCTCAGAAAAATATAGAGCCAAAAAAAATAAAGGTAAAAAAAATTTTATTTTCAAAATGATCAAGGCCCAAAAAAGTATAAGGTCAAAAAAAGGCCCAAAAAATATAGAGCCCAAGTAAATATAAGAATCAAAAAAATATTGGGCCAAAATAAGAGGCCCAATAAAAATAGGACCCAAAAAAATTTAATGCTTAAAAAAATATATAGCCTTGAAAAGGATAGAGACCAAAAAAATATTGGGCCCAAAAATATATAAAGCTAAATAATAAAACTCAGTAAAATATAGAGCCCAAGAAAATATAAAAATGAAAAAAAGAGCCCAAAAAATTGGCATTGAATAAAAATATAGGGCTTAAAATAATATAAGACCCAAAAAGAAGCTTTTGACTAATGAGCACTAATTATATAAGACTTAAGAGGACGCTGTATCTCTCTATCCTTTTCTAATTGAAAAATGTAAGTTTTTCGAAAATCTAGTGATTATTGATAGAAATTCAGACTTGTCCGCTACTTGTTTAGTAAAAAGCCATATTTTCTCTGATGAGGACCAATTAATTTTGTTATTTTTTTTTCAAGTGAAGTTTGACATACTTAAAAAATCCTAAGTTAGGCTAGAGAATACGTTATAATAAGTTATTTAAGTATGTCAAACTTCACTTGAGAAAAAAGCAGCAAAATTAATTGGTCCTCATCAGAGAAAATATTCATTTTTACTAAACAAGTAGCGGACAAGTCTTAATTTCTATCAATAATCACTAGATTTTCCAAAAAATTACATTTTTCAATGAGAAAAGGATAGAGAGATGCAGCGTCCCCTTAATGAAAAATTGCTACTCTTATTACCAAAAGATTAGACACATATAAAGAATGCGGGAAACCGGAGAAACGAAAAAAAAAAATAGTTTTGCTTTAATATAATACAAGCCAAATTTACCATGGTCCTAACGTCGCTCGGATGCATTTTCATGAATTATATTATTATATATAAATTTGTTAATTTCATTGACAATAGTAGTTCAATATAAAATATATATTTAATTTTTTTTCATATATTCATATCATTATATTGTACTGCATTGAAATAAAAAATTTTTTAATTTTTTGTGAATTAATAAGCTTCAATAAAAGTAAATAATTATTATTGACAATCATAGTTCAAGAAAAATGTTTATATTACTATCAACTTTTACAGGAAGTCCGCGTTCCTTATATCAAAATTTTCTTGATCCCATGACATTAGTACAAAGAATTGTGAAATTAGATTTTTTCATTACTATGACATGCAATTGGAAATGGGAAGAAATCACAAATAATATAGGACAAAGTGAAGAAGTAACAGATAGACCAGATATTGTTGTTGAAGTATTTTATTAAAAATTAAAACTATTAATAGAGCAAAATTCTAAAAAAACATATTTTGGGAAAATGCATTGCATATTTATACGTAGTAGGATTTGAAAAGAGAGGATTACCGCATGCCTATATGCTAATATTTTCAAGTAAAGATGATAAAATTTACGATAGTGATGACGTTGATAAATTTATAGTAACTGGAGTTCCAAATAAAAATGAGAATCCCCGATTATATGAAATAGTTAAACAATTTATGATCCGTGGCCCTTGTGGAGATCAGAATAAAAACTCATCTTGTATGGATAGAGAATCAGAAAAGTGTACAAAAAATTTTTGGAAACGATTTAATGAAACTACAATAATGACAAATGACTATCCTATTTATCGACGAAGAAATTATAAAAATGAGATATTATACACGAAAAACAAGTGGGCAGACAATGGATTTGTGGTTTCTTATATTCTGTATTTATTACTAAAGTTTAATTGTCATATTAATATTGAATTATGTTCAACAACATAGTGTTCAATAACATAGGAGTTATAAAGTACTTATTTAAATACTGCTTGAAAGGACATGATTGTGCATTTATCGAAATGAAAGCAAGTGAAATAAATACTGAAAGTAATACCAATGATAAAACAGATGAAACAATTGATTTGGATATGTTTTATGATGAAATAAAAATATATATTAACACAAGATACGTTTGCCCACCAAAAGCTATGCATCGCATATTGGAATGTAATTTTAGTGAACTTTCTCATACAATTTATAGATTAGATGTTTATAATGAAAATGAACAATATGCGTATTTTAAAGAAGGATCTGAACACGAAATTGATAAGAAAAATGTATATACAACACTAACAGCGTGGTTTGAACTTAATAAAAGTGACTCAGAGGCACATAATTACTTTTATTCTGATATACCGCAAAATTATGTTTTTAATCGAATTCATAAAACATGGACGAAAAGAATAAAAACTATGAAACCTATTCTAACCAAAATGTACTTAGTTAATCCAAAACAAAGAGAAAGATTCTTTTTAAGATTACTTCTGCTTCACGTTAAAGCTGCAACATCTTTTGAAAGCTGAAAAACTTTTGATGGAATCACATACCCAACATTCTTTGAAGCCGCAAAAGCAAGAAATTTAATTAAAATTGATGATGAATGGGATAAATGTTTAGAAGAATCATGTAAATCTCAATTTCCAGAAGCTCTTTGTCAATTATTTGGTTACATTTGTACATTTCACAATCCAATTGATGTTCGAGAATTATATAAAAATATAAAATCCATTTTTATCCTCCAAAAATGAATGAACAAAAAGGTAAAGAATATGCATTAAGAAGGGGCCGAACTATCTGTCTTTGTCTAATAGCGTTTTTCATCATTTATGTAAACACTATCCGGTATAACAAGAAAAAAATAGCAGCCCCCGCTAGATATTAGTATAATAAGTAAATTTTGTAATAACAACCAAATTTTTTCACTGTGTAGTTTTTGACTAATTAGAGACCTACTAGCAATCTAGAATATAAACTATCTTTTTTTGGTAGGTCTCTAATTATTCAAAAACTACACAGTGAAAAAATTTGGTTGTTATTACAAAATTTACTTATTATACTAATATCTAGCGGGGGCTGCTATTTTTTTCTTGTTATACCGGATAGTGTTTACATAAATGATGAAAAACGCTATTAGACAAAGACAGATAGTTCGGACCCTTCTTAAGCATAATTAATGATATTTTAACTAATTATGGATTTCAATTGAGTGACTTCAATTTACCTACTTCAGAATACTATATTGGAAATAACGAAATTGAATATAGTACTGTAAATAATGTTAATAATATTGGGTCAATTATTGATACTCTGAGATATGCTCAAATGACTATTTTTAATTCAGTAATAAATTCATTAAATACAAACTGCACTGAAAAATATATACATCTAGACGGTCCAGGTGGAAGTGGTAAAAGCTACTTATTAAATACAATTATCACTTATCTAAAAATTCATGGAATCAACTATTTAGTTGTATCATGGACAGGTATAGTGGCTTATTTATTACAAGACGGTGTGGCAGTACATACAGCATTTAAATTACGGTTGAACATATCTGAAGACACAATATGTGATATTAGTGCAAACAGTGAAATAGGTAAATAGAATGAAAAATGTATCAGTTGTTATCTGAGATTAAATCATAATGACATCAAAATACGCTTTTGAAGCCGTCAATTGCATGTTTAAAGATGTACGTGATAATAATTATCCGTTCGAAGGGAAAATATTAATCACATCAGGTGATTTTAGACAAACATTGCCAATAGTAGAACATGGAAATAGAACACAGATAGTTGAAAATTGTGTAAAAAAAAGCTATTTATGGAAACATTTTTAATGTATGTCTTTAAAAGAAAATAAACGTTTATCGGAATCAGATGATAAATTTAAAAATTGGTTGCTTAATATAGGAAATGGTAATTTTCATTCAAAATATGAAAACGGAAATGAAGCTTTACAAATACCAAAAAAAATATTGTCAAATGGTAATCTAATTGATAAAATTTACGGACATAATATAAATATTGAAAATTGTGACTATTTATTGTAACAATACTATATTAGCACCGAAAAACGTAAATGTAACAGAAATAAATAAAAAAATTTTATCAAGAATGAATGAACCAGTAATAGAGTACTTGAGCATTGACTCTGCAAAAGATGTAAATGACGAAAGTTTAGACGTAATTTTGCCTACAGAATTTTGAATTTCTTCAACACCCAACGATTTACTTTTACAAAGATTATAATTAAAAAAAGGAGCTATAGTGATGCTTCTAAGAAATGTTAATTTGAATGAAGGAGTTCGTAACGAAACCCGATTAGTAATAACGAAATTAAAACAATTTACTATTATTGCGCAAATATTAACAGGGAGTAAAAAAGGGAGTACTATATTCTTACCACGTGTGACCTTATCAGCAAATGATGAACTGCCATTCCAGATAACCAGAAAACAATTTCCTGTAAAACTTGTTCATGCAGTGACTATTAATAAGTCGCAAGGACAATCATTTCAAAAAGTCGGAGTGTATTTACCAACACCAATTTTCAGTCATTGGCAGTTATACATGGCACTTTCAAAGACAACTAATAAAAAAGAATTGAAAATATTAACGAATAAATCAAGAAAAGTTAAAGATAAAATGGTCTATACAAACATCGTCTACAAAGAAATATTATAAAACCACAATACAAAAGTAGATAGGCTATAGGCATACTGGCACACCCGGATTCTAGCACAGCCCATGGTGTGCTAGAACCCGTACGGATTCTAGCACAGCCCAAGTGTTTTAGAATCCGAATGTGAACTAGTATGCCTATAGCGTTTTCTACTTTTTCTACTTTTTTTTTTTTCTTCTTATAAATGGTTTTGTGAGAGATAGAATAATTTCATGAGTTTGACATTGTGTAGTGCACAGACAGTCTTATGAATTGGATTATGGTTTGTACACACAGTAACGCATTTGAAAGATGGATTTAATGGGTATCCGTATTCATTGATGTTATAAACGGGAAATTTGAATCTTAGCAACCATTTTCGTTTGAATTCATTAATAACAAAAATTTTTGTAGCATCATGTAAATGTTCACGGAGTAAGTTTGCAATTTGAGAGTAATCTAGTCCATCAGTGTTCCAAGCTATTCCATGATTATGTTTGAGTCGAATGTTTTCTTCTTGCAATTTGTCAGAGAGCCTTTTCCATGAAAAAGGTTTTTTGAATAGATGAACGATGGGATCACCACTGTCGTTGAGAGGAATGATTGCTATTTCCTTTAGAACATATTCACCACCCATTTGCTTAAAACCAATCATGTCTACCGCATATTCCATTTTGAAATATTAATTTTTTTACGTAAAAGTGAAGATAATTCAGACAAGCTTCCGAACATCTCCACTAATAGGATTGTACTGAACGATGCGATCGTGTAAGATCATGCAATAAGCTGAAGTATTAGCTGGAAAGTCAGTTTGAGACTCAAATTCTAGACGTACATCGACAGGAGCGCTCTTTAGAGATTCGTTTTGTCGTGAACAGTCAATAACTATGAGTGGTTCAAAGTTGATAAACTGAGACTTCGTCAACAATGGCTGTGAATCTCTTCCGTAATAGCTTTTCTGAAAATTAGCATACATATCATAGAGAATAGCAAACTGATTCTTAGATATGTCAAGATTGAGATTGTTGTACGGATAATATTGCGAATTCAAGAAAAGTCTCACATTACTAATATTACAGTGGTCAAAGCGACTGGCATTTTTAGTTTTTGATCCTTTTTTTCCCGATTGTAATCCAAGAATCACGAAACGTGGTTTCTCCAATTGATTTGAAGTTTTTACCGTCCAGACGTGTTTATTTGTTGTTGGAAGAAGAGGATATTCAAATAACTCCCAAGAACGAAAACTCATAGAAATAGGATTATCTTTGCCAATGAAACTTAACAGCTGGATTTTTTGTTTATCTGATGCAATAACATATGGCATTAACCACTCTATCTTTGATATTTTTATTTGATAAGTTTCATATGTGGTTACATTGTTGGCTACAGTACCTTCCTGTATTATAGCATTTAGATCATTTCTTGATCTTGTGAGAATGAGTTCATGCTTCATATTAACAACAATTTTCTTGTAATCTTCTGCGAAGCCTAAAATCATACTTAGAGGGATAGAAACGTCAAAATTTCCATGATCATCTACAATTGTTTTGTTTGCTTCTTCAACACCAAGCCAGCCTGCATTTTCTAATGTTAGAGTCTGATTTGGATTAAATGAAGTGCATCCCTTCATGAGACTACTCAGACCAACATTTTTACTTTTATCTATCTCTACAGCATTAAGTTCATATCGAATTTCATCAAACAGATGACAAATGCCATTGTTAACGAAATTAGTTTTAGTTAGTGCTTGTCCATCTGGTTTTTGTAATTTTCCACATACATGGATGTAACTACATGATGGTAAGAGGCATAAATCTTGATGCTGAATAGAAATACGGATTTCATCACTGTTATTGAAACTTAATGTGGAGTATGGTTGATGTGCGTGAACCTCATAATGAGCAATAGACTCATCGAATGCGACACCTGATTGAATGCTTAGAATTTCGTCCATTTTTTTGAAAGCAGCAGAGAATGATACAATTTATCTTTTTCCACGTACTTTGAGACCTATGCTTTTGAGAAACTGGATGCTCTTCCGTGTTAACGGTTTGAGTACCTTTGGACGACTGATGGTGGGTTGACATGATGGCTGACTTATATGCACACTTGAATTATAAACGATTCCCATTATACAGATTTTATGTGAAGTCTAACAGTAATTTCCTCTCCTCGGAAATTCACTAAATTTCCGTCTTGATCAACAATTCGGATTTGAAGATGATCTATACTTTTAACATTGAGTGGTAAATATATGACATGCGATGGAACTTCTATGATTTTATATCCTGGAGGAACTTTTGGGAAAAACTCATGGATCGTGTGAACTTTTTTGTCGTTGATGTAAGCACCTGTAGTAATATTACACTCTACTCTGAGTGCGTTTATTTTCAATATCTTCACAGGTAAATCAGAGCTGTGATGAGTGTCTTCATGAAGAACGCGACGAGTGAAACCGAGAAGACTGCCTATTGAATCCCGAGGTCTAAGATTTATCTCATGGCTGCAATAAATTTCACTTCTGAGAGTATTGTTGTTAGCTTTTAAGGAAAATTCGATTCCTTTAGATTTCAAATCTCTTTTGCAAAAATTGATTAATAGCATCAATTTCATAACTGCCAGTAGGAATAATAATAATCTTCTCTCCGTTTATATGAAGTTTATTATTCGAATCGTCAACATTGGGAATCGAGTTGAATGTTAAAAGTTCAACTAAACCCAAAACAAAATTCTTATGCTGTGGTAGTTCTATTGAAGGAAAATATTGCGCTTCTAAGATAGAAGATTTACCTGAAAGACTCAAAGTGAAACTATCTTCCATGACTGTTTGAAAAAGAATGATCCTGCTTGTCTGAAAACTCTTCTTTTATAGTCTTTCACACAAGAATTGAAGACAAAGATGTCCACAAATAAATGAGTCAAAATTTTGATATCTTTTATAGTTGTATTTCACTTCTTTCACGTTAAAATATAACATGAGATCTATAGGGGTTTAAGATCACCAAAACTATCAAAATAAATCACTTCAGAACCTCGTTTTCGATAACATACCCAGTGAGTGCCTTTGTTTTGAAAATCATCTAAGTTAACTATAGCAGATTCGTTATGCCATGGGCCATCAGAAGGTAGATTATTTCTCATGAAAACATCTCGAAAATATGGGATTTTCATCATACGAGCATACTTTATAAGATCATAGTCAGTCAGTGCACGATTTGGCAAAGTTAAATCGAAGTTTTTTTTTTTTTAACTTGACCATTACCGATATGAGGTTTCATAAATAATCCCATTCCAGTTTTATATGGTTTAAGATAGAGACCTTTTCCTAGAGCAATAGCTTCCATAGTTTTATTATGTCTCTTACTTTCTTCATAATTTTTCTGTGCAGCTTTAGCCTCATTTACTGCTTTAGCTATTCCAGCAGCTCCTCCAGCCAGAGCACCAGTTGCACTTAGTGCTGCGAACAATGGTATGAGAAAAGGCAGAGCGCCACCTATTTTTGATGGAACAGGTAGAATACGTGGAATGATAATTTTTTTCTTACCGCCAACAATCTTGAGAGCTTCACGTGCACCTTTTAAAGCGGACTGTATAACTTTGCGAGAATGTTTACTTGGTTTTAATGATTTTTTACTTGCAGTTACTAATTTACTCAATTTTACACCCATTCCTGTCTTTCCTTTTAATTTCATAGCATTTGCAACAACAAAAGCAGTTGCTTTTTCGCTAAGACTTGCATTTTTGGCTCTAACACGCTGCCAAGCTTTATCAGCGAGCTTCATGTCAGCTACTTTTCGATTAGCATTTTTATCAGAATAAGATATGTCATGTTCTTTACATGCTTGATCAAGTGGATTGATACCTGCATCACCTCTTTTTAGACGCTTTTTCAGTTTTGTTCCGGGACCACAATATTGATATCCAGGAATATGCATTTCAATAGGTAAGTTATTGATTACTTTATCAAGTAACCCTTTACCCTTAGGGTGCATCTGTGATTTGTGTACGAGCATCTCTCTTCGAGTGCTGATTTACAACTGATGATCAAAATATAAAACAAGCGTTTATATTTTGAAAAGGTCAATCTTAGATTTGACTTTGTTACGTAAACATGGATTTTACTGAGCAGAACGTCAAACTTCTCGTCGCCAACTTTGATTTTGAAAACGAAAAGAAAAAGCGACATGGGGAGTTACTTCCAGATAATATACGAGCAGTATTCTGTGGCCCATCAAACTGTGGAAAAACTAATAGTTTATTGGCTCTAATTACACACCCTAATGGTCTTAGATTTGAAAATTTGTATGTATACTCTAAATCCTTAAATCAACCGAAATATCAATTTCTTCAAAAAGTTTTAGAGCCAATTGAAGGTATATCATATCTACCGTTCAGTGAACATGCATCTGTAGTGTCTCCAGATGAAGCCCTACCAAATTCAATTATAATTTTTGACGATGTGGCTTGTGAGAAGCAGGATAACGTCAGAGCTTTTTTCTGTATGGGGAGACACAAAAGTGTAGATAGCTTTTATCTATGTCAGTCATATGCTCATATACCGAAACATCTCATCAGGGACAATATTAATTTGATGGTAATTTATCGTCAAGATGATGTTAATCTTAAACATATCTATGAAGACCATGTGAATACTGACTTAACCTTAAATGAATTTCGAAATCTTTGTACTGAATGCTGGAAGAATGACAAGTATGGATTTGTTGTTATTGACAAAGATAGAGCAATGAATGATGGTAGATATAGAAAAGGATTTGACTGTTTTGCCATTAAAAAGGAAGTATAAATCTTAATCTTTGCAGTTCGATTGTAGACAGCATCTTGTCAGCATGCCTGACTTTAAGAAAGAAAAAATGTTCTTAGCGAGCTCTTACGAGCACGTGAGGCTATTAAAAAAAATACTCTTTATTAAAAAAGGAGAGAGATGATTTTGAAAAGGTTATTGGTGATACTTTAAAACCAGTTATTACACCACTTGAAAAGCTTGTCGATTCGACAACTGAAAGTGTGTCACGTTCTAATCACATTTCAGCTATAGACAGTAACAGAAAATCGGCAAAAAAAAGATTGAGATTCGACGAATCAAGTTATATTTTAAACGATATTAATGACTCGGGTTCTGCGTTTGATAATAATGCTTCTAATGGCGATGATTTTTCTCCGATAAATAGCACAATGATGAATTCATCATTCAATTCTGCAAATTCATCATTCAAATCTATATATTCACCATTTGTACCTGCGCATAAAGAAACTGAACCGACAGACTTTTTATCAATGCTAAATGGAAGCCGCAGCAAAATCGATAACATATACGGAGTGAGAAAAGTCAGTGGGGTATACATGATGGGTGATTCACAAATTCAATTTGATGATAAACTAATAAAAGTGAAAGATTTAAGTTTTCCTAAAAGCAGTGGTCTAATGGAATTGCTTTTCAAAAAAGAACCAGATGATAATCTTTTAAGTACAACAGATCGCAAGAACTATCGCATTATCCTGGAAGCAACAAATGCCCATAGAAAAAGACATAGCAAAAGTGAGAATATACGCTCTTCGAAGAGTAGAAAATATTCAAAAATCATAGCACCAATGTTCCGCAGTGATCGCAGTAGAATATCTACCAGCGGAGGGGTCTCATACCTAAATATAAAATAGCAAAAAGAATACTTCCATAGATCTAGTCTACTGGGATGATCCGAATGAGCTTGTCGAAAGACTGCGATTATTAATAGCCGAACGATCTGCTGGAAATAATAATCACAACAATGAAATCCAATCAATCATAGAGGAACTACGTGAAGCTGGGCATATATATTGACGTACACAATTTTCAAATCAACAGTAGTAACATGAGTCTCGATGTGTTTGGAAGAAAACTTGAGGGCTCGCAAGTGAGTCGTGGTCCTCGAGGTATTGGATTCAATGTTACATCAGATGGTCATTTTGATTTAGAAAATAAGCGGCTTTGCAATATTGGAGAGGCTAATGATTCAAATGATGCCATTAGTTTGAATTCACTAAATAATATCCTACAGAAAGAAGTTGATTACTTATCTTCTAAAATTATAGAAGTTGCTAAAGCTATACAAGAATATGAGAACAAAGTTGAAATATATAAAGCAGAAATAGACGAAAAATTAACTTATGTCTATGATATGACTCAACGAAATTTTGCAAGTATTGAATATATAATTAAAGAAATGAATAGACGATCGGATATTGCTAAAGTTGAAGTTTAAGATGGAACGTCAAAGAGTAGTTGAAGAGCTACACAAGCCAGCACGTCGAAGGTACAAGCGAAGAAAATATGACATACGTGGATTAGATGAGACTTGGCAAGCTGACCTTGTAGAAATGATACCTTATTTTAAGGAAAACAAAGGTTTTCGCTACTTACTAACTGTCATAGATATATTTTCAAAGTATGCATGGGCTGTACCAGTCAAATCGAAGAGTGGCAATGATGTTACTCTAGCTATGAAGTCAATATTAAAACAAGGACGGGTGCCATCGAATTTACAAACTGACAAAGGAAAAGAATTCTACAATTCAAACTTTCAGAATCTTATGAAAAAGTACAAGATAAATCACTACTCTTCACATAGTAATCTTCATGCAAGCATATGTGAGCGCTTTAATAGAACTTTAAAAAATGCAATGTGGTTAGAATTCAGCAAACAAGGAAGTTATAAATGGTTGGATATTCTGCCTGAGTTAGTGAAAGCATACAATTCAAGAAAACATCGGACAATAGGAATCGAGCCTGAAAACGTTACGAAGATAAATGAAAAAGAAGTCAAGAAAAATTACCCAACTGAAAAAAGACCTGTAAAAAACCAAAATTCAAAGTAGGAGATAAAGTGCGAATAAGTAAGATAAAACAAGTTTTTGAAAAAGGCTATACACCAAATTGGTCTACTGAAATTTTCACAATAACAAGAGTTGTAAAAACCAATCCCATAACTTACCACGTCAAAGATTATTATGATGAACCAGTCTCCGGAGGCTTTTATGAAACGGAAATTCAAAAGACTATGTATCCAGAAATTTATTTAGTAGAAAAAGTTTTAAAGAAAAGTGGTAAACGTGTATATGTTAAGTGGTTAGGTCTAAGTAACAAGCATAATAGTTGGATAGATAAAAATGAGATTGTTTGAAAAAATTAAAATGTATTTTTAAATATAATAATGTAATAAATAAAAAAATTTAATTGTATTTTGTTATATTATTTAGATATATTTAAATAAAATATTGTAATATAATTATAACTATAGGTGGTGATGATAAATAAAAAAACAAATGTATAATGTTAATATATTTTTATTTATTTATGTATTATTATGTACAAGTTACAATAAATAGTTTTAAAAATCATTTCGTAGATATATATTTTATACCCGATCGAATTTGAAAGAAGTTCCTCCCAAATACATTGCAACCAAACGTAGTTTGTTTGCTTCATCGCAGAGTTTGTAAAAAAATTCTTCATCTTTTAGAATTGCTGATGAAATCTTCTCTGGTAGAAATACTTGAAAACTTTGCTCGAATTCTGCTACAATCTTGACACCATATCGTGTCTTCACCTCTTTAAGTGCTGTCACCATGTACTGGTGATCTTTTTCCAAGTCTGTAACTTTTTTCCTTGGCAAGAAGTCGCTTCCAGCAATCTTATTAAGTGTTGATAAATCCATTCTGGAATCAAAAATAAAAAGTAAAAATTAAAATTTCTGTTAAAGATGATATTTTATTAGAAAAAAAAAAAAAAATTATACTGTAAACTTACATGATTAGTTAGTTGACTCTTGGTTTCTTTGTAGGAGGTTGATCGTTCTCAAGCTCTTCGATTACTTGAATGTGCTCCTCATCGTGCTCCGTCCCTTGATATAGCCCATACCCCACCTCGATTTCTGCCCTTTCCATCGCCACTTGCAATAAATCCCTTCTCTCACCTTCTTCGGAACTTATCCCCTCTATTGATGGATCCCAGTCATGCATGAACTCCTCTAATACGTCATACTCAATAATGATTTGCTCACCTTGGTTGCCATGAAGTGTCACCCCCACTCGTGCTGCACTATTTTCATTGGATGGTTCATCCCCTCTCTCAATTTCCCCCTCTCTGCTATGCTCTGTAACATCCATCCCCACTCGCGTTACTCTATTTTTATTGGATACTTTGTGTCCCCTCTTCTTTTCCACCTCCTGCTCTTTTTCAGCAGCCATTTTTCTTGCATATTCCCTCTCTACTTCAAGTGCAGCTTGCGCCATCTGTATCTCTTCAATTCTAAAATGACCCCATGGTAAAGTGTCTGTACTATCAGGCAATAAAAATCTCTTATCATCGTGTGGACTTAGTGCAATTTTTCTTTGCTTTTCAGTATGCACTGTGTGTAATTTTGATCGAATATTGCACTGTTCACGGTGTATAATGACAAGATCCTGAAGACAACTTCGGTAATCCTCGAAAGTGATTGTTTTCTTCACGACGTTAGATTTGATACCTTTAGCTTTTTTCACTGTGTCTCCTCCATCAACCAAAATACTGTACATTTTACTCCGCAAACCTATGAATTCAGACATAATCTTGCCACAGCATTCATCTTTCATTAATCCAGGAACTTTCTTATTGACACGTGGAATATTAAACTGATTATTTTCAGCATAATCAGAAGTATCAAATCTGTGAATGTCTTCCTTCATTGTTTGATACATATCAATGTCTTCAACTTCATATATTAAACTATCCGTATCTGTATATAGAAGTTTACATTTTTGTCCTAGTCGCTGTTTCATATATGAGTAATGAAACTCATATAGCAGTGTTTTTGATAAATCAAGGATGGAAAAACCAACGTATATAGGTTTTTTTATTGTGATACTCGTTCTCTTCAGCTGAATAGCTACCAAATTTTCATCGAAAATTGCACAACTGTGAAAATTTGGTTGAGCTATGCGTGCTTCTGCTCCATATCTACCTGTGAATTTATTTATTAATCGCACATCAACACGTGACCGCTCTCGTTCGATGCACTTTCCATATACAGAGTTAATAAGCAATTTATAGAAGAGTTTTTCAAACTCATTCTTCGCTTGCTTCCTCTTCTCAGTATTTAATTCAACATAAGGTTTGAGCCAAGCCTTTTGTTCAAAACTTAAAATTCTATGTACTTTTTTTAATCCAAGTCCATTATCTAACGCTTGTTTAAGCGTCCGATAATGTATGACATACCTTTCCTTGTTGTCCAAAGTAGTAAGCAGTTTTTTTTGCTTCGAGCCTGGTGGTGGACGATGTTCTGCGCAAAAAGGTAAATCCCGATGTTCATCATGGATTTCCACAGGATATTCTAAATCCACTTCAGCAATATATCCTATATCCGAATCTGGCGATGTATTGAAGAAATCTGGAATTGTTTCATAATCAATCCATTTAAATTTTCCTATCGGTAAATGTTGTATCATCGCCCAACCATAAAGATTATTAATATCAAAATATAGAAGGGTCTTCTTTTTCTGATTTTCGTCATATGAAGGACCCATGTATGGATTGTTTGCCTTTGCATACCGGTTACAGCACTGGCTTATTCCTCCACGGATACCTGCTTCGATAAACATTAGCATGTCAATGTCTGTCAAAAGTTCCAATTCTACCTTCGTCATTTTAAGAGCTGCTGAAAACGTTAAGCCTGGAGTTGTGTAGAAATGAGCAGGACATAAATCGTAGGCTTTAAGAGAGGTCTCTCGGAAACTTTCGAAGACGTCAGCCAATAGCAAAACATCGGTTTTTAAGTATAAATCCGAGTACTCTCCTAAAGTTTTTATATTGAAATCATTCCAAACTTGAACAGCGTGCTTATAATCTTCTTCAGCTATATGAGAATCCGTTAGTTTATTGTAGAAGTCCTTTTTTTCTGGCAGCTTTGTAGACATCAATTTATCGAATCCATCCACAAAATCGTACGGGAATACACCTTTCCGTCTAAGAAGATTTATCTTATCATCTGTAAATCCATCTGTTTGAAATTCTCTCACTGCTATTGGCACGTTTTCGAGGTACGATGCAAGCTTCTCCAATGATGATGGTAGAAAACGCCAAGAATCTATAAATCTAAAATTGATGTCACTATTATCCATATATTTTGTGAAAGAAATGTATTTCTCTTTATTATGAGGTATTAGAGTCATTCGTCCCTTCATCAATGTAGAAGTCCTGATTTCTTTCAGAATAAAATGAGTGTCATAATTGAGATTATGAAAAATAACAGGAATGAATCTTGAAATCTTATAATTCAAATTACATGAATTATGAGCTGCACCTCTGAAACTAAAAAGAAATAAACGTAAAATAACCAGATTAATTTTCTTTATTTAATTATAACCAATTGAACAACTTACCGTCCTGTGAGATGACAATGGTCTCGCACTGCAAGTTCTTCGGCACGGATTGGTTTTCTACATATATGACAATTAGTTGACCTCTGGAAAGACAATTCTTCTAAATCTGTAAGTTTCATTGGTTTCGGATTTTTGTAGAGTTCATCAATTTTCTCACTGATTGATTTCAATTCTCTTACAAACCATTCTGCAGGTGTCTCTTCACATTCGTTAATCCTTCTGTATGATTTATAATAAGATAATTTATCATCAAAACTGCATTTCATGTAGTATCCAATACTGTATGCTTCATGAAGTTGAAAAGCCTTCTCACTGTCTGTAGGTTTCAATAAACATTCAAAATCTGCATAAATAACAAAAGGAACTTTTTCACTCTTGCTGTAATCTTCGAATTTGAGAATATTATTTTTTGAGTCGGGCAAATTAATTCTACATTTATTTAAATTTTTACAATTATTTTCATGAATTACAAATCTTTCTTCACTATAAAAAATTTGTAAACACCTCTCACAATGGTAAGATTTTATATGGCTTTTAGACACTTGAGAAGCCAGAAGTCGAGACAAGTTTTTAATCCAAACATAATGATATTGAGGCATGTCTCCATCATCAGCATCATTATTTTCTTCATACTCATCTATGTAGAAATCTTGAATAATGAGCAAATTGACATGTTGTACCTTTTTTTCTGATGTAATATGACACGGCGATACTTCAAACTTCGGACCATACTTTTTCAACATGTATAAGTTTATTGAAATATTATTATTTAATTTTTCGAATTTCGGAATATCTTTAATTTTTACAGGAAATTCAATTTTATCAAACCTCAGCTTATTATTATGCGGTAGATAATGATCCACTCTTTGAGGATTACGGTTACTAGGATATAATGCGGAAAGTACAGCATATTTGAAACACTGATTGTCATTATTGCGAACATTAACACACGCTTTCTTATTTTCTATAAACTTCGGAAGAGGTATATAAGAACTACCCTTCAAAGGAGAATATTTTTTCATATTTATACACAAACTTATTATACTCTTCAAAGTCCACCCTGAATCCTTTTCTTGAAATTCCTCTATTTGAGTAAGAATAGGCTCTTTGATATTATCTTTGAACCATTCCTCTAAATCAGTTGACATGTATACTGTATTACTTTCACTTGTAAAATATTTAGTATCATTTAATTCCTCAGTATTTTTCTGCACAGAAAATTCAGAGATGAAATCAGAATTTATTTTTAACGCATTATATTCTTCTAAGCAAGCCTGAACCTTAACTTTAAAAAGTTTTTGTGCATCACTTAAAAAACTCAGAATGTCCACATGTTTAATATTTACCACTACACCAGTTCTGATTCGATTTTGGAAAGCTGACTCTACGTCTCGCCACTCGACTCTAGCTTCTGTTTCTTCAGATTGTAGATTGCCTCCTTGATGAAGATTTTGTTCCAACTGAACTTGTATGCACGAAAGATGTGTCATACAAGTTTGACATTTCTGTTTCTCCCCTCTTGTGAGGTTAGGTCGAACGATTTTTTCATTTAATTTAATGACAGCAGAATTACACATATCTAACCAATAATGAATATCTTCATTGCTCAATTCGTTTATACTTCGTAAAGTATCACGAAGTAATTGGACAAGACGTTCAAAAAAATCGATTGAAGTCATTTTTACTTTTTAACTAAAAGATGACTAGAGCAACAGTTTCAACTCACACAATATTCAAGAATAAATCTCACTGATTGTTATATACGAAGTGTAGTCATCCAAGAAATATCTTCGCTTTTTATAGGTAAAAACAATGTAAGAAGGGATACAAATTTTAAATTTCATCCAATAGTAAAAGGAAAAGTTAGTGAAAATTTGAAAATTCGTCCAATAGTAAAGAAGAAAATTTAAGAAGGAATACAAATCTCGATATTCGACCAATAGTAAAAAAGAAAATTTAAGAAGGGATACAAATTTCAAGATTCTACCAATAGTAAAAAGAAAATTTAAGAAGGAATACAAATTTCAAGATTCTACCAATAGTAAAAAGAAAATTTAAGAAGGGATACAAATTTCGAGATTTGACCAATGGTAAAAAGAAAAATTTGGAAAATAAAGAAGGGAAAAGTTTTAGGAAGGGATAAATTGTTCTTTTAAATTATCCAAAAACTGTAAGAATTTTCCTATTCAGTCTCTCAAATCACTTCTCGCTGAAAGAAATTCAGAGTTGTACGATGGCTAGAACCCGTGACTATGGTGCAATGATTAAAAATGCAATATTAGAATTTTCTGAAGAGAACGTTTATATTTGTGACATACAAGGATTTCAAGGCATGTCTGGGGATTCTTTTATTTTTAAAGAAGTCAGTTTTCTGAATTTTAGAAAAACTGCTTTTCCAACTGCGTATCTCTTTAAACCTCCGATGACATGGAGAGAATTGAGTCAAGAAGAAAAAAGTACATCGCAATGGCTGGAAAAGTATCACCATGGAATACAATGGAACTCTGGAGATATACCTTACCATCGTCTTCAAAAAATTTTTGAAATTTGTTCGCAAGGAGTCAAGAAAGTATTTGTCAAGGGTGAGCAGAAAGCGCAATGGTTAGCTGATCTTTTACCAAATGTGTAAGTAATACATTTATGTTTCAACTTTCATACTTTTCTTGCTGTTTTAATACTTTTTCATACTTGTTTCATACTTTTTTATACTTTTCCATACTTGTTTGATACTTTTTTATACTTTTTTAATTATTTTAATACTTCAACATACTGTATTTAACCATATTAATACTTTATTTTTCGTGTTGTATATACTTTAAGTTACATTACCTTCTCCTCTTTATTTTCAGGACAATCAGCAACATTGCAGACTTCGGATGCCCATCATTAGAAAGAATAATAAATTGTACACGATATACATGTTTCAACCACGACCTCTGTTTAAGGCGAAAACCTATGTGCGCTGTTATTAATGCTATTTCGATGCGCACATGGTTACATGATTACCTAGATGCGAAATTTTCCAAAGATGAAGTCGATAAAATTTCTAATAATGATGAATGTATAAAGTTATATTGGAAATAAATTAAATTAAATAAAAAACAGAATTCTGGTTTTTTCTCAACCCTTCTTATGATCCTCAAAAAAAAAAAAAAAAAAAATTAATTAATATTAAATACGAACAAGATAATTTACATGATCTTTGTAAACTAATGTTAGTAATCTTAAAGATATAAATATTCAAATCAATAATAATAAATTTTTCGTTACATAATTTTAATGTACTAACTAAATTTGTATGTATTATTTACACTTTATTTTATTTTATTAACTTGACTGTTTAGTTTTCATATTAATGATATTATTGTATTTAATTATCTATAAAATTAAGAGTTGTAAGTTACTTATTGTAAAGGAATTGGAAAGGAGGAATATGAGTATAAAGAAAAAAAAGAAGAATCAAATTATTTCTATTTATTTTATTTTTTTTTAAATCCTAATAGATATTCATTAAAAATATATAAATATATGTATTACAACAAAATACTAAAATATAAAGTTTTAAATATAACTATTCTATTATAGTTATATCCTCGCGTATAATTATATCCTCGCGCATACGAGGTCGGACTGCTGCTGATGGTGTGCACGCTGTAGCTGAATGTCGGTCTGCTGTTGATGGTGTGCTCGCTGTAGCCGAATGTCGGCCTGCTGCTGATGGCATGCACGCTGTAGCCGAATGTCGATCTGCTGCTGATGGTGTGCACGCTGTAGTCGAATGTCGGCCTGCTGCTGATGGCGTGCACGCTGTAGCCGAATGTCGGTCTGCTGATGATGACGCGCTGATAGTAGCCGAACTCTTATTTTTTTCAGCAAGCTGTCGGCCAACTTTTTTTCATCCACTCCCGTGCTGAAGTTGGTTTTTTTTCTTGCTGAACTTTTTTGCTTCCTATAAAGTAAAATTGAAAAATTAAATAATATGATTATTTTATTAATTTATTTATTTATTTTGAATAAATTACCTTTTGAAGTAGACGGTGTTTGTTGCTTAAATTCTTGGCCCGCCGAGGAGGTTGATGGTATTGGTTCCGTTGCTCTATATCCTGAAGAGGTAGAGGGAACCGATTTCTCTTCATGACGATGTCTGTTTTCAGAATCATCTGTAAACAAAAATAAGAAAATAATATTAGAAATAAAATTATATGTAAAATTAAAAAAAAAAATCATTAAAAAAAATAAACTTACTTAGCGTCTTTTTCTTCATGGGGATCGGTCCAAGATCATTAATTGATCTTTTTTGTCCCTTGTTGCTCTGTTTTGCTCCTCTGCTTGATGAGGATGAACTCGAGCTAGAGCTCGAGGATGAACTCGAGCTAGAGCTTGAGGATGAACTCGAGCTTGAGCTGCGATTCCTCGACCGCCGATTTATTTGTAATGTCGACTGCTGTGTCGACTGCTGATTATTTTCAGCGGAACTCTCTGATGAAGTTCCTGGTGTATGATGATTATATAGCTGCTGCATAGCAGCCATCGGAGGCAGTGATGGCACTGAAAAAGAAAAAATTAATGTAAAAAAAATCATTTTAATATTTTTATATTTTATTTCATACTTACGGGAATCCACTGCATGCATCGCCCATGACACATGTTCCAACATCATAAGCAATGTTGGTCCATTTGCTATTAACCATCTAATGCGATCTTGAACTGCTTTAATATTTCCAATTTTGTCTTGAGCCATTTTTCTATTTTCTTTTAAGTTGATCTTCGAAATCTTTTTCTGTAGTTAGGAAAAGTTGAAGATGATCCTCGAACTGACGAAATGTAGCTTAGAACGAGGTATTTATACAGAAAATTAGGATACTTATTTTACAATGTTTTTCATGAAAATCATACGATTGGTGAAAATTTCCTTTTAAAAAATTTGTCACCTCCCTTAGAGAAAATTTAGTCCATCCTTCATTAGTTTTGTACACGCCTAAGATTTTAATTTTTATCGTCGTGGAACTGACCCTTGCAATAAATATCGTTTTTTCTCAAAAACATACATATACCTGTGACTAACAAATTTAAAAAAAGAGGGAGCATTTTTAAGAGCGAAGTCATGTATATATTTTCTGAAATAAGCAATCCTTCTTTGAAAATAATTGATCCCTTCAATAAATATCTTTTTCTTAAGAATACTTTTAAAAACCTGAGATAGATCAAGCTTTCTTAATTTTTTTCTTAGTAAATTCAAAGAAAAAATAAATGCACCTGCAAGATAACTTTTTTTCCCACACACACACTTGATATGAGAAAAAATAATTTTTAACCTAGTAGGCCTAAAACACTTTTCTATAGGGAAAATCGACTTTTCATTTTTCCAAATCCCGGCGGTCTGAAGGTTAAAGAAAAGGAATTCTCCTTTTTACAAAAAAGGTTCTCGTAAATCTTATAATAAATGCACCTGCAAGATAACTTTTTTCCCACACACACACTTGATATGAGAAAAAATAATTTTTTAACCTAGTAGGCCTAAAGCACTTTTCTATAGGGAAAATCGACTTTTCATTTTTCCAAATCCCGGCGGTCTGAAGGTTAAAGAAAAGGAATTCTCCTTTTTACAAAAAAGGTTCTCGTAAATCTTATAATAAATGCACCTGCAAGATAACTTTTTTCTCACACACACACACTTGTTATGAAAAAATAGTTTTTAAAGAAAAGACTCTTTCAATAAATAACTTTTCTCTCAAAAAAAAAATTTCGTTCTTCAAATTTCCGACCACCTGCAAAAAGCTGTTTTTCCTTAAGGAAACTGACACACACCTCAGACAAAAAATTATTTTTCAATAGAAAAAGATTTTCTTTTTACAAAGGTGGGGTCTCGTATATATTTTTCGAGCTATTGTTCCTTTTTTTAAAACATGAAAAAGAATACGACTGACCCTCTTAATAAATATCTGTTTATCTCAAAAAAACAAGAGAACAGGCAGCTGACCCTTTCAATAAATCTTCTTCTCAAAAAAAAAAAAGATTTTCTTTAAAAAAAAGAAAAGACGGGGCATGACAAAGTGACTTAAAAAAATAAATATATTTATATATATATATAATAGAAGGCAAATTTATAGTTTGCTCATTTATTATACAGGTTACATGATCCATTATTTTCATGCACCTGCGACTCAAAAGAGAACACACACGTAGTGTACTGCATTGAGATAAAGGACATCTCTTTCCTTCTCTTCTAAAAGCAGGTAAATTTTCATGCAACGTTAAAGAAAACGCACAGTGGGCAGCGCAGTGAAAAAGGTCTGCCCTATCCCTCTCTTCTAAGCGTGGAAAAATTTTCCTGCGCTCTCCAAAATAGAACATATTGTGGGCGGCGCTCTATCCTTTCTTTAAAAATAAGAAGGGACAGCCCTTTCTCTCTATCCCAAAATAAGTATCCAATACATTTTTTAAGGAAGGGGAGACTCATAGGTATTTTAAATGGACCGGATTGTAACACACTTAGTGGAGGGAGACAAGTGTTTTATCCTTTTTCATTTTTAAACAGGGGGGAGGAATTCACATGTATTTTAAATGACACGGATTCTAACACACTTGGAAAAGGAGAGGGGGTGTGCGAGAATCCGGGTGTGCCAGTATGCCTATAGCCTATCTACTTACAAAAATTAAATATAATGAAGAAGAAAATAAAATCAAACATAATTGAAACACTAATATAACATTAAATAAAAAAAAATTGAAAATTATAAAGTAGAGTTTAGCGCTGTGTGGTTAAAAATCACGGCTGCTATTGTTAGTTCTGTGCCATTGAAAAAACGCGATTGCATTTTTAAATGCTGTGTGGTTAATTAAAGAAAAAATGATTGCTGTTGTAAGTGCTGAGATTAGGAAGAACGCTAAAACTATTGTAAGCGCTGTGTAATTAAAGATTCGCGACTACTTTTCAGAGCACTATCTGGTCTAAGGGCACAATACACCTTTTCCACCTGCAAATAAAAAAGTTATATATTATTTAGATTTAACTTAATTTTTTTAAAATGAAAATAGTATTCAAAAGTAGTTTAAAAGACCTAAAATACCTTTATTTTCGAATCATTCGATCAATTCTTGTTCCTATAATTGTTCCCCCGTAAGGTTTAAGCTGAACCACTGGATAAAAATGACTTTTCCAAACATATTTAGCTTCAGTATTCTTGCCATTCTCGCGTGAATGAGGGAATTCCTAAAACACAATAATGCATTGTGTACCAATGGCGCAAAATAGGGGATTCCGGAGAAAGTTCGAATGAGCGCCAGAGCAAAGCGTGGGCGTCAAATTCGCACGAGGGCCGCGAATCCTCTTGCGCCTGTGGTACACATATTGTTTTTTGATCCAAACGGTAAAAATTTGATTTCTATGCTTGTCAAGCGGGCGAAAAATAGTACATTCCCACCCCAGGGCGCAAAATTGGCGCATGCGCGGAAATATACTATTTTGCGCCCTATGGGTCGAAAAAAATTTTTTACTTATCAACAAAAAATATCAATTTATTTAATAGATTTTGATATTTTTACCTTATTTTTTGATTTTTTAATAACTTTTAATAATTTGATTTCAAAACCCTCCATTCACGCGAGAATGATGCTAATACTGAAGTTAAATCAGTTTAGAAAAGTCAGATCCATCCAGCGGTTCAGCTCAAATTTTACGGGGCAGCACCTAAAATTTTAAAAATTCAAAATTTGAGAAAATCAGCTTTAAAGTTTGTAATTATTAAATCTTAAAATTAATACTTATCTTTTATAAAATAATTTTTTCCTGGTATCTCTTATTTATATCAATTAACAATATAAAAAAGAGATACCAGACAAGAGAACTTTGTTATCAACTCGATAAAGCTGAAATGCAAGAAGATATGTTATTAAAATAAGCAATAATAATAATTTATCTTACTATAAAATATTTTGTCAGTGCTCATCCTTGTTCACCAATGAAACTATGTATTTGTTGTAAGAGTCAACAAATATATAGTGAATTGTTACTCTGATGGTTGTTATAATTACTTGTACTAACCTTGAATCAGCTTGAAACTAAAAAAAAATATTTAATATGGAGTAATCATTTTATATTTTATTTTATAATTCAAATTCAAAATTACGAAATAAAATTGAGATTAAGAATTTATATTTCAATTAATATTAAAATTTATAAATAGAATTCACATCCAAATATGTAATAATAATTAGAATTATACACTTTAATGAATTTATCATTGCATCCGATTCATGGAAATCAACCACAGCTACACTGAGAATCCATTTAGAGCGTAGCCTTCTCAAAGGGACGTAGCGTAGCGCCACTACGAATATGCGAGGCTGGTCTCTCTTTTTTGGCGCTCAGCCGTCTAAAAAGGTGAGAACGCAGCTGGGCATTACCATTGTCTGCTGTGATAAGTGTGCAGGCTTCTGTGAGTTAGGCCGCAGCGCCCCAAAACAAAGAAAGCAGTCTTACAATTTTTAATAGCGCCGCGCATCGGCTTTTTGTATAGGCTACACTTTCAATGGATTCTCAGTGTATTTGTTCTTTTCTATTCAGAGTATGTGCTTCTTTCGAACGAGTCTTAGTTGATCACTCTTTATTGAATCATCTTTTATCATTCGAAGTCCTGACCCACTCGACAGATACATTTCCAAGTTAAATGTAAAATTTTTCCATCATCTTGAGAAAGTTACATCAAGATCAGCACTATTTGGGGAAATCGAATCAAGTTATTTCTTAGCAGTTTCAGATACAGATTCTTCTGCCACTTGTTCACATACTTCACTTAGTTGATCATTGATAACATTGAACGCTGAATGTGCAACTGGCTTTGGCAAATCCATTATAACACAGAAAGTAGATAAGGCAGCAAGTCCATGGCCAAGTGCACGAGCAGCAAAAACGCGGCTGCTATTTTAAGAGGTAAAGATAAAAAACGCAACAGCTATTGTAAGCGCTGTGTAATTATAAATTTGCGACTGCTTTTCAGAGCACTAGCTAGTTTAAAAAACGCAGCTACTATTTTAAGAGCTAAAGAAGAAAAACGCAACAACTATTGTAAACGCTGTGCAATTAAAAATTCGTGGCAGCTATTTTGAGCGCTGTGTGGTTAAAAACGCGGCTGCTATTGTAAATGCTGTGTAGTTAAAAAACACAACAACTATTGTAAGCGCTGTGTAATAACAAATTCGTGGCTGCTATTTTGAGCGTTGTGTAGTTTAAAAAACGCGGCTGCTATTGTAAGCGCTGTGTAATTAAGAATTTACGGTTGCTGTGTGGTTACAAAAACGCGGCTGCTATTGTAAGCGCTGTGTAATTAAGAATTTACGGTTGCTATTTTGAGTGCTGTGTAGTTACAAATTCACGGCTGCTATTTTGATCGCTGTGTGGTTCAAAATACGTTATTGCTATAAGTGCTGTGTAATTAAGTATTCACGATTGCTATTTTAAACGCTGTGTATTTAAAGGAACTCGTCCGCCTATGTGAGCACGGTGTTATTGATAAAACACGACTTTTATTGTAAACGTTGTATAATAAAAATAACACGACTGCTATTGTAAGCGCTGGGTAATTAAAGGAACGCAGATATTAATATTAATGCTAAGCAAAAAAGAACTGAAATTATTATCAAAAGTAACGTCTAAAGCAGGATCTGTTATAATAAAGAAGACAATCTGAATAAATCAAATGATACAAGAAAATATAATTAAAAATAATCACTATAGAATCGAGCTTTGATGCGCCCTCGATAAAAGCTTTAGTTGATAATTTCTCGAAATGCTTATAATTAATTACAAATATAAGTTTAGAAGTGAAAACATTTATCTAAAAATTTTTTTAAAAATCAGAATAAACTATAATAATGGCTATTTCTTCAGATTGTCTTCTCTCGCAAAGCTTTACTGATGAGTCCTATAAACAAATCTGGGACGAAACGTAAAATTTGAAATTCATTAAACAATAATCATATCATGATAATGATAATCATCATCATCATAATCAACTAAAACATCAGCATCAATGTGTAGACGTACCTGTGTATAAACAGAAGCAAAGAAACAGAGTCAAAGGGCGGCATCGAAGTCACGGAACGATTTCATAAAAAGAAAGACAGGGAAGTGGCACGCAGACAAAAAGACAAAGATGGGATAGTGAGACACAGAACATAGGAACGAAAACGAACAAACGGAGACAGAGATGGAAAGGAGGAGATGGAGAGCCGAAAACAGAAGAATGGAGACGGAGAGACGTAGATGGAGGGATGGAGACAACGACAAAGAGACAGGGACGGAAACAAAGAGACAGAGACGGAAACAAAGAGACAAAGACAGATAAACGGAGACAAAGAGACAAAGACAGAAAAATATAGATAAATAGACAAACACGAAAAAACGGAGACAAAGAGACAAAAACGGAAGAACGGAGATAAAGAGACGGAGACAGAAAGTCGGAGACAAAGAGACGGAGACAGAGAAACGGAGACAGATGGAGACATAGAGACGGAGACGCGTCAGTGGAATATTTAAAGAAACTATAATCAAAATTTCTCGAAATTAAAACTCTTGAAGAAGCGAAGTTTGACAACAGGATCGCAAAATGTGATATATGGGGAAATCCGTGGAACTTTTTAATTTTGAGAGGTCGATATCACAATAATTCAAAAGTCTATAATACAAGTTTCTGGAGTGTCACACACTTCAATAAGGGCTTAAATTACTCGTTTCTGTGAGTAGAATATGTAATTTAATTTTGGTATCGATTGAAAAATCGGTCATCACGGTACATAATTTTATACGCCAAAAATGATACTTTTTTTATATTTTTCTATGTGTTTCTTGAGCTATAAAAAAATGACCGTACTTTCGATCATTCTCAAATTTTCTGAGCATAATGAATATAGTAAAAACAACAGTTTTAAAAAGAACCTAAACAGACAGATGAAGAAGCGCACCCATTATTGGCAGAAATGAATGGTGATCCAAGTACATACATGGAAACCATGAAATTTAAAGAAAACCACAAATGGACTAACAATTAATGGAGAATTAGAATCTATGTACAAGAATAATGTATGGAGATTAATAGATCTAACGTCAGCAGAGATTGAAAAAATCCGAACATAATCGACTCCAAATGGGTATTCAAAAGAAAGACAGAATCCAACAACAAAGAAAGATATAAGACCAGATTAGTTATTCGTAAATTTAAAGACAGAACTATCTACGATCTACAACTTATGCAGCAGAAACTTATGTACCAGTTTTACGTCTGCCTTTGATAAGATCAATATTATCAATGGCAAACAAACTGGATTTGGAAATATGTCAACTTAATGTAAAGACAGCATTCCTGAATAGTTACTTAAGCAGTGAGGTATGTATGGAAATACTTGAAGGAATGAAAATTTCAGAAGAAATTAATTAAACAAAAATTTGCAAATTGGAAAAGACAATGTACGGTATAAAAGGAAGTCTAAAATGTTGGAACGAAAGGTTTAAAGTAACAGTAGAAAAATATGAGCTAAAACCATTTAACAATGAGCCATGTACAAAATTTGATCAAGACGGTTTCCTGATTCTGATTCTCTATATAGATGACGTCTTATTAGTATGTGATAATGCAAGGATGTTGGGAAAGATGAAATCTTACCTGAGAAGAGAATTGGAAATGACAGATATTGGAGAGCCCCATGTTTCTTGAGATTAAAAATCAAAAGAGACAGACTAAGGAGATTACTTACTAGGAGAGTATCACATCTCCCGATCACGGATTTTGCTCAAACTTTGGGATAAGTTTTCAGATGTCAAAATATGAAAGGAAACAAAATTTTAGACCCCAACGCTCAATATTTCCCTAGTTACAGGCAATTAAAGAAAATCACTAAAAAAGTTACTAGATTTTCAAACGCATATAGTTCCTTAGCTTTGATAGCTAGCAGCTTGAAACTTTTTTTAAATGAAAGCTGAGCTCAAATCCTTTCGAATTAGTAGTCATAGCATGTCAAAATATTATTTTTTCCCAAAGTTGTAGCGTAATAAACATTAGACCCAATTTCAGTTTTTGTTATTAATTAATGTTTTAAAAAGAAAAATGAGGTCCAATGTTTATCACGCTATAACTTTGGAAAAAAGTAATATTTTGACATGCTATAACTACGGATTCGAAAGGGTTTGAGCTCAGCTTTCATTTAAAAAAAGTTTCAAACTTCTAGCTATCAATGCTAAGGAACTATATGCGTTTAAAAATCTAGTAACTTTTTTAGTGATTTTCTTTAATTGCCAATAACTAGGGAAATATTGAGCGTTGGTATCTAAAATTCTATTTCTTTCCATATTTTGAGATTTGGAAACTTATCACAAAGTTTGAGCAAAATCCGTAATCCGGAGTTGTGATACTCTCCTAGTTAGTATAAAGCAAGAAGGATATATTGATAGAATGCTGACAAAATTTGATTGCGATCAAGCACACCCTCAAAGAGCACCTATGGTAACAAACCAGGTAGATAATAGAGAAAGAAGACAGCGAGAAGAAACTGAGAAGATAAACGAGAGTTTGAATACAGAAAACCAATCCAACTGACCTTATAGAGAAGCAGTGGGCACACTGATGTATCTGGCTAACGCAAGCAGGCCAGGCATTATTTATGCTGTAAATGTCTTGAGCAGACATCAACTAAATCTGACAGAAAGCGACTGGTAAATGGTTAAACGAATCTCCAGGTATTTAAAAGAAACCAAACACCTTGAACTTAAGTATAAAGGACAGGATGACAGCTTACAAGGATTTTCGGATGCGAGCTTCGGAAACTGCAAAGGTTCTCTCACAACAAGCGGCTATGTGATTAAATTGTTCGAAGACACTGTAACCTGGAAAACTCATAGACAGAGATGTCCCACACAGCATGAAATGTTGCTGCAAGGTTTTGGTAATGATAATTTCATTACTGAAACCTTGCAGCAACCTTTCATGCTGTGTGGGATGTGACATTATCTACCTGTCAGGCAAAATATGTTGCAATGAGTGAATGTGCTCAAAAATTAATAGCATAGTAATTAATACTAAAAGAGTTGTTGCAACGAAAACTATCACCAATGACACTTTGGTGAGATAATGAAGCAGCAGAATCAAGTATAAAGACAGGTGGTGGTAACAAACTAAAACATATGACAAAAATTAAGGAACATTATGTAAAAGAATGTATAACAAGAGAATTAATAAATGTCAGTTAGATCTCATCTAAAAAATCAAAATAACCGATGTGTTTACTAAGCCATTGTCGTTTGAATTGCATGAAAGACTGTCAAAATTAATACTTAATAGGACCGATTATTTTATTATTATATATACATTTAAATTATTTTGCTAATTATTTATATTTGTGTGTATTTCAGATAATAAGTGAAGCTGTAATGTAAGGATGGCGAACCTATCAAGGATAGAAACAGATCAATTATTAATAAAAGTATCATTTAGTTTGTAAGAAACGACTTTAATTTATTTTGGTTTATTTTATATTCGACTTGAGCGTTGGAGGGAGTGTTAAAATATAGACACGCTCAAGCTACTAGATTAGGTAAGGTAGCGCTTCCTTTATCACAACGTCAGACGACTGGCGGCTTTCGTCCAGTCCATGGATATCGCTTGACGAGAGAGGAGCGTTTTTATTACTTATATATTGAATTGAACTTTTGTACTTAGATAGTAAATTATTGTAATTACATTTAAAATAAAGTGTACGCTTTAATTATTTATTTATTATATATCTAAAAATACATATTTAATTAAGTTTTAAATTATATACAATGTCTTTCGCAGTATTCTTATTAAAAAATAAATTTTTAATTAAAAAAATTTGAAATTCAATATTTTAAAACCATAATTATTTTAAAGTTTTTGCTAAAATTTATACGAACGATTAAAAGGTTTGCGAGTTTTTCTGTATATATACATAAAAATATCATTACACTATCTTTTAATTTTCGAATGTAATACAATTTCTTCAAAACTTTTGAATATTATGTCTGTTATTTTTTGTTTTAAGTCATTATTCAAACTGATGAATACTATTTTATTATGTTATTATTACTTTAAAAAAAATATATTTTAGGCGAGTTTAGTTATTAAACAGTATAATATTCTTTAGAACATTTTTTCTAAATATTTCTTTTTTTTTACTACATACATTATATTTTTTTTTAAATTTCAGTTCTGGAGAGTACTGAAACGAATTGAGTAATTATTATTAAGTTTATACCTTTTACTAAATTTATCTATAGTTTTTGCTTAAGAAAATTTTGAAATCAATCAAGCAATCGTCGAGTACTTCTGTATTCAATTCATTCTTTTTAATAATATAAAATTCATGAAATATTTACAGTTTCGGCTAAAGAAAGTTTTGAAATCAATGAAGCAATCGTCGAGTACTTCTGTATTCAATTCTGACTTTTTAATAATATAAAATCCATAAGATGTTCAATTTATATTCTCTTTAGTAGACGAATATTTGGAAAAATTTTGCCAAATAATTTTTGAAAAAAAGGGATTATTGAGATGAAGATAGCGATGATAGTACACATCAAAATTGAAAAAAAAAATGATATATCAGATCAACTTATTATTTCATTTATGAGTGAATATTACTACTTAAACATTGATGAACTATACCAGATCTTCGTGATATCTATTTTATTTTATTCCTGATGAAAGATTTACTTAATAAACAATTTCCGATACGATTAACTTCAAAGTTTCGGGATAATTTTCTATTTAATATGCTACGGTTGAAGACCAAAATTGTGCAATTTTATTTCTAAAAACTTGGCAGAAGAGCCATTAGCTTCTAACAACTTATATTTGAGAATTTGCTGCCATCAACTTCAAAATTATTTATGCCTTTTTAAAACTTTCAGGGAAGATACCCATTTTAATTGTAATACTTTTAATAAAATAAAATTATGCATTCTCTATCCTATCACACTATATTTTTATTTTCAAGTGCTGTAAAATATATTAAATTTTACTAAATATCTACAAAATTACTTGCCAGGCCCGTGGTTTAATATTTTATGGTATAGTTAAAAATTGAAAGGTTTATTTAGTAAAGATAAGTGAGAGAAAACTAAGAATTTTTTTTCGTATTACATCACATGCATTACAAAAAATAATTTTCGAGGTTAAAATAGAATTTTGTTCATTGTGTTAGGATGAATCTTTGTTCTTCATCGTTGAATATTAAATAAAATATTTTCTATCAATATAATACAGAAAAAAATCACACGCACCGTGACGTAAAAATATATTGTACAATATTTTGAGCGGAATGTTAATGTTCTTAATAATATTCTTTGAATATAGAAAACTACTATCCATCGGATGTAAATAATCATTGAAAGGTATATATATGTATATACATATATATATATATATATATATATATATATATATATATATATATATATATATATGGAAAATACAAAAATTAGTAGATCATGTTAACCATTACATAATAATAAATACGGATTGATTCTTAACGTTTGAGCTTTACTATATACAAGTTAGTATTTATCCTCTTTTATCTAAAAAAGTTAGAACATAGAAAATTGGAAAAGCATATTCTATATGACTAAATTTTTTTATTTCTTTACATTGACAATATATTGTGACAGATAAAAATTGTACATGTACACAATTGGTTTATAGATTCATATTTTTACTTATTATTCAACACACTTGAATTAGCTAACAATTCAATTATAAAGCAGTACTTACATACATTAAGCATTTCACCAACAAAATATTAAACCACGGGCCTGGCAAGTTATTTTGTAGATATTTAGTAAAATTTAATATATTTTACAGTACTTGAAAATAAAAAGATAGTGTGATGGGATAGAGAATGCATAATTCTATTTTATTAAAAGTATTACAATTAAAATGGGTATCTTCCCTGAAAGTTTTAAAAAGGCATAAATAATTTTGAAGTTGATGGCAGCAAATTCTCAAATATAAGTTGTTAGAAGCTAATGGCTCTTCTGCCAAGTTTTTAGAAATAAAATTGCACAATTTTGGTCTTTAACCGTAGCATATTAAATAGAAAATTATTCCGAAACTTTGAAGTTAATCGTTTCGGAAATTGTTTATTAACAGGAGGTCACGTATCTCTGTCCTTTTCTAATCAAAGAAATTATTTTTTTACAAAAACTAATAACTTTAGCAAAAAATGAAGAGAAAGCCGCATCTTGTATCAAAAAAAGCAATATTTTCTTTGATAAGAAAAAATTAATTTTATTGCTTCATTCTCAAGAAAATCTTGAAAAACCAAATTGTCCAACCTAACCTTTATGATTTAAGTTTTTCAAGGTTTTCTTGAAAACGAAGCAATAAAATTAATTCTTTCTCATCAAAGAAAATATTGCTTTTTTTGATACGAGATGCGGCTTTCTCTTCATTTTTTGCTAAAGTTATTAGTTTTTGTAAAAAACTCATTTCTTTGATTAGAAAAGGACAGAGATACGTGACCTCCTCTTAAGTAAATCTTTCATCAGGAATAAAATAAAATAGATATCACTAAGATCAAGTATAGTTCATCAATGTTTAAGTAGTAATATTCACTTATAAATGAAATAATAAGTTGATCTGATATATCATTTTTTTTTTCAATTTTGATGTGTACTATCATCGCTATCTTCATCTCAATAATCCCTTTTTCTCAAAAATTATTTGGCAAAATTTTTCCAAATATTTGTCTACTAAAGAGAATATAAATTAAACATTTTATGGATTTTATATTATTAAAAAGAATGAATTGAATACAGAAGTACTCGACGATTGCTTGATTGATTTCAAAACTTTTTTAAGCAAAAACTATAGATAAATCTAGTAAAAGGTATAAACTTAATAATAATTACTCAATTCGTTTCAGTACTCTCCAGAACTGAAATTTAAAAAAAAATATAATGTATGTAGTAAAAAAAAAGAAATATTTAGAAAAAATGTTCTAAAGAATATTATACTGTTTAATAACTAAACTCGCCTAAAATATACTTTTTTAAAAGTAATAATAACATAATAAAATAGTATTCATCAGTTTGAATAATGACTTGAAACAAAAAATAACAGACATAATATTCAAAAGTTTTGAAGAAATTGTATTATATTCGAAAATTAAAAGATAGTGTAATGATATTTTTATGAATTTAATATTATTTTAAAAAGAATGAATTGAATACAGGAGTATTCGACAATTGCTTGATTGATTTCAAAACTTTCTTAATAAATATTAATATACATGGGAAAAATTGTCATAAAACGTCCTATATATATATATCCTAGGGGGGGTACCCCCTGCTCGCGCTGCTCGCCAACCCCCAGTTATGCTATAAATATAATTATATATTAAACATTTATTATTAATATTATATTATATAATGTAATATTATTTAATTTATTATATAATATAATTTTTATCTAAACTCTAAATAAATATTTTTACTATTTCTATTAATATTAATTATTTATGTTACTTTATATAAAAATACCTCAACACTATTTTGTTCATTATATTTCAAAAAGAAGAGATATATATAATTATTATTAATTCATTATTTTTTTATTTTTATAAAAAAAGAAGAGATATATAGTGTTGAGGTTCGGCTTTCCACACCACCTTACATTTCAAACCTTTATCAATATAACTTATAAATATTTATTTTTTAAATCAATATTAATTTTGAATAAATTTGTAAAATTTTTTTGTTAATATAATTATATAATATATGAAGTTTTAAAAAAGGTGTGTAACATAGAGGTACCTTGATGGCGCGTTAGATTTTTTGATTAGTGGAAACCCTCGCCAGTAGCCCTAAAAACCACTTAGTCTTATAAAATATATTTTATTTTAAATATTTATAATATATTTAATTATATGTAGTATAACTTAAAAATAGTGTTATTATTGTTATGATATTAATGATCATTAGTTTAAAATATATTGAAAATTTTGTTGATAATTTAGTATATTATTTGATATATCGTAATGATTTTGAGTTTTATAAGATTTATAGGATTATTTTGTTATAATTCCTTTTTTATATCTTTTTTCTCATTTTAAACATTTTATGAGATATATCAAAAATTCATACTAAAATTTATAAATTTATTATGATATTGTAAATGAAATTATTACATGATCATTATATCATATTTTATTTAAAATTTAGTTATTTATATAACAAATAAATAAATAAAATAATTTTAAATTATTTTATACTTACTTATACTATATTTACCTGTATAAAAGTTATGAATATGAATTTTTTATTTATTGTTGTTATTAGTTAAATTATTTATTTATTAAAATTTCGTTTTATAAATTTTAAATAATCATAACTTTTAAATATTTTAGTTAATTTTTAAATATTCTAATTTTTTTTGTTTTTAATAATATTAATAATTTAAAAAAATTTTTTTTAAATTTATTATTATATAGTAATATTTATGTGAGAGCCACGGTGGCTCAGGGGCTAGAACATCCGACTCTCACCCAGAGGGCCGGGGTTCGAGTCCCGGTGAGGGCGGGATTTTTTCCATTTTTAATTAAAAGTGGAGAATTTTTCGGACTCATTGACACCGTGGTGGACCACCCCCGAATGATTTTCCGCGGTTTTAACAAAAATCGCAGATAATTATTCGAGGGTCGGTAAGGCAGAATGCGACTGCTCCACTACTATAGTTGAGCCGGAACGTTCTGCCGGGTTGGTGTGAGCTCTCGATGCGTTTAAAAGGATGGGTAGAGCGAGTCTCCCCGCCTGAGTAGGCCTGCACGGGTACGCGAACACCTTCCGGGGTAAAAAAGTATGGATTCGAACGCGAAAACACCGGAACACATAGGTGGTCGAGGTGTCCCGTAAAAAGGTTGGAAAACCTGTACGGGTATGGAACTTGAAAGATAGATAGATATTAAATAGTAATATTTATGATTTATTTTAATTTTTCATATTTTATTAATAATGTTAGCTAATCTTAATAAATAATTAGAATAAATTTCATGACTTTGATTAAAGTAATATTCTGCTATTGGTTCGCTTATATTTATTTTATATTTTATAATTTCATTCGCATAATATTTATAATACTCTGGTACTTCATTCCAATTTTTAAATTCAAATTGTTCATTATTTTCCTCTATATACGAATTAATAATATTATTTAATTTAGAAATTATTGTATTGCTTATTGAACTATTATTATCTAGACTTTCTAAATAATATTCATATTCTTCTTGGAAATTTAAATGTTCTTCAATTTGATCATTTAAATTTTCCATCAATTGTTGATCATTGACATTGTTAATTTCAACATAATGACCTTCTATTGGATCCCATTCAATCATTTGTTGATCATTAACATTGTCAATTTCAACATCATTAATTGAATTCCATTCCATTATGTTTTTTTATTTATATATTATTAAAAATTTTTAATGTTTATAATTAATATAAATATAACCAGAAAAAAATAAAGTTTAATTAATAAAATAATTTATAAAAAATTTATTTAAATAACATTAAATTTTTGTTAAATTATAATAAAATTATTTTTCTAATATTTCTTTCCAAACTATGTTAGGTATAATATCTTTGTTTTCCGATTCATTTTGAATATATATTTTATTTACATTTTTACAACGTGAAAGAGCAACATATAATTGCCCGTGAGAAAATAAAGGTTTTTTGATGAATATTCCTATATTTTCGAAACTTTGGCCTTGAGATTTATTAATTGTTATAGCAAAAGCTAATATAACAGGAAATTGTTTTCTATATAAAATAAATGGTAAAGATGATGATTCATTAGTGTTTAATGTAATACGTGGTATAAAAACTTTATTTCCTTTATTTTCTCCAGTAATTATTTGTGCTTCTATGTTATATTTGAATAATTTAGTTATTTTTAATCGCGTTCCATTACATAATCCATTTTTTATACTTAAATTTCGAATTAACATAATTATGGTATTCACTTTTAATTTCAGTTCATGTGGAGGTAATCCTTCTCTTATGTTATTTAACATTTCTATTGGATAATTCAAATGAATATTATCATCCGTTTGATCCACACCTTTGTATGTTGCATAGTCAATGCTATAATAAGTTTTTGTTTCATTCTTAATTAATTTTAAAATTCTGTTATTTAAAATATTTACATCTTCATTATGTGTACTCAAAATGACATTTTTTGAAAAACAATAATTTTCGTTAATGTTTTTATAAATTTTGGCACAGACGTCATTAGTTTTCCATTCTTCTGGAATAATAAATGGATTAATGTTTCCTTCTCCTATATTTAATAAAAATGAAGAGAAACTGTCATTATTAGATCTTATGTTTTTTTTTAATTTAAAAATATGAAATAAGGGCCAAAGATTTGAATATTTTATAGTCTCTTCAATTATAGTATTTCTTCTTCCATATTTTAATACTGGTAGAATTTGTCGAAAATCTCCACCTAAAATAATTATTTTTCCACCAAAACTTTTATCATTATGACAAACATCTTTTAAAGTTTTGTCTACGATTTCTAAAGCTTTTTTAGGAATCATAGATGCTTCATCCCATATAATTATATCTGTTTCTCTTAATTTTTTTTTATCTGAATTAAATTTTAAAAATGCGCTTTCAATGTTATTTAAATCCAATGGTAATCTAAAAGTTCTGTGACTTGTTAAACCTTTAGGTAATAAAATTGAAGCTATTCCGGTCCAAGCCATCGATAAAAATTTTTTTTTAATGCTTATATAATAATATATTAATGTTTTGTATAAGAAAGTTTTTCCGGAACCTCCTGGTCCATCTATGAAAAATATTTTTGTTTATTATTTATTATTTTTTCAAAAATTTGTTTTTGATCATTATTTAATTGTTTATACATTTTATCAAATTTTTTTTACTAAAATTTATAATTTCATCATTAATTTCTTCATTTTCTTCAATGTATGTTTTATTTGGTTCTGGTAAACCAAAATTTTCACATGACATATCTTCTAAATTTAATATTTGATTAATATGTGATAAAGCTTTATTTTCTTTATTATCTTTAAAATCTTCTGTAAAAAATTTTTATATTTGTTCCAAATAATTTTACCTTGAATATTTTCACATAGTAAAAAACATGCAAAAAATTTACGTAGTTGTATTGGTAACATAACTTGACATGCTTCTTCAAAAATATAATAAATTTCATTTTCGTGCTCAATTAAATTCATTGCTAAAGTTGTTTCTTTATAAGTATTATAAGTAATATTTTCGTGAGTTCGTAAATCTGTATAAGATGTTGCACCTTTTATTCTATTTAATATTAATTTAAAAAAAAAACGTTCACTATCTTTAGGAGATACTACATTTAATCTACCAATAGCTATGTTTTTTCTATTTTTTGATCGTTTTATCCAAGATTTTGTGTTAGAATTGAAAATATAATATTGTGGTATGTTAACATATTTAATTTTTTTAGCAAAATCATCTTTTTTTATTCAAAGTAAACCATGCGGTTAACGTTGTTTCGTATTTATTTAATGCTGAATCTATATCATTTTCATTAAAAATTATTTTTTGTTGATTTTCTGTATGAATACTTAATCTTATTACAGAATGACTTCTGCCACATAATGGTAATTCTTGTAATCTCCATGCTGCTTCCATTGGACTTAAGTATCTACCATCTATATATTGTGTTATTTCATCATATACTTCTTCTTCATTTTCTTTTATTTTATTTTCTTTTATTTTGCAATATGCTTTATCTACTCCTTTATAAATATAGTCGTAAATATATTTAATACTTTGTATTGACATACAAAGTTCAGTATTAATATGAGCAGCATATTTTGCTAATAAAAAACTATTGTAAGGAATTACCATTGAATTATCAACTTTTATAATTTTTTTGTTATTTTTAAAATTGTAGATATAATTATCAGAAATATTATTTCGTCGTTTGTATTGTGGATATTTATTTTCTTCAATTTTAGTACATTCAGTAAATGGTTTTGGAAAATTTTTTTACATATATTTTTATTTTCATCATAACATGGAGATTTGCTAGTATGTGGTCCGTGTAACATATGTTTAATTACTAATTTTTGTAAATATATATTTTCCGATGATGGTATTTCAGCTGAAATATACTTATCAATAGATTCTACAGTAAATATTTTATGATTATGGTGTAATGTGATAATGATATGTGCATGAGGTAATCCTCTTTTTTGAAATTCTATGGAAAATACATAAGCTATTACAGGACCAAAAATTTCATTTTTTATTATATCATTTAATAGCATTTTAAATTTTGCATAAAATAATCTTACTGTAATATTTGGTATATCATTAGGAGTTGTTCCTTCAGGAAAATTTTTTAAAATTTCTTTAAGTTCTTTCCATTTTGGGTTACATGTCATTATTATGAATAAATCAGGTTTTCCTACAGTTCTCATTATTGCCATTGCATCTTGGTAATATTGTTGCATATATCTTAGTATAAATCAATACTATTAAAGGTTTATAATGTAAGGTGGTGTGGAAATCTGAATCCTCAACACTATATGCTTATTTTTATTTTAATACAATAAAATATTTATAATATGAATAAATTATTAAAAATCATTATGTTTTCAACAAATGAATTAATTATAGTGTTGAGGAATTGTAATAGAATTATTTTAAATTTATATTTATTAATTTCAGATAAACTATGTAAAAAATGGTAATAAGATATCTGATGAGGCACATGTTTTTCATTTTAAATATTATAAATTGTAATTTTATGCAACTACTTTCGAGTTTTCAACAAAAAAAAATTAAAATTTTTATATTTTTATGTAATATTATACATAAATAAAATATAATAAAAAAATATAAAACTATATTATGCAGTATTTGATGGTTCTAAAAAGTTGTGGGGGATTGTGGGGGGTTGTGGGGGGACTGTGGGGGGTCTGTGGGGGGGTTAGTGGGGGTCTGTGAAGGGACGTGGGGGGACGTGGGGGGGGTAATGATCGATAACATAAAATAACGTAAATTTACGTTATTTAATTAATAAAAATCATGTGGGGGGCTGTGGGGGGGCGTGGGGGGGATGTGGGGGCACTGACTGAATTTTGGTTCATATAACTATATAATATAGGGAGATATATATATATATATATATATATATATACCTGTATGTGTATGTGCGTGTGCGCGCATGTGAATTGACATAAAATATCCCATGTATATGTATATACATATATTCATAAGCCCATGTGAGTGCGTGCATGCGCTACGACAGGAACAGTACCTATATATATATATATATATATATATATATATATATATATATATATAAAGAAAAATATATATAAACTCAAGTACGTGTGTCATGCGTGTTAATTGACACGAAACGTTATGTATACATAAATTTGTGTGTGTGCGCAAACGTGTGATTTAAAATTAAATATCCCATGTATATGTGTACACAGATATACACACACGTATACATACGTATATATATATATATATATATATATATATATATATTCGTAAGCCCATGTGTGCATGCATGCGAATTGACAAAACGGTCCCATATATATAAATACAAATCTCAAGTACATGTTTAGATGTGTTTGCACGTTCGAGTTGACAAGAAATGTCAAATGTATGAAAACCGGTGCGTGCGTGTTGACATGATACGTCACATATATGTAAACCCAAGGGCACTCGAATAGGTGTGTTAGAATTGTCATGAAATATCCCGTATATATAAACCTGTATGGGCGTGGGTTATACTTGACGTGAAAAATCCTATGTATATTAACGTGTGTGCATGCATGCAAATTGATATGAAATGTCCCATATGTATAAACCTGTGTCTGTGCGTGCGTTCGAATTGACATGGAAAATTCCATGTTTACTAACGTTTGTGTGCATGCATGCGCAACGACATGGACTGTCCTATATATATATAAACCTGTGTGTGCGCGCGTGCCCATTGACATGAAATATCCCATATATATAAACCTGTATGTGCGTGCGTTCCAATTGACGTAAAAAATCTCATGTTTATTAAGGCCTGTGTGCATGCGTGCGAATGGACATGAAATTTCCCATATATATATATATATATATATATATATAAACCTGTATGTGTGCGTTCGAATTGACGTGAACAATCCTATGTGTATTAACGTGCATGTACATGCATGCGAATCGACATGAAATGTCCCACATATATAGAAAAGCCTGTGATTATGAGTACGTGCGAGTTGACATGAAATGTCCCATATATATATATATATATATATATATATATATATATATAATCCTGTGTGTGTTTGTGCGCATCGGCATGAAATGTCTCATATATATATAAACCTGTATGTGCGTGCGTTTCAATTGACGTGAAAAATCCCATGTTTATTAAAGGCTGTGGGCATGCATGCGAATAGACATGAAATGTCCCATATATATATATAAACCTAAGGGTACTCGGATGGGTGTGTGCGCGTTGTCATGAAATGTACCACATATATAGAAAACCTGTACTCATAAGTACGTGCTAGCCGACATGAAATGTCCCATGTATGTATGTATGTATGTATATACATATATATAAACCAAAAAATATACGGGTCTACGGGTGCAAGTTGACATGAAACGGACCATGTATATATATATATATATATATATATATATACATAACATATGTATCAATGCGCATATACCATGAACATTAAAATATATTATAAAGCACCTATATTCGTTCATACTGCGCATTTCCGGTTGCGCAGTTTATGCTGGCTGAAAACGATGAAGAAGAAAAAAAATAACGAGAATACGACATTTCGAAATTTCAAACTGCATTTTCTCGTGATTGGGTGAACCGATTGTAATCAATTTTTTTTCAAATTGAAGATAATGAAAATCTTTAAATATTATTAATTGTATTTATGTGTATATATCGATGTATTTTTATGGGATTCGATTTTGAAATTTTTGAAACTCTATTTTAAAGTATAAGAGGAGCGCCTCGACGTTTTCGTATTCGTACCTTAACTCGCCGTCGAGGCGCTACCACGCCTCTTGATATACATATGTATCTATTCACATGTGTATAAATTTGACACAAATTATTAAAATTATTGTTAGTTTGTTTGCATAAATATATATTATTAATAATCCTTCATTTTACACGATTTTAATAAATAAAAAGCCAAATATTAGGATATAAAACGTATTCAAATAGTCAACCCTCAACAGTGAAAAAAACATATCGACATAGTTTTTTATATAAATAAACAAAATAACAGTATAGCTGTTAAAGTTCAATATTTGTTTATAAAAACAATATAACTATGCATTGAACTTTACTATCTTATATTTTGTTACGATGACGATACAGATTGTCATGGTAACGAAAATATAAATGGCCAAATCAAATTAGGTGAACGTTGTTAGATCAACGATATTTATTCTGATCACAGCAATATTTATATTTCTCACAGCAAGAAAAATATATATTATATAAGTAGCGTAAGTATTGATAATTTAACCTATAGTACCGTCGCACGTTTGATTAAATACGTATTTTTATGGAAAAATGATCTGTTGTTCATTTTTAATAAAATTGACAACTATATTTAATAGCTATGAATATGCATACGAAGTTTTAGGTAAAAGTGAAACTTGTGAAATAATCAATTATAATAATTTATTCTATCCGAAACCGTTAGGTATTTTAAAAAATACTTAAATGAATATTATTCAGCGTTCTTATGTTCGAATATAAAGTATTATTTATTGTTATAATGTGACTTTTGATTTTTCTCCGATAAAATTCAGATTTACGTATATATTATACGCTTTTTATACTTTTTCGACATTATATTACCTCAATGGAATCAGCTTTTGTTTGAATAAGCAATAGGAATATGGCTTTATAACGAAAGTCTAATTGCAATAAAATATTTTCTAAAAAACTTTGTTTTCATTGCTATTCTGGTTGAGATTTTATCAATAGTATAATTTTTAGTATGATTATAAAATAATATAATTTTAATCATACGCAAAAATATTTTTAATCTTAATGATTAAAATTACATAACTAAATAAATTTAGTAAATACATATTGTATTATAAGTGCATAAATGTTATTACCGGAACAGTGCATTTTCACAATAAGCATATAATAAATAGTTGTATTAACTATGCGAATGGCTATCAGAACAATATATTAACAAAGATACTTCATATCGCCGATTCAGCTAAACTAAAAGATAACGATTTTTTTTTTCAGTGCGTGGGTAACCATAAATTTAGGGACACGGAAGGTAACCTTGGTCGTTAATGTCTTGTTGATGATTCCTCTATGAAAATACTGATAAAAAAATCTAAAAAAATTCTGGAATACTCATTTTTGCATCTACTTTATAGTCCAAAAGTTTATTGTATGATTCATAGTAAACAAAAACACGATTTTTTTGAATTTATTATTTCAATGCTTTTTTTCACTTCAAATCATCGTGGTTTTTTTTCTGTTAAATGTTTAGACTTGAAAATTTGTTTATGCATCCTGCAATATCTTTTGCAAATTTTAAGTCGCCGCGGAGTCAGGGAGTAAGTAGCAGCACAACGAGTCTAAACATTTAACAGAAAAAAAACAGCGACGAGTTGAAGTGAAAAAAACATTGAAGTCATAAATTTCAAAAAATCGTGTTTTTGGCTTATAATTTAAAAATTTAAAAAAATTTTAACATGATTCCAACACAGTAAAGTTACGAAATTATATTCTTCAAAAGTTCAATAATGAGCAACTTTGAAATTTAGTACTGTTGGAGGATACTCACGCACAATTAGCGTCATGTGCCCTTTTTATTTCCGGACTCTCAATTTTAATAAATTTAATATTCCGTATTTTACAGCTTAGGTGCTTACTCATCAGTTATACACTCAAAATTTTTTAATAAAATAATAATATAAGACAATTATTGCTGGCTTTTAATTTTAATTAATTGTACAATTAAACAATCATTTTTAAAACAAAATTTTGAACAAGAGTATTTTATTGACATTCTATGAGTAATTAAATTTAGAGTGAACATTCCTGAATTAAAAAAAATTTTATTTCGATAATTTGGCTGATTGGGTTATGTTATTCCGATTGAGAATTCGTTAGATGATTATTAATACAATAGATAAAGTAGTAAAAACAATCAGCCAATAATATGCTGGTAGAAAACTTGTCGATTAGTGTATTTAAATAGCCGATCGATGCTTACGTCTGTCTCATGTGATACACCTTTCACTGCATCAGCTGACGATCTTTCTCTCGTCATGCAGCCAGCTGACGTTTTTATTTATTTAAAATATCATGAAACTTATCATCTGATAAATTTTCCAGTGAGAGAAAATCCTTGAAACTAAATTTATTTTACGTGTTTATGTGCCCAGCTGACGTATAATCCACCGTGTTACACCCAGCTGACGTTTATTTTCTATCAAAGTAATTTTAACTATCATCTTACAAAATTTCAATCGGAAGGAAATAACAAAATGATTTTTTTAAGTGTTTGGGAGGTCGTGGTGGTCCAACCCACCCATGGTGTGCCAGCTGACGTTCATTAAGCTACAGGGTACAATTTTCTAAACCAGTCGACATGTTTTCAGTCGAGAGGAAATTATCGACCTCAATCGGTCGCTGGCTCCCGGACTGTTTATTTTATTTTTTAAATTCAATGATTATATATGAGATCCGAGGGGCTACGCACTTCATGTCCTCTCAAAAAATCCTCTGAATTGAAAGTGTGTACTCTCATGTCCTCTCATGTCCTCCGATGTCCTCTGAATTTTTTTTCGATGTACTCGCGATTATTTTGAAAAGTAAAAAAATTGCAGAGGACAGCAAGAGTACAGAAGAGAATGAAGAGGACAATATGAGTACATAAGAGAATGAAGAGGACAATGTAAGTACATAAGAGAACTATGGAGGACAGTGAGAGTACAAAAGAGGACTCTTCAGTTCTCTTGAGTTCTCTTTTATGTCCTTTTATATCCTCTTAAGTTTTCTTTCTTGTCCTCTCAAGTTCTCCCGAGTCCTCTCAACTTCACCCATGTACTCTAAAAAATTAAAGAGTTTATTTGTGATCTTGTCCTCTTTAAAGTCCTCTTTAGTCTCTCAATGTACTCTTTTTTGTCCTCCCGAGAGGACAAGAAGTGCGTAGCCCCTCGATGAGATCTCATATGCGATCTCATAGGTGATTTCATATGAGATCTCATGTGCGATATCGTGTGCGATCTTATACGTGATCTCACATGAGATCTCTCATATATTTAATTTTATTCAAAAATTAAAAAAAATATATGAGATCTTATATACGACCTCATGTGAGTTCTCATACGAGTTTGCGTGCTAAAAACTCATATGAAATATAATGTGGCATCTTATATAAGATCGCATATGCAATCTCACATAAGAGCTCATATAATATTTTCAGGAGGAAATAAAAATATAATGTGGCAGTGATAGGTTAGAATAACTATAACATCGTGCAAGAGATGACTTTTGTGGTTTAATGAAATAAAATACTGAAATGATTTAAATTGATATATTAAAGTTGAAATATTTAGCCTGACTTACTGATTCTTTATTTTCCTTTATTTCAGTTGCAGCATTCATCATTCATATTTGCCAATTTCTTATAGGTCATTGACTATAGACTTTTATATACTTATACTAATTACTTTTCATAATTATTAAATAAATTTGCTGCATTCTCTTACCGCAATTCAGATGTGTTTTTGCCGTATGCTTGTGTGCATCATTGCTATCCCTTATTTGAAATTTCCATTTGCAATTCTGATGCAACTATGCTGCACTCATTTGCTGCACGTGTCCGTCCCAATTTTCATTTAATTTTACCGCATGCGTCCACTGCCTGCTCTCACCGCAATTATGATTCGTTTCTGCCATATGTTCACGTGCATTGTATCCTCTATTTGCAATTTTTATTTGCAATTCTGATGCAATTATGCTGCACTTATCTGTTGTACGTGCATACATCAATTATTTTGCAATTCTGCTGGACGCCCATATTCTCATTTATGGAATAGCATTTTTTCGCTGCAATTTTAACGCAATTATGCTGCACGCATCTATTGTAATAATCTGCTGGCAAAAACATAATGAAAGTCGGAAGTAGACCACGCATGTGCAGCGCACTTTAAGTGTGGCAGATTTTGCTACCAGGGAGAACAAGGGACGAGGAAATAAAAGAGTGAAACAAGACAAAGAAAAACTCAGACTAATAGGTGAAGGATTTAAACAACGAGTTTGTAATTGTAAATGAGAATGTAAATCAAAAAGGAGACATCTATAAAGGAGTTATGGTCTAGAAAATGAACCATAAACAAACTTGAGATTGGTTTTAAGGAGGCGCAAGAAACGAAGACGACGATGTACAACGAGTTTAAGAATTTAAAAAACTCAGATTAATATTTGTGGGTTAGAATGAGAGTGGCATATACTTCTAATTTCGAGATTTTCGATATTAAAGTTATAAGTCAATAAAAAAATCAGGAAAATGTTTTTTAAGATTATAGTGTATTAAATTGATAGATTACAATGTTTTTTCTTATAATTTACCCAAACATGAAAGCATTGTTTCGATTTTTTTCATTATAATAAAAAACATTTCACCATTTGTGGCTTATGCCATTTTCATTCCACTTAGAAGTTTCAAAGTTGTAAATGTTCATGGACTCCTGCCATTATCATTTTTAATCATAAAAGAAAAGAATTCAACTCTCAAAAAATAATCATATTTTTTATTTAAACAAATATTATTTCACAAATTAACATCAATCTATTAACTATATTAAAATAACACATTTTCACTATAACAGTAATAACACAAAAATTTTATTCCATATCAGATTCATTAGAAATTAAGGTATCATAATTATTGTCACTAGTGGTAAGATTTTAAAAAATTATGATGTACCAGTGGAATGAATTAAATTAGGTGTAACATATCTTTATGTTGACTACAATTTTCCGGATTCCTCTGTCTTTTTCTAGTTTTTTAGCAACTTGTCGTTTTTTAAACCATTATTCGCTTTATTACTTTGTGATTCTGAATTACTACTTGGAATATAATCAGAGCTATTATATAACGATATAATTTATTTAAATACCTATGTCATTTGGAAACACTTTAAACATACTGCTTTATATCAAATAGAACGAGTAACTGTGACTGAATTGATTACTACTAACCGTACTATACATAGCAATTTTATTTATGAATATAAACATGTTTCTCCTGTCCAGGAATGCAGAACGTCATATTTATTTCATGTGTCCTCTATTAAAGGTTATGAAATAATGTATACGAAAACTTAAAATTTATTTAGAACAGCTTCAAAAAATAAATGTGATTTAAAATAAAAATTCCATTAAAATGTGACTTATGTTATTTTAATAATTAACCCTTTTATATTTCTGTTAAGTGCCATTCTTACAGTGCTCACAATATTAAAGAAAAAATACAAAAAAGACACTTTATTTTCGAAAATAAGTTGTTTTAATGCTAAAAACAAAATGTATCACTAACTAAATTTTGTTGAAAATGTGACTTATGCCACTCTCATTCTCACACTCACATATATCTGATATTGAATTTATTTGAAATTCTTTAATAAATAAGAATAGTATCGAAAAACTGATAGTAGGATTATCAAGTTAGAGTCAGCATAGGTTATTATAATGCCGTTAATATTGTAATGCCGCTGAGGTCGATAATGACGAGATGATATTGAATTTATTTGAAATTCTTTCATAAATAAGAATAGTATCAAAAAACTGATAACGGAATAATCAAGTTCGAATCAGCATAAGTTATTGTAATGCCGCTGAGGTCGATGATGAACGAGATGGAAAATATCTCTGATTGCGCAGGCAGAATGGAAGGAAGAAAGTCTTCAACGAGAGTAACTTAACGTATGATCCTTTTATAGTATAATCGAAGGAGATTTTGAAAACAAAATTAATTAATAGATCCATTCGTCATGATTGTAAATTAATCGAATTCATGAAAATGGATCATTTCATGCGTTATCTTATATCAATAAATCGGCTCATTGGCTCAAAGGATGATTCAAGCAAGAGGGTTGAAGAAAATCATACAATTCGAGTATGAAATATTATTATGAACTACATTGGTACTCATTACCATAAGGAAGTAATTGATATTAAAGGTTCATTTAAATTGTTAAATGAAATGTTACCACAGCGATTGTAAAGAAAAAATTTAATAATCCACAATAAAATCAAGAAAAAAATAAACGAGTATATTTTAAATTGGTTTGACGAAGTAATAAGGAATTATAACGTTCAAATGTAAAACCACTATTTGATAAAGATATTGAAAATGCAAAAAATTAATTAAATTACATGATTAGCGATAAAACAGCAGCTGAGATTGCAATTAAAAAAGTTTGATTCTACCGATGTTCTAAGCTGAGACTTAGGAGCATACAGTCCACTTTGGTAACGATTTTCAATTGCGTTATGAGAGCAACCGGATGACCAACTATACTGTAAAGTATTGTCCAAAACGCAAGAGACAAGAGCAAAATGTAAAATAATACATTAAAATAAAATTGGTAACGCAATGTTCGTAATGAATTCTCGCACATTAAGACGAGCAACGAAATTTAAATAAAATGAATTAAATCTGACAAGAAAAGTAGAAATATCATAAGATTTAGCGAGACAATAAATATTAAGAAAAATATTAACAAGTTTGTTGAAAATATACACACTCATACTAGGTGTCGCCACCTATTGAGAATATTTTAATAGACAGTTGAAGAGAATCAAGTTGCGTCTCGTCGTCGTTCAGTTCAGTTCAAGTCCGTCTGTTAAAGTCAGAGCTTGTGTTTCATTATTGTATAGAGAGATCATTTAATTAAGTTATTCTTGTATTGATTAAATAAATACTTTTCATTTGATAAAAATTGTGCTCTGCTTTTATTAATTATTTAACAGGTTATGGGCCCAGAGTGCTTTTAACTGCGCGTTTTATTTAATAAAATTGAGAAAGAGGTTTGTGTGGTTTGGAGCGTGCGTCAGTCTGTTTGGTGAATTGTTTTATTGTTCTTTATCTCCTGGTGGAAGCGTCAGAGATGGCGAGTCAAGGAACAAATAAAAAAAAAAAAAAGAGACAGGGCGAAGGACAGCAGAGGGAGAAAAAGGAGTTGACTCCGGGTAAGAATTTTACTTTATTCTCTCTCAATTCTATAAGACAGTAATGGCGTCGCATGCACGCTTATAGAAAGAAAGAAAAGGACAGAGAATAGATAGCGTCGTGCGCTAGTCTATAGAGGGAGAGTGAGAGAGAAATAAAATGAGTCGCCATGTTGGGTAAAATGACGCAACGTGTTTGAGTATGACAGATTCATGTGTGCACAAGAAAAATTATTTTTTATGCTTTGTGTGTGTGTGTGTGTATGTATATAGAACGAGAGAAAAGACCATGCACGCACAAAATAAAATTGATAGACTAAATAAACGACAACACGAAGTGAAGAAGGTTTTTTTTTACGTATGAACGTATTATGTGTGTGTATATATATATATATGTGTGTGTATATATATGTATGTATAGTGGATGCACGCGAAGGGTCTGAACATATTTATGACGGTATAGACGGAAATAAATGAGAACCGGTTAAAAACTAATATTTGCAAAAAGTGCCGCTTAGATTTGGTTAGATTTCGCTATAATTAAAAATAAATGTAAAAACGGACGCGTTTTTATGTTGAAATACTAAGTATGATTGCTTGAAGGAAGAAAGGCATTGGCCTGACTTCTGCAAACTGAAAGAGAATAATGCACACAAACATGGCGGCCATAGGCCCAAGTCGAGTTGATAAAAAGACATCGACGCCGTGTACAATAAAAAGACCGTGAAGACGTGCGCGCGCAATTAGAAAAAGACAGAAAGACGGTGACTGCTAAAAGGCGAGAATAAACTCGCAGGTATATACATATACATATGTACGTATAACATGGTTATAGCATAAAGAAAAGAGACAGCATATAAGTGTGATCGTATATGTATAGGAATGTGCGCGTCGTCGCGATAAAAATGACAGATTAAGAAAGAGACAGAATTAGTGAAGCGAAACGAACTAAATCAAAGCGGACAAAAATAAAGTTTACGTAAATGTATACAAAAGACCGATTTTAAAAAAAAAAGACAGAAAAGAACGACTTTAAGAAAAATATATTTAAGAATGTTTAATTAATTGAAATTATCATTATACAGAGGAAAGAAGTTTATTGCAACTTCACAAAACATCCTCATGAGAATATGTACATGACAGTTGTTGAAGGCAGCATTGTATTCAAAATTATGACAGATTGAATACAAATTAGATAATGAATAATGACTATTTCAAATTAAAAATTTTATTTTATCAAGCTTGAACGTACGTATATAAAAATATTTTTTAATAAATATATCCATGGTTTTAAAAATAATATTGATCGATCATAGTTGCTGCTTTCACATACATAATAATACTTGTGTTCAGTATATTGTGTATGGGAATAATAGCACATACGTATAATTATAAATATAAAAATATACATAAATAACTGGCAAATTTGATTGATTTAACATTGCTTGTGTTCGGCATGTTAGATTGATTCTCTTAAATTGTCATAAATATGAATGACCTAATATTGCTTGTGTTCGGCATACTAGGTTGATTCACTTTATTTTTATAGATATATTGAGCTTGAAGGGCTTGTGTTCGGTCTATTAAGCTCATATATATATAATTAACTCTTACGTAAATTTTCTAGTTTTGCTTGTGTTCGGCAAAATTATATGAATTTTATTTGTATTGGTTTACTATTCCTTTATAGTTGACAAGTACGTTATGAGTAAAGAATTTGACCTGGTGATAAGGACAGTCACAGAGATGAAGACAGAGTGAAGACAGATTATATATGCCCTATTGTACGACAGGTGGCCACACTATGACTGATAAGAAAGAGAGAAAAGACAGAATTAACGACAGCAATGAGACTGAGAAGACGGAGGGGCTATATAACGAGACAGAACAGAAAGTAGAATAAAGTGACGGTTTTGAAAACGGCTCTGTGAAAACTGTAGTTAAAGTAACTGCAGGAGGTCAAATAGCAACAGATAAGGAAAGACAAAAACAAATCAAAGGTTTGACAGCAAAATTGAATGATGTATTGGAAAAATATGTATACGACGGAAAATACAGATGAAAATAAGAACGAAGACGGAGCTAAAGACAGGGAAGAGCGTATGGGATTACAATACGATTGAAACGACAGAAATAAAGATAGAGACAGAAAACAGAATGAATGAAATGACTGAATCAAAATTGTCAGGTAAAGTCAAATAAAAAGTTTAAAAAAAAAAAATTTATAAATAAATATTTCGTTGTTTTGTCAATAAAATAGAAAAATTATGACAGAAAATTTGACGATAAGAGTAAGATTTTTAAGCATGATTATTATAATGAAAATTTTGATTTAGACCTATCTGACAAATTGGACAAGGTAATGGATAAGCTTAATTCAGTTAAGACAGAAATGGCAAAGAACAAGAGAGACGAAGAAAAGAGAAAAATAGAGCAAAAAAAGACGCTTTGATGACTTTGATGGTAAAGAAGGGAAGCGCCACGCGGGTCTTTGGCAGCCAGGCTCTGGATTCGATGAGGCAGGAATTTGAACAGGGAAAGGAGAATGACTACAGGTAACTAGGCAGAAAGGACAGATAAATCCAAAGACAGCAAAACGATATATAAGGTAAACAATGATTTTGAAAATTATACACTTAATGCAAAAGGTTTCGGGAACTTGACAGAACACTTGGACGAACTCTTAGGACCAGTAAATAAACTGAAAATATTGCGTTTAATCCAAATAAAAGTTGATGAAAGACTTAATAAAGAAAACGACAGTATTTTAGACGTTTTTAAACAGTTGACAGAAATTATCAAAACTTGACTGACTGAAAAAGACGGACCAGTAAAAAGCTATTATATTTATAATTATATTTATTTAATTTTAACGACTCAATTTAAATTTGAGAACTTTGGATTATTTTGTCTGAATTAAGTTCGCTGGACTTATTGTATGTTGTAGATAGTACTATTGTAGCAAATGAAAGTTCGTGACATTTTAATAAATAGAATAGATAAAGACTATCATGCTAGAGTTATGAAAATTAAAGATTTAGTTGAATTGTTGAACAGAATTAAAGAAATTAAAGCGAAATAATTAAATTGAAGTGAGGTAAATGTAACTTCATCTAGTATAAAGAAAATTATACAACATACAGTATAATTCAGCGAAAGAAAAGGCAGTTAATTTTATAGACAGATTTGAAGAAATAGTAAGAAGTTATAATAACATGCCAAAAGTTAAATCGTTGCCTGAAGAAGACGAAAGAGATTTCTTTTATAATGCTATCATAAGCAAAGTACATCAAGTAGAAGGAATACATTTTATGACAGAAATTGTTATGGTAAAAGGGTTATCTTATGATAAACTAAAGTTACTTATTATGCAGGTTGAAAGCCATTAAACGACAGCTATGATGGTCAAATCAAGAGCGATACAGAAAGTGCGATGTTTTGAATGCGACAATTATGGGTACTGTGACTGCCCACGACAGGGAAATAGCATAAAGAAGTGTTACTTTTGTCAGAGATTTACCCGTGACCATGTGATCTCAACATGTCCAAAGCGTCAGGGACACTCGAGACAGAAAGACAGAAAAAGGTATGAATCAAAATATTATAATAATAAAAGTAAAGAAAGTACAGGTCGGACAGCATTCACAAATAAGATAGCTAATCTAATTAATAATGTCAATCAAAAACGAGCAAAATCTGTCAATAAAAGGAGACAAGAAAATTATATAAAATATAACAGAGGAAAATATCAAAAAGGAGGCAGTTTTTAACCAATTAGAATCTAGAAACAAGAAGACTAACGAACCGAGTGCTGACAGTGGTGCGACAGAACGTTTGACAAATTCAAAGTTGATTTTCAGGACATTTATTGAACAACTAGACGGAATCCAATGCGCAAATAAAGACTGCAGCGTAAATCTTAAATCTAAGGGAGAAGGAAGCGTGCAAACAAATACGACTGATGGAAAATTTATTATTTTAGACAGAGTAATCTGCATGGAAGACTTAAATGAAGATTTTTCATCCTTACCAATATATAATCAGCAATATTGGTTGATTGAATTTGAATGAGATGCGACAGAAAATAATTTAAAACAAAGACAGGTTCTAGTATATGTAACGACAAGTAGAATGAACGAAGAACAGAATATTGAAGAAAATAATCAATTTAATAAAAAGAAAGAAAAAAAAAAAAAACTCAGACAGTCAAAGAAGAAAAATATTTAGATTGCAGACAGAAATATTTATAAATCACATCAGATTAAAGTCAGTGAAGAATCTCAATGTGAGATTGAAAATATAAAAGCGACAGAGAAAATAAATACAAACAACTACGCTAATTTGTGGTATTTTCGAATGGGCCATGCATCAGTTGATTATTTAAGAAAATTACAATTAAAATTTCCTAATATCAAAACTTAAAAACAGGCTGTATTTGATGATACGTTGAAAGACTGTGAAGTGTGTATGATTCCAAAGTTTAACAAATTGCCATTTAAGACAGTCAAGCATAGAACAATTGAACCTTTGCAAATAATGAATTCAGACACAATGGGTTTTATGTAAACTATACGAAAGCAGAGATGTACGATTCAACAAAAAAATAGTCTACAAGGACAGATATGCAGCAACTGATATACAAGACTGGAAACAAATTGATGAAAAGATAAAGATACATGGTTTGTGAATTTTGTATTAGAAGACAAAGAAAATGAAACACTAATACAAAAACCGGAGGGAGAGAAAGTCTAAAGATCAGTTAGACGACCAAGAAACGAAAATAATAAGACTGATAAAAAGTAACAAGGATTGGAGGGAGAGAAAATAAAATTAGTAGAACGACCGACAAAAGTTAAGAAAAATACTGAATATGAAGTGCAAAAATCGGAGGGAGAGAAAACAAAACGACAGATTTAATTACCAATGGAAACACAAACAAGTACAGAAAATAAGATAGATGAAGAAACTCATGTTTTATTAGCAGAAATAAATAATGACCTGAGTACAAACTTGGAAGCCATGAAGTCAAAAGATAAACAAAAAAAAAAAAAAAAAAAAAAAAAAAAAAAAAAAAAATGGACCAAAACTATTATTGAAGAATTAGAATGTATGTATAAGAATAATGTATGAAAATTAGTTGACAGTTCAATAGTAATGAATGACAGAAAAAGATCAAACATTATACATTCAAGATGGGTATTTAAAAGAAAGAAGACAGTAAAATAAGATATAAAGCGAGACTAGTAATTCGTAGTTTTAAAGACAGAAATGAGTATGACATGCAAGAAACATATGCACCGGATTCACGATTACATTTAATCAGATCTATACTGGCAATGGCAAACAAATTGGATTTAAAAATATGTCAGATGGACGTGAAGACAGCTTTTGTAAATGGATATTGAAACAATGAGATATATATGGAAATACCTGAAGGGATGACTGCTTATGAAAGGATCAAACAAAACAAGATGTGTGTATTGGAAAATGCTTTATACGATCTGAAAGTCAGTTTAAAATGTTGGAATGAAAGACTTAAAAAGACAGTAAAGAAATGTGGACTTAGATCATTCAACAATGAGTCTTGTCTATTTACTCCGCAAGAAAAAGACGGATTTCTTATCTTAATTTAGTATACAGATGACATTCTGCTAGTTTGAACAAATGTAAAGAAAAAAAATTTTAAATGACAGAAACTGGTGAGACTAAAAGTTCTTTAGGCTAAGAAATAAAATAAGACAGAAAAAAAGGATACTGAGCATTAAGCAAGAACAATAAATAAACAAAATGCTAAAGAAGTTTAGTTTTGATCAATCACTCGCCCAACGAACACCTATGGTAATCAATCAGGTAGCCAATAAGAAGAAAAGACAGCGTGAAAAAAAAAAAGAGAAACCAATGCAAGCAGGCCAGAAATTGCATATAAGGTAAATACTCTATGCAGACACCAAATCAACTTTACTGAAAAATGACTGGTAGAAGATTGAAAGAGTATTTGAATAATTAAGAAGAACAAAAGACTTTGAACTTAGATATAAAGGACAGAACGACTGTTTACAAGGATTTTCAGATGCAAGTTTTGACGACTGCAAAAATTCTCTTACGACCAGTAGCTATGTGATCAAGTTTTTCGAAGACACAACATCCTGAAGAACTCACATACAGAAATATGTTTCTATAAACGAATGCGCTCAAGAATTGATATCCTTATATCAAATTTTAAAAGATTGTTAAAACAAGAATTAACATTAATTCTATTATGGTGTGATAACAAGGCAGCAGAAGTAAGCGTTAAGACTGGAGGTGAAAACAAATTAAGACATATGACCGAAATAAAAGAACATTATGTAAAGGAATGTGTAACTAGAGGTTTAATTAATGTCAGTTGAATTTCCTCTAAAAGTCAGATAACTGATGTATTCACAAAACCTTTGTCATTTGAATTACATGAACGACTGACCAAACAAATATTTAACGACTGATAATATTGACTGATTATATTTCTGATATGTATTTTAGTTAAGTTATTAACAAACTTTTTCTCTATATTACAGGAACTAAATGAACGATCAGAACAGAAACAATAGAAACGAGAGATATGCTACAACTCCTTTAATTAAAATATGTATGAGTGTGGGAGGGAGTGTTAAAAATATACACACTCATACTAGGTGTCGCCACCTATTGAGAATATTTTAATAGACAGTTAAAGAGAATCAAGTTGCGTCTCGTCGTCGTTCAGTTCAGTTCAAGTCCGTCTGTTAAAGTCAGAGCTTGTATTTCATTATTGTATAGAGAGATCATTTAATTAAGTTATTCTTGTATTGATTAAATAAATACTTTTCATTTGATAAAAATTGTGCTCTGCTTTTATTAATTATTTAACAAAGTTAAAAATGGCAGCCAAGTGTAAGGAAAAAGACTTACAAAGAACACACCGAAAATTTAGAATCAAATAAAATAACACGAGTTATTAAAATCGATTTCAAAGCAGCGTAAGAAGAAAAACAACGTAACTAGAATCAACGACTGTCATGAGTTCATTCGAATTCTCGCTGACTCTAATGTGAGGCGTTAATTAACGAATTCGAAATTAATTTTAAATTTCTAACGAGAATATTCACGAGATTATATGTGCTAAAAAACAACAACGTGAACTCAAGATTGGAGAGAGTAAGTACAAGTTTAGGTTTTGTTGACCAATATAAAAATTATTTTATTAGGTAATACCTTGTTCGCAGATGTTCTAGCAGACAATTTATTACATTTACCAAAGTTTACAGATCAGTGCTTAAATATATATCTAAATAACGAGTAGATTGACATTTGGAATCCTGTTTCAAATAAAATAATCATTATAGTTCTGTAAAATAGAGCTCTTGCCTTCAACGCGGTGGGCACGGGTTCGAATCCTGGCCAGGCACCTCTGACTTTTTTTCGAGAGAAAATTAGTGTATGTGCTACCCATATCGCGACTCTTAAAAAATCCGACCTCATTGAGTATCGGTTGATTGTTGGTCACAAAAGTGGCTGATCATCCATCGGTAGTCAAAGTTTTCGGTATGGTGGGTCTGACAGTCTAGCCTGATGTAATGTGTTAAACGGATACCGGACTGGACTCCCTCGACTTCACCATATAAAAAAGGTTAATCATATAGAGGACAAAATCCTTTATATATTAATCTTTTTTTTTAAAAAATAAAAAAAAATAGTTCTGTAAAAATATTGATAACGAGTGTCCAATCTCAAAAGAATGATAACATATGTAATTACAAGAAGGTTAATAAATGAAGAAACAAGTAAAACCCTTTTAAAAAAAATCTTATTTCTCAGGTGATTTATCATGCCAAAACATGTAATGATTTTTATTGTTTTAAACCTGTAAAAACCATAAAAATCATTACATGATGTTTTGGCATGATAAATCACCTGAGAAATAAGGTTTTTTTTAAAAGGGTTTTACTTGTTTCTTCATTTATTAACCTTCTTGTAATTACACATGTTATCATTCTTTTGAGATTGGACACTCATTATCAATATTTTTACAGAACTATAATGATTATTTTATTTGAAACAAGATTGCAAATGTCAATCTACTCGTTATTTAGATATATATTTAAGCACTGATCTGTAAACTTTGGTAAATGTAATAAATTGTCTGCTAGAACATCTGCGAACAAGGTATTACCTAATAAAATAATTTTTATATTGGTCAACAAAACCTAAACTTGTACTTACTCTCTCCAATCTTGAGTTCACGTTGTTGTTTTTTAGCACATATAATCTCGTGAATATTCTTGTTAGAAATTTAAAATTAAGGAGGTGTAAAATAGATACTACACCTGTACTCATAAATATTTACAATCTTTTTATTTTATTGCAAAATTTTAAGAAAATAAATGCTTTAACTTGTAATATGTACCATAAAGATTTTTTTTCCATTTATTTATTTAATGTCGCATCAACAACTAGGTTATTAGCGACAATATAATTATAATTTTATACAAATATATATATTTGAAGATTACATAGAATGGCACAGTAATACATTATAACAGTTGTATAAAATGAGAGTTCATTTGAATAAAAATATCTTACACACTTAAATTGAATTATACATATTGATTGATTTTAGAAACTTTAACACTTTTTTTACATTGTCTTGTGAGTTGAGTAATGTTTTGATGTTTCTGGTTATGTTATGATGTTGTCTTACTGTGGTGAAGTTTGGACATGTGCAGATTAGATGTTCTATGGATGAAGGGATATTGCATAGATTACATATTTTTTTGTTCTTTGTTGAGTAGGTAGGAGTGAGTGAGTTTGCTATGGCTTATGCGGATTCTTGTGATAGCTGTTTGTTCTTTTCTATTGAAATTATGTGTTGGGATTTTAGTGAAGATGTTGTCTCTCATAGTGTGAAGGTATGTGTGTTTGCCGTTTTTCCAGCTGTTGTTCCAGAGGTCAATTATTGATTTGTAAATCATATTAGCTGCTATTCTTGATGGTAATGGGAGGCTTGTTGTCTGGTTGTTTGACAGAATAGTTTCGATGGTTGTTTGAAGTATTTGCTGAGCAAAAATGTTGTTATCATCTATTGAGTATCTTGTGATTTCTATTTGTTTGTTGCTTAGAATTATTTTGTTTTGAATTTGGTTTACTAAGGTGTTGGTGGAGTAAAGTTTGTTAATATTATTGATAAGGTGAACCGAGTTTGCAAATATTTTCCAATTTGTGTTTTCTGAGCTTTCTATTATTTATATGGCTTTTATTAATGCCCAATAGTTAGCCAATTCTATGGAGTATGAATGTGGAATGGAAAACTGTATATTGTTGTCTTTAGTCATTATTGAGACACCAATTATGTTGTTTGAATTGTAACAGTAGGTATAGATGAGATTAAATTCAGTTACTTTGGTTATATTATTTTGATTTGTGTGGATGGTTTGTAGTATGTCTATGGGGTGAGGCTTATATGTTTGTGTGATGATTTCTGGAATAGTTATGTTGGCATCTATTAAGATATTGTGAAGTCTGTTTGTAAACTGAGTTAATCCATTAATGAAGTCTTGAAGGGCCACGTCTTTGTTTTCGAATATGATGGAGTAGGCTACGTTGTCTGATAGTGAGGCTATTTTGCAAGCGTACTTAGCCATCAATTTGATTCTTCTGTAGCTTAGAGGAGTCATGTTACTCTTTGCCAATAAGCTGGTATGATAAGCTCCTAGTGCGATTTTGATACCTTCATTGTGGATAGGTTCCAGGGAGTTTGCGTGTTTTGAAGAGCTGTAGATGATACACCCGTAATCTATTTTCGATAACACTGTGGCTTTGTATGTGTTTAGTAGAATGGATTGGTCTGCTCCCCAGGTTTTAGCTGCTAAGGTTTTTATTCTTTTTAGTCTGTTGTAGGCTTCGCATTTCAAATGTTTAATGTGGTTTTTCCATGTTAATTTTCTATCAAAGGTGAGCCCTAGTATTTTAATTTCTTCGACTTTTTGTATCTGTTTATTGTTTAAATTGAGAGTTATCTTGAAGTCATATTGTTTGGTTGAGAAAATAATATAGTTGGTTTTAGTTGGTGAGAATTCAAAGCCGGTAATTATAGACCATAAAAAGATATTATTTAGTGTGTTCTGCAGAATGTTTTCGGTGATTAGAGAGTCCCTTCCTGTAGTGTATATTGTGAGATCATCGGCAAACATACAGAATCCAGTTGGGGCTTCAATGCATGTTGTAAGCTTATTCATAGCTATCAGGAAAAGAGTGATACTGATTACCGGTCCCTGTGAAACTCCGTTTTCTTGAGGTAATCTGTCTGAGAATACGTTGTTTACTTTTACCTGAATGAGCCTGTCCTTTAGGAAGTTTTCTATAAATGCGAGTATGTGGCCGCTTATTAGTTTTTTGAGAAGCTGGATCACTCGGTCTTTCCATATGGTTTCGTAGGCCTTTTCTAAATCCAATGATACTGCTGCCAAGTGTAGGTTTTTTCTAAATGCGTTGCAGATTTCTGATTCTAACAAAATAAGGTGGTCGATGGTCGATTTGTTTTGTCTGAAGCTGCTTTGAAGTTGAGAGAAGTAATTTATATTCGCGATCGATCATAATGTTCTTTAGCGTTTTCCTGCTTAGTCTCTATTTTCGTGAGCGCTTCCTGTCTAATGTATTCAGGAATTCGGTGTGTTTCAGCCCTCATCGTCCATTCTCGACTAAGCCCTTCTTTAAACCTTGGAACATACCCGTATAACATCTCAAAGGGAGTTTTTTCGGCAGTCTTACATCGAACTATTGAAATCGCGTTCAAGCTGAAGCAAATTGTTGTTCCATTGGCCGTTAGCTTATGCATGTCGACTCGAATACAATACATATTTGACTCCATGAAAAGCGCAGAAGCCTTTAAAGATTTCCAAATCAAATGCTTTACAACGATATGATATTATACGTACTGGCGCTCCAAAACGTTCTACAAAATTTTCAAACTTCCTAACAGTGGTTTTACCTTCTACATCACAAACTGCATATAATTGCACAAATCTAGTTAAATTACAAATAACCGCAAGAATATATTTATTTTTCCGAGTTGAGGTTATAAATGGATCAAGATGGTCAACATGCACTGTTTCAAAAGGTCTCTTACCCGGTGGTATTGGTTGTAGTTTACCATGTTGCTTCCCTACTTTAGCTTTAGCTATAAAAAAAAAATTCAGTCGAATTGAGAACCTCCTCCTTTTTGAAGTCGGTTAAAAATACAGTCAATACATGCTACAATATGCCTTTTAATGTGAGTTCGCATTTTCGGAAAATAGTGAAATTCTCTAATGCGCGCTAATGTTCTATCAATCCCAAAGTGACTACTAAGGTCGTGATTTTCAATTACTAATGCTTTACGCATAGTGCTTAGAACTACAAATAATTCCTTTCTTTTGAGTTACATCTTTTTTATATAAAATATCGTCGCGTAGAACATAATAATCTCCCCTTTCTCCCGACAAGAATGCTCACGCTCAGATTTTCCTGAAATTGAAATTTTTCTCGCTAGATTTTTATCAGTTTATCGATACATTACGATCTCATCTTCTGATGCGCGCGAAAGAGCATCTACGTGTTGCATTTTATGTCCTTTTTATGATGAATTTCATAATCAAACTCAGTGATTATACTAAGCCTACAAAGAATCTGAGGGTTCTTTGCCTTTAAAGAATTAATGTAAATTAACGCTTGATAATCAGTAGAGATATAAAAACGTATATCATTTAAAAATAGGTCGTTTTAACGCTCACACAATGGCTAATAGTTCTAGTTCACTCGAATGATAGAATCTTTCTGTATCCGAAGTTCACCAACTAGTACCTCGATTCATCATAATCAGTGCCTATGCAGCAGCATCGGCTTATGGTGATAAATCTAAAGGCCAATTAAAGAAGAAGAAGATGCGGCAGCATCTGCGTCAGACATATTAACTTTAGTGTTAGTTTTACTAGGGACCCTCTAGAAAGGAACTGGAAACCTCGTTCTGCGTTTTCTATTGGCTGTTACAAACAAGAGATCTAAACTGGAAACTACATAAGAAAGTGATATGTTAGAAAGAAACAGTAAATATTCCCCACGAAGATGACCCATGATGTTTTCTATAAGCACTTTATCCGTTCCTTTCCGGTTTAGATCAGTATGGCGGCAACATTTTCTTGTCCCTTCCTAGAGGGTCCCTAAGTTTTACTGGATTGAACTGCCATCTGTTGTTCTTGAAACACAACATTACATTTATAACGACTTTTTCGAATTCTACGAATTTGTTAAACGACTTTCTTGTCTATACTCGCGTTACTTTCTAATCATTTATTGAATTAAAAGTTGTTCTTTTTCCATACAGAAAATTTTTGCAATCCTAACGATTTTTCAAAACGAGATTTTTAAATGCGTACTGGGCGTAGTATTGCCATTAATTTAACTTTAACTACACAAAAGTTTTACTTATTTTTTGTTTAAAAGTCGCACTTTGCACTCTTGGGTTCCTGCACTACACAAGCCTTTTTTCTTTTTACTAATCATACAGTTCAATACAACACATCTTCGTATAAATAATAAAATCAAACCGTTTTTTTCCCTCTTTTTGAAGTTAACAGTTCTTTTGGCGAACCTCGAAAATTTTCTGGGCATAAAAATCAAAGTTGCCGTCACGTTACATTTCAATTCGTGTTGTGTACGTATGACCCTTCTGTGCGCACATACGCAACTAAGTTATAAGAATAAGGGAGATGGAACAAGATACTACACCAAGCAATGTATATTCAAGCTTGGTTTAGAGAGAGAGAGAGAGAGAGAGAGAGAGAGAGAGAGAGAGAGTAAAGCAAGCAAATACGCACTACAACAGCTAAGTATAGGAGGGGAGAAAGAAGGCACATCGGCACATCAGAGTACAAATCGTTGTGTATATGCTGTTTGGGTATTGGGTTACCACATGAGCGTTCAGTATGTATAAAGAGCGCATCTAAATTTTTTCTTGTGAATTTCTGATGGTAGACTGAGGTTAGTTGTCAGTAGGGGAACGTAGGCAAATCGCGAATAAGTTTACAAATAAAAGCCATGTCATCACGCTGCTTAGATCTAAAGTGTAGAATAGTCTTACGAATATTTTCCATCATTGATTGATTGAAATTGGAGGTAGATATACTGAAAAGCTAAATTCTAATATTTTAACATGCTTACAGTAAAATTATTAATTTTAAAATGATTTATATTATATTTAGAGCTCGATTCAAAGTTTCAGGAAAAATATAGACTAAACTATAGTTCAGAAATGCAATTAGAATTCACATACGCATTGTGTATTTTTTTAATATTTTTTAAAAACTATGAAAAAAAAATATTAATTATATTTTTGGCTATTATTGAGTTAAGTTTTAAATTTGCATATAAAAGATTATTATAATATGCAATTCCCATATTGAATATAATAATTATCATATACTTCTACAAGTTTTTATATATACTATGATTATTTTAAATATTTACTTAAATGTTCAACTATTTTCATTTTCGTTACTGTTTTTTATATTCATTAAATTAAGCTTTTTATATTTACAGTATATTATGACGTACAAACATAATAAAAATAATAAATTTTGTTGAAATCAATAAAAAATGTTTATTTTTCAACGTCACAATTTTGATTATTGATTAATAGTTTATTTGCCGACTTAGAAATTTGTTACTTATTTCAAGTAATTGACCCTTGTAGTGTATGTATGATATATGATAGTATTAGATAGATTGTATGATTAGTGATAGATTGTACTACATGAAATAGTTAAGAGTCCCTATTAAAAAAAATCAGGTGATAAATCACTTGATTTATTAGGTGATTAATCATGCCAAAACATCGTGTAACGATTTTGTTGGTCTTTACACATTTTAAACCATGCTTAGTCAATTTAGAACAATTTTTGAGAATTTTGGAAAATTTGGAACTTAAAAAATTTTTTTGATAATTTAGTCTTGGCAAAAATTTTGACTAATTTTACAAAAAAATTTCTACGTTTAAAAATTTCAAAATTTTTCAAAAATTGTTCTAAATTGACTAAGCATGGTTTAAAACGTGTAAAAACCAACAAAATCGATACATGATATTTTGGCATGATAAATCACCTGATAAATCAGGTGATTTGTCACCTAATTTTTTTCACCTGGGGTTCTTCATGTTTTTAACCTCCCACATAGCACGAAAGATTTGGGAAGCTTCCAACGAAAGATTCGAGGAAGATTCCAATGTAAGCTTCTTGCAAGCTTCCCGGAAGCTAAATGAAAATTTCAGGAAGCTTCCATTGGAACCTTTCATGTTAGCTTTTCTTGCAGGAAGCTTCCAGTAATATTTTGTAGAAGATTCCATTCAAACTCTCTGCAGCTTTCCACGGAATGTTACAGGAAGAATATGTCAATGATCACGGAAGGTTACCAGTAACTTGTCAGGAAGATTTCCTGTAAGCTTTCCGGAAGCTAAATGAAAGTTTCGGGAATCTTCCATTGGAATCTTTCATGTAAGCTTTACGGAAGGTTCAGGGAAGCTAACATGCAATATTTTATGAGGGCTAAATGGAACATTACAAAATAGATTTCAGTAAGCTTCCGAAAAGATTACATGCAATATTACAGGAACGTTATTTGGAAGATTGCATTATATTTTGCAGGAAGCTTCCAGTAATATTTTGTGGAAGATTCCATTTAAACTTTCTGCAGCTTTCCACGGAATGTTACAGGAAGAATATTTCAATGATCACGGAAGGTTACCAGTAACTTGTCAGGAAGATTCCCTGTAAGCTTCCCGGAAGCTAAATGAGAGTTTCGGGAAGCTTCCATTGGAATCTTTTATGTAAGCTTTACGAAAGGTTCAGGTAAGCTAACATGCAATATTTCATGAGGGCTGAATGGAACATTACAAAATAGCTTCCAGTAAGCTTCCGGAAAGATTACATGCAATATTACAGAAACGTTATTCAGGAGATTACATTATATCTTGCAGGAAGCTTCCAGTAATATTTTGTGGAAGGTTCCATCCAAACTTCCTGCGGAATGTTATAAGAAAAATATTTTATTGTTTACAGAAGGTTACCAGTAACTTTTCAGAAAGATTCCCTGTTAGCTTCCCGGAAGCTAAATGAAAGTTTCGGGAAGCTTTCATTGGAATCTTTTATGTAAGCTTTAAGGAAGGTTCAGAAAGGTAACATGTAATATTCCATGATAGCTAAATGGAACATTACGAAATAGCTTCCAGTAAGCTTCCGAAAAGCTATATCCAAATATTATTTGGAAGATTACTTTACATCTTGCAGAAAGTTTGCAGTAACATTTTGCGGAAAATTCTATTCAAACTTCCTGCAGCCTTTCACAGAATAGTACAGGGAGGATATATTAATGTTCACAGAAAGTTATTGAAAATTTAAAAACAAAAAAAAAATACATTAGCTTGTAGTAAATATCATGAAAATTATTCAGTTGAATTTTTAAATAAATCTATTCCTTTGTTTATAAGAATTTTGTATTCCTGGTACAAAATCGAACGATTTTAATATATATCATTGTACTTCAACATTTTAAATAACTGATAAATGAATTAATTTAAAAATTTAATAGAATAATCATCATGGTACATACTATAAGCTAATGCATTTCTTTTTCAAAAATTTCACAATAATATGAAAAGTCAGGCAATATTTATGAGAACAGGTGTAGTGTCTGCCTTTTATTAATTTAATTTTATAGATTAAAAATTGTCTTTTTTTCTATTAAATTAATGTCTCATATTCTTTTTAATTTACAAAATTTATGACAGATTATTTAAATATGAAATAAAACATATTACATTTTAAATGATTGAAAATTTTTTATAACTAGAATATATCTGGCGCGCTATAGCGCCCACATATCTTTTCTTACATTTCTTTCAGGGTGGGGCTCGAACATTAGAATGTTTTTTATTTAATTAACATTTATGCACCTGCGTGAATTTCATCTTCTTTTTCAGCTTGATATTTGAAAATATTGGCGAGAAGTAGTTAAATTAAATCAATTAAAAGACCTGTAACCTCCTTTTCTGTCATAGCTTTTTCTAAAGATTCAAGACAAACCATTTGAAAACCAAGTTTTAACTTCAATTTCATCATGGAAAAATTGTAAAAATTCTAAAATCATTGCAAATTTGCCAAAGTTTTCATTGAGGAAAGTAGATTTGAATGGAACTGCTGCTGGCAGAGGTTTAAGATCTTCACATTCTAAATCTTCACGAGGCTTATTCCACTTTTTAAGAAAAGCAGTTAAAGCAGCCTGTTTTATTTTTTCTTCTTTTTTGCGTTCTTTTATTTCTTAGAGCTCTTCATTTCGTTTTGCTTTTTCTTCCAAAGCTTTTGCTTTTAATTCTTCTTTAAATTTACTAACAAAATGATCATATAAAATTATCAAATTCAATATCGTAGTCAAATAAAAATAAAAAATATTTTAAGATTTTATAATTTATTATAATTATTATTAATAATACAAATGCCAATTAATGCACACATTATTGTTAATCTCAACATCAGGCTATAATTAAATAAAAAAAAATTACTATATAAAAAATTTTTAAAGTACATACCTAGATTTTTTATATTTTTTATCGACTATTCCACTTCGATTAACTTTTTTCAAAGGGTCTGGTTTGTCGTGAAATCAGGTGATGGTCCAGGAAATATAGAATCCCACCTAGTTTTATTAATTCCATATTTTTGCAAAACACTTTCCTACAAAACAATGATGCTTTTCATTAAGTGTTACTCAATAATTTAAATATTTGAAAAAATATTTTTTAAATTTAAAATAAACAAAAATGTGCAATAGAAAATTACATTATCACAATGAAGGTTTTAATTAACAGATAAATTTGATTCTAGGTTATTAACTTGAAATATTAACTTACATTTACTTTGATTAGTCTAAAAAAACTGTTGCACAAAATCGTTTAAATCCTTTGCAGAAAAGTTGTCACGCTTGAAAATCAATCGGTCGAGAGAACACGACGATTAGCGCGCGGCGCGCTCATCTACTTCTCTCTTCTTGCTCGCAGTTTGCAACAAACATCGACAACACCAAAATTATTTAAAATTATTATATTAATAGCCAAATAAAAAGGATTTTAATCTCTGCAATGGCGTACGATGTGTTTTTTTCTTTAACAATGACATACGTAAATAATTTTGGGACGAATAGGTTAGGCGCGCGCGGTAGCGCTTTAAACATAGTTACGCGCATCAGTCATGAACTATGATGAATATGTGCGTTGAGATTTTCTTGTTTTAAATTAAAACACAATCCTAGGTTTTACACAACATTTATACATCACGTGATCAGAGACATCCAATCAAATCAATTATAAAACGAGGACTCGCCAAATGTATCTTTTTTTTAAGGAAGGATTGTGTATAACTTTCGATAAAGAATTTTTATTATTATTGATTTTAATTAATAAAAAAGAACACAAAAAATATGTTATTTCTTAAGAGAAAGTCGATAATTTAATAAAATTTTATAAATTAAATAAATTAATTACAAAGTCTAAATATCTTTACAATGTTTTGAATACATGAATTTTATCAAATAAAAGATTTTTCCTCAAAAAAGCATAATATTTTGTATTTTTTTACCAACGAAAAATTAATAGTGATAAAAAATTCCTACCCAAAGTTACGTAATTATAAAAATTAATTCATTTAATTTGTAATCTGCTTTTTCCGTATTTATATAATGATCCTCTATTCATTTTATAAATTAAAAATATAGTCTTTTTTTGTTAAATTAATGTATAAAGATATTCTTTTTAACATAAAAAATTAATATCGAATTGTTATAGGAATACGAATAAAACAGATTACAAATTAAATGATTAAAAATTTTTATAATTGCATAACTTTGGATGAAAAATTTCTTAGTAAATAAGCACACGAAACATCTTGCTGCTTTTTTAAAGAAAAGTCTTTAATTTAATAAAGTTTTAAGAAAGAGTATTGTATTATTTATTTAAGTTTTTTTAAATAAATTTATTTTAAAATCTATATAAAATGAATTTTTCGACTTCATATAGCATGAAAATGTTTGTGTGTGAATTATACGTAAGTACATGTACATATACATTTATCTGTGTTACGACCGGACTAGGTTCGGTCGTTGAGTTCTTAACAAAAATTATTTATTTTCGCTGGGAACCAGTCTACCGTCCCAGGACTTACCTTGTCCCTTGCTGATGTATTGATTTTAATAATAACTCGTTGGAATACTCACAAGTATAATTCTTAAATTGATTTTTCTTGATCTTTATTGATTGTAGAAATTAAATTGGATCTAATTTTGATCAGAATTTATGTTTCTCAACATTTATTTATCTGTATAATAATTAACGTAACTTTCACTTGAGCGTAACTGATGGTCACGTTTCCTCAGCACAACAGGAATCACGTATTCCTGAAACGTAACCGAAGTGACGCCTAAGATCGTAACCAAAGTGACGCTCTAGAGCGTAACCAAAGTGACGCCCAAAAACGTAACCCAAGTGACACTCAAGAACGTAACCAAAGTGACGCTTAATAGCGTAACCAAAGTGACACTCCAGAGCGTAACCAAAGTGACGCTCAAAACGTAACCCAAGTGACACCTAAAAACGTAACCCAAGTGACACTCAAGAACGTAACCAAAGTGACACTTAAGAACGTAACCAAAGTGACACTTCAAGCGTCACCAAAACTTCGAATTTCTAAAATAGATGAAATGATAATATAACGATAATTACCCCCAAAATTCGTATTTAATTAAATGTTATGATCAATGTCTCAATAATAATATTAACAATACTTGTGCATATTCACGAGTTATTATTTTATGAATATTTGTTATGCATATATATAGACATTTAAGTTATAAGAGAAAAGGGAATATATATATTTTCATAAATTAAATGATTCACAAACTTTATTTTAATTAGTTTTTATTTAATTAAATATTTGTCTTGTATCTTACTGTTAGGTTCTTATTCTAAATAATAGTCTCACAACAATTATCTTTAATTTTTATGAAGGAAAATAGTTATATGATCTTATATCAATTTCTAAGTATTAACTAAGATTATTTATATAATTTTTCTATCCTTACTTGCTGATTTATGCTTTAATTTTTATTAGGTTAATTTATAAATTTCGTTGGTATGAATAACTCACAAAATTAGGAGAGAAAGAGAAGAAATTGACTCCAATTCGATAGTCCTGACGTTTCTATACTCAGACTCCTTAAACTACACGGTGAGAAAGTCCGTGGCAAGAATGATTGGTTCCTTCCTCTATTGCTTGAACACAGGTTATATTCTGGTCAGCGGCACAATTGTCTCCCAAGATAATTTATTTATAGAATTTGTGTTGAACGAATTTTCCTTTTTCTTTCAAGGTAAGGTTCCACAGATTCTGATATCACACAAGATTAATTATTTTAATATTATTAATAAATTAGGCTTCTAGACTAATTATTAATATGGTTTAAATTTCTAAACCTTAAAAATTTATAACTTATTTTTCTAACACTGATTCTAATTTCTCAGTGGACCAGCAGAGCCGACTATTGCGGGTGCTGTCTTATTATGACAAAAGGCGACTTGCTAGACCTCCAGGTTGTTTTTATAACCTTGTGTCCGGGCAATTGGAGATGGTTCGTCCAATCAAACTTCGACGTGTATTTGAATTCATCAAGAAAATCGTCAAGAAGTTCGTTAGCCTGCTTGCTAATGAAATTCCTAATTTATTTCCTTCTCTGTCTCTCCTTCACACTTTCGTACAATTGAGAGTTTTCACAATAAAAATGTTGATAAGTGCTGACTCGGTACATCGCATGGAACTGCTTTTGAATCAAAGCTTTGAAATAGTTGAAACTTAGTTTTTATAATTTACTATCGTTGTTTTAAAGAGAAAAAAAAAATGTTTTAATAATTTCTAATTAACTTTAAGGGTAGTTCCATGGGATGTAACACCTTCCCCCTCAGGTCGATTGTCGTCCCGACAATCAGCGTAAGAGTCGCAGAATGGGCCGAGTCAGGCAACTGGTTTATAGGTAAGGTGTTAGATAATGTAATTGGTTATAAGATGTTTAATTACCTTTAACACTTTGACTTTTATTGTAACATTAGTTTTGTTATTCTTTGATAAAACTTAATTTTGAATTTATGGTTTGAACTCATTATATATATATATTGTTTCTAAGAGGAAGAAAGAGAAAAAAAATTTTCTTAATGAATTATAGTAAATGTGGTTACCTACTAGAGGTTTTGAAGTAATAAAAAATTTTCTTAAATCTAAAAAAAAATGTACGGTATATTGAATAAAATTTGAAGTGCTTAGATTATAAATAATTCGCTTGAACATATATATTAACGTTATGCAGAATGTAAGATAATTGTTTACTTAATTGGAAGTTAGATTTCTTGAATTAAATTATTTTTATTGAACTTAGCTAAAGTTGTCTTGTTTTGTTGTTCTTGAAGTAGCCGTGAAATTATTGTTTCTTCTAGATGTTTTAGATTGACCACCAATGTTTAGCTTTATTCGAAGGACTCGATATTGAGCTCAAAATCCCAACAGTCGGGTTTCGTTAATGTTGTCAGTAATTCCTTTATTGATGTTCGTACTCTGCGATATTCTACACGCCACTGAACGGTTGGGTGTTGCATCTCTTTGTAGCTATATGTTATTTCGTAATTAGCTGTACAGGTTACTCGTGATATGTATGTTTTTATTTCTTGATTGTAGTTCATATTTAGGTTTTCGATCATCTCGGCTATCTTTTGCCATTTGGTGTTTCTTACTTCCTCTAAGAACCGAGTGTTACATTCTTTGTTGGTACATCCGTATGGAAATATCTGAGTTGCGAGGTTCCAACTTGCTCTTTCGAAGAGATATCTTGTTACGTGTTGGTAACAGTTGTTTATGTTCTGGTAAGCAGGTAAATCTTCCATCCTCCTTATATCTTCATAGATTTGCCTCAATTGAATTTTATATTTTCTGAAGGTGTCGTTTATGTAGCGCACGATGTTGATAATAGAGAATAGAGTTAAGCTTTTTGGGTTCATTTTCCTTTCTTCTTCTCTTTTTTTTCTTTTTCTTTTTTTTTTTTTTTATATACAACACTAATGCACAACACAACTAGTATGAAAATTTTGATTTAGAGTGAAGTTTAGCAGTAAATATTATTGAGATAATTAATAGAAAAGGGGATTGTTAATTATTAGTTATTATTGGTAATAGATTATGCCGTAAGAAAATTAGCCGGTATTAGAGGAATTATTGTTATCGTGGTTAAGTTTGCGTTTGCACTGAAGTGTTCGCTCGTAGTATAGTCATAAAATTTTTTTTTTCAAATTGTTAGTTAGGTGATTTCGTCGTTATAAGGCGAGGAATTCGCTGATATAGCAGCTATGGTTGTTAGTGTGTATCTTAAGTGAAATCTAAAACCGAGAGGAAAGGGGGGAGGAGCTGTTTTAAATCAATGAATTTTTTTTGCTTATAAGCAGCAGTAACAATCTGTTGTCCAGAGTGAATTGTGCTGCTGGAATCATAGAAAGTTAATTAAGAGAAAAAGGGTCATGGTTTATGCACAGGTAGGATTGTAATACCTCCCCTTTTTTTGTTTTTATTTGGGTTTAAGGGATGGTAAGTTATATATATAAAAAAAAATTTTCTTCTAGTTTTATCGGTGGCGTGATCTGAGGCTGCTGAGGCGCTATCTGAGGTGCAGGAACGAGGCTCTGCAGGAGTCTCTTTTCTTGCCCCTGGACTATCAGGACTTCGTTCCGCCACCTCCGTACTATTGTTTGAGAAATGTGGATGTAAGTTCTTTTTCGTTTTTTATGATACTAGTCGTAGGAAAAGGAGAGAAAAAAAAATAATAAAATTTGTTTGTTTCAGTTTGGTTTTTGGGCCATTACTCGTATTTTTAGAAGAATGAATCGGTCGGCGAGTGATGTTTTTTATCTTGGTGATGGTGACTTTAATTTGGATTGTATGTTTTTTTATGAGGTGCTTGAATTAGTGGTTAGTGGAGTGTTATTAAGGATTGAAATTACGCGAGATGTGATGGTAGTATATGCGGGGTTTGTGAGGTTGTATGTTTTAGCATTGTAAGTTATTATGTATATATTTATAAATAAAAATAGAGATAAAAAAAATTTTTTTTTTTTTATAAGAAGTCTCTTTTCGTTATCTTGCCTACCAGAAACATTAAAAATTAAAATAATTAATAATAAATGGAGGAAGAGAAAAGGAAGAGAAAAAAAATTGAAATTTAGGAGGGGCAGCCGTAGGAATTGGCCGATTGAAGTTGTGATCCTAGGCGGAGTGACATAAGCAAAACTTAATAGTTTATTAATAAAAGTTAATAAAATTTCAAGAAGGAAATTTGTGAGGTAAGGTTTTATATATATACATATATACATATATATATATGGGTCCGTCTCTAGAATCCCTTCGTTTTCCTCGTACTGTTTTGTGAAATGATTTTTAAGAGTAATTTCATTGATATATCGCTTGAACACCATGATTGTAAATTTCTTTATATATTGATTACTGTTTACAGTGTTCCTTTTATTAATTTAAAATAAGTTTTTAATTAAAACATATTTATAAAAGTAGCACTTATGGCTAAAATTTTAATTGATGTTTCCTTATGTATATAATTATATTCGAAGGGATTTTGAATTATAATGCTTGTTCAAAAAAAAATCAGAGTTTAAAAACGTGAAAAAAAATTTTGGTATTTTTGGCTTCTGATGAGCTTTCATTGTTAAATATCGAGAAAAAAAATTTTTCTTTTCAATGTAATATTTAAAGTAGAATGTGGGTTTATAGTTTAACTCATAGGTTGCTATAATATCGTTATTTACTATATATTGTCTTGTACACGGAAAAACTTTTGCAATTGATTTGTGCTCAAAAAAACTTGAAACCGATTTGAATGCGCTAAAGACTTACTAATACTTTCATTATTGACATATTTTTACACTCAATAGTTATGATGTAAATATATTATCTATTTAGTTTGCAAAAAATGATCAAGTATGTACGTTGACTACATTCGAGACAGTCGAATAGCCTTTGTATTCAGACTTGATCGGGATTCAGCTTCAACTCGAACTGAAAAAGCTAACAGTAACCGAGCGCGTGTTTTGAAAGGCAGGCGCGGAAAAAGAAAAAGAGGAGCAACCAAAATACATTCTTATTATGATGGTAAAATAGTAATTTAAAAAAAATTAATGAATGTTAAGATTGTAATATAATTTGTGAGTCTTTAAAACTATTAAAAAAGATTTTCAACTCCAAATCTAATTATTTTAAACAACTAGGGGGCAGATGAGCATGTATCATTTCATGTCAATGATATTTTGAAGTAGCCCAGTTATTCACAGATTCGATTTCCACTAGGGAGGTTTGGTCGAGTGCGCAACGTTTACGCTTTTCCTTTGGAGTGTGCGAGTTCAACTCTAGGTCAGGATCACTTTTTTTTTTTAATTTTTTTTTATTGTTTTAAAATTTTTTATTAATTTTTTTATTTACATTTTTTTTCTTATACTATTAAAATCTAATTCTTCACGAGTTTATTAAGTATACTCGTTTTTTCAATGAATATTTTTTAAAAATAAATTATTTCTTAGACGTAATGATGAAAAATATTAATAAATAAATAATAATAATGTTTATTTCATAATACTATAGTTTAATTTATTAATAATGTAATTTGTAAAATTTACATAATAAATAAATTAGACTATAATATTAATTTATTTATGTTAGAATGTATATTACATATTAATATATATCTTAAGACAGAATTTAACATTAAGCATTATAAACCTAACTATTATTCATTTATTAATATTTTTAATTATTATATCTAAGGAATAATTTATTTTTAAAAATATTCATTGAAAACATGTCTACTTAAAACATAAAAAATTTTTTTTATTATACTATAATACTATATAAATACATTTAGAGAAATATTGATGGTTTATTTGATCTATGACATAGTTAGACCTTCTCTAAAAGTACTACAAAAATTTTCCATTTAAATTTTGTTATTTATATTTTTTGAGCTGTGTAAAGTAAAAAAATTTGATCCTAAAAATTCAATAAATTTTTGATAGATTTCTTGATGTCCGTTAAAGTAATCATTATGCTGTTAAAATTTCAAATAAATAAAAGGTACAATTTTTCATTTTTTTTTGAACTTTCATTATAAATTACACTTTATTATATTAAATGCATATATACGACACGTATTTATTATTACATAAAAGCTTACCTTTAAAAAGGTATATGGTGGTCAAGTATGCTAAGCGATTTATTTTAATCAATAATTATAACCATTTTGATGTCTTTAACATATTATAAAATATTTTTAGTAATAAAATCAAACCATGATATTAGAATTTCGTGAAATAATGAAACAAATGTCAAGTTTTTTATTTTTATAATTGAATTTTGCATGCGTTCACAGAATTAATCTATTTATTTAGTATTTGAAACCATCAAATCTTCACATTAGAATTTAATGAAATCACGAAGCAAATGTCAATTATATAATACGGATGATAAAACTATGACATCTTATACTATAAATTTTAGCAAAAAATTTTTCGAATTTTTTTATTTATAAATAAGCGTTTAATCTCACTAACTGCATTACTTTTTGTCATCATTTCTTCTATCATTTATTTAAAAGTGTTCTGAAATTTTTTTAATCTTATTAAATATTTACAAAATTACTTGCCAAACCCGTGTATAAATATTTTATTGGTGAAATGTCTAATGAATGTATGTTTTTAACATTTGAACCAGAAATTATAATAGATGTAAGATATAGGTAATATGAAATTGTACTAAGATAAAATACGCTCCTAAAAAATACTGAATACAAAACACCATATTACGTAAAATAATGAAATTAGAAAATTACAATTTTAAAATTGAACAATATTTTTGTAATTACAATTTTTTTTAACAAAATAGAAATTTTAAAAAATTTTATACACGGGCCTGGCAAGTAATTTTGTAAATATTTAATAGAATTAAAAAAATTTCAGAACACTTTTAAATAAATGATAGAAGAAATGATGACAAAAAGTAATGCAGTTAGTGAGATTAAACGTTTATTTATAAAGAAAAAAATTCGAAAAATTTTTTGCAAAAATTTATAGTATAAGATGCCATAGTTTTATCATCTGTATTATATAATTGACATTTGCTTCGTGATTTCATGAAATTCTAATGTAAAGATTTGATAGTTTCAAATACTAAATAAATAGATTAATTCTGTGAACGCATGCAAAATTCAATTATAGAAATAAAATACTTGACATTTGTTTCATTATTTCATGAAATTCTAATATCATTGTTTGATTTTTTTACTAAAAATATTTTATAATATGTTAAAGACATCAAAATGGTTAAAATCATTAATCAAAATAAATTGCTTAGCATACTTGACCACCATATACCTTTAAGGTAAGCTTTTACAGCATTTAGGTGCTTGGTTACAGAGATTGAATAAAAAAAACAGTTGCAGTTGTAAAAAACACTTCAATAGCAAGTAGAAAATAATCGCTGGTGAAGTAGTGATTTAATTTTAGTAGGAAATTATAACTATTCATTATTAATAATAAAACATAATAAAGTATGAAATAACAAAAAGATTTATTTTGCAAAAATTATATCATAGAAATCAAAAGTTTTGCACCAGCGGTTATTTTTTACTTGCTATTGAAGTGTTTTTTACAACTGCAAAAGTATTAGATCAATAACTTTATATGCTTAAAACTTGACAAAATATAATTTAAAAATTTTTATAAAAATAGCTGCAAATAGCATTTTTTTAGCCCTTTTCAAATCTTTTTCAAATTTTTTCTAGCTCAATTATTTAAAAAACTACAGCTGATTGAAGAAAAATGCAAAAATGAAAAAAATTTCAAAATTGCCAAAGCGATTATTTTTTTTTAAATATTGTTAAAAAAATGTAAGTAAGCTAAAAAGAAAGCATTTAAAGAATACTTTAAAATGCTTTTTTTTAATTTTTTCTAGGATAAAAATTGAAAAAGATACGCTTTTTCAAAGTCGGAACAAAAATTTGATAACCTGTCTAGAATTATTGCCCGGTACTATACTATCAAATTCTATTAAACCATTCGAAATGAAATTGGATAAAACAAATTATTATATTACAAATTTAAATAATGCATTTAATATTTGCCATCTGTTCAATGATTTCATTGGCATTTTAATATCAAAGTTTCATAGTTTTATATGACCAATGTATTTAAGAAATTCTCTAAAACCATTATATAAATTCAATTCGTAAAAACAAATTAGTTTTAAACTTTTATTTTTTTCTAAGGTAGTCGATAAAATCTCCTTTTGGTTAAAAATTATGATTTTATTTAATAAAAATAATAGTCTAAAATATGAAGTATTGAATACGAAACGAATTATTGAAAAAAGATAAAAAGTTAAAATCATTAATTCAAATAATCGCTACCCTGGTAGAAATTTACTCTAGATCTGTCTAGTTTTGTATGTTAAATAATCGAGGGCTCGATAAAACTAGACAAATTTTCTACCAGGATAAGCGTACTTGACCACCATATGCCTTTTTAAAGGTAAGCTTTTATATATAATTATAAATACGTGTCGTATATATGCATTTAATATAATAAAGTGTAATTTATAGTGAAAGTTAAAAAAAAATTAAAAATTGTACCTTTTATTTATTTAAAATTTTAACAGCTCAATGATCACTTTAACGGACATCAAGAGATCTACCAAAAATTTATTGAATTTTCAGGATCAAATTTTTTTACTTTACACAGCTCAAAAAAATATAAATAACAAAATTTAAATGTAAAATTTTTGTAGTACCCTTTAGAGAAGGTCTAACTATGTCATAGATCAAATAAACCATCAATATTTCTCTAAATGTATTTATATAGTATTACTCAATAATAATAGAAAAAATTTTTTTTATATTTTAAGTAGACTTATTTTTTCAATGAATATTTTTTAAAAATAAATTATTTCTTAGATGTAATAATTAAAAATATTAATAAATGAATAATAGTTAGGTTTATAATACCTAATGTTAAATTTTGTCTTAAGATATATATTAATATGTAATATACATTCTAACATAAATAAATTAATATTATAGTCTAATTTATTTATTATGTAAATTTTACAAATTACATTATGAATAAATTAAACTATAGTATTATAAAATAAACATTATTATTATTTATTTATTAATATTTTTCATCATAGCGTCTAAGAAATAATTTATTTTTAAAAAATATTCATTGAAAAAACGAGTATACCTAATATACTCGTGAAAAATTAGAGTTTAATATTATAAGAAAAAAAATGTAAATAAAAAAATTAATAAAAAATTTTAAAACAATAAAAAAAAATTAAAAAAAAAGTGATCCTGACCAAGAGTTGAACTTGCACACTGAAAAGGAAAAGCGTTAACGCTGCGCACTCGACCAAACCTACTTCAAAATATCATCGACATGAAATGATACATGCTCATCTGCCCCCTAGTTGTTTAAAATAATTAGATTTGGAGTTGAAATACTTTTTTAATAGTTTTAAACTCACAAATTATATTAAAATCGTAACATTTATTAATTTTTTTAAAAATTACTATTTTACCATCATAATAAGAATGTATTTTGGTTACTCCCTCTTTTTCTTTTTCCCCTACCTCTTTTCAAAACACGCGCTCGGTTGTCCGCACTACTGTTAACTTTTTCCGTTCGAGTTGAAGCTAAATCCCGATCAAGTCTGAATACAAAGGCTGTTCGACTGTCTCGAATGTAGTCAACATACATATTGAGTATATATTGAATGCATAGATGACTGGTTTCCAATTTCATTTCTTCTGAGGGAAACATCATCTCAATTTGATTTTAATCTTTTTTCAAGAATGATATTAAAATTATTTCAATAATAGTAGATGTGAATTTATATGCAACATTTGAACGTATTTTAGGTGCAAAAGTTTTTCCGTGTAGTTTGTTATAAATGAAAAATTCCGGAGACAATCTATACATACATATACGCACATTGCATATTTAGTACAATATACATATATATATGTGTAGTATAACAATACATGATACAATAATATGTATGCAGCTCGCGATATGTGTACGTGTTACGTCATAACGTCGTCATCGGCGACTTGATTCAAGCGTCGTACGCCGTCTTATCTGTAGTAGAATAGGCCTCTAGTGTTACTACGCGCGGGCATAGTAGTGCGCGTGGGGAAAAAAATTATGTTCGTTGCCCGATGTAACTTCTAAGTGGCGCTCGTTATGAAGCTGTCCGTCACGTGCTGCGCTCATTATGTTGACGTTCGTTATTAAAATTAATTATGCAGTGTGGTTGTATGTATAATCGCGAGCACCTGTTGATTGTTGCATTCCATAAAAATTATTCGTGGTTTATTTATAAGGACTAATTATTTGTGAATAGATATTTCGTAGAGAGAAGAAAAGCGTATTTTAGTTATGATTAGTGAATGTAACAGTGTTTACAGTCAACTTTAATTGAACTGTATTGTGAATGAACAGAATAACTGTATTTGTGATTCAAAAAAAAATTTTTTTGTGGCGTTGTAGTTTGGGTTTTTCTTTTTTATAAGTTTGCAGAGGTGAGCAATATAATTTTTCTTAATAGTTTGTTTATAATGTAAAATCGGAGCCGGTCTGTGGCACAGTCGGTAGGAGCGTTGGATTCGTATTCTTGGGGAACCGAGATCGAATCCTGCTCTCGGCTGTTTTTCAAACGAGCACCTCTGTCACACGTGCTTTGTACACAGTACACACTTACGAGCTCCGTCGCTAAGGCATGAAAAAGTGCAGTTGTAAAAATCAACTGACCTTGCGTCCCAGTGGATCGGGGTTTGATTCCCTAGGAAAAATTAGAAAAAATAATTTTCGAAGTTTTTCCGAGGGAATAAACCCGAAAAACACAAAAACATACAAAAAAGTCCCAATGGGCAAAATACAAAAATATAAAAAAGTCCCACTGGGCAAAAACTAAAAAATCAAAATAATAAAATTACCAGATGATGGCCTATCATATAGACAATAAATAGTCTGGAAAAGGCCAATAAAAAGAGAGAAGAAGAAGAAGAATGTAAAATCGGATTTCTCAATTGGAAAAAAGAAAAATGCATGTTTGGGTTCGTGAGAAAAGTGCGAACTTTATAAAATTTAAAAATCTTGTATTTAATTTATATAACTGTTGAAAGCCCCAATAAAAGTTAGTAAAATTAAGGTTAATTAATAAACTTCAAGAATTATTTTATATACACTGTTAAAAATTATGAAACTCACTTCTGATACTATTATTGAAATTTCAATTTTGTTTAATTTTTATTCAATTTTATATTAAAAATTTCAATAAAATTATTAGTTTTAATGAAATGTTTGGGAGCCGGTTTCATATTTTATATTAAATTTAATGTTATCTTTAACTGTGAGAAGGGAACATATTTAAATATTTTATTTTATATTTATTAGTTGTAGAATAATACTTTAAAATATTTTAACAATTTTGCTACAAAAAAAAAATGACAACCTAATAATACATAGATTCATGGATTAGAGATATAATTTAATAATCATTAATTACAATCATAACCGAGAGTTCAAAGCAATGTGACATTTAATGTGTATTATCGAATGCTATACCGTTGTCTCGTTTTACTCGTACAAATCTCAAATTTCTATCTCACTTGCACAAATACAGCGCTTTCTCTCATCTCGATAGAAATACCTTGAAACAATAATATGTTGCAATATGTACTTTTATTGGTTATATAAAAAAAAAGGATTGAATTCCATGTTTGTTCTACAATTAATAACCACGTTTGGTTCGTTAATAGTTGGTTTTAAGTTTGATTTATACATGTTAGGTTATATATATATATATATATATCGTTCTGTCTAAGAAAGGGACATAAGCAAGGCAAATATATTTGTTATGTTCTGTGCTGTGTTACGCGCGCTCGTGCTAAGTTACGCTGTCCGCGCGTCTTAGCATTGTCACATATAACGACAGTAGGAGAATTTTGAAAGAAAATGAGATTTAAATCTTTTGTTTGAAAGAGGGAGGGAAAAAAAAATTTTTATATTCACTGTTAAAGATATTCTTAAATTTAGTACGCATTTAAGATAAAACGTATCTTAAATTCAAGAATAATGTCACTTAAACTTATTTAACAAAAAAAATTGTTGAAATTAATGAAAAATTATTTAAATTAATTCAGGAATTTTTAAGATTAAGATAATGGTTATTGAAATTAATAATATGATTATTAAAATTCAGTATTATAATCGAAAATGTATTAATATTCGATACAAATAAAAATGTTATTAACTTAATAATTACTTAAGTCATTTGTATTAAATTTAATATATTGATTATGATATATATAGAACTGAAATTTATCAAGACTTTAATTTATTATTATAAATTTAATATTAATTAATATCTTCTTAAAAAAAACGATGTCCGGATGTTGTGAAACATTTTATACCAAGAACGTGATTGGTGCGTTGAATAGAATTATATGATTGTCGAAAAACGAGATTTGATTTACTATAATTATTAGTATAACCATCGCTCACTTCCGCTCACAAAAATTCCTTTTGTGTACAGTTGTCGAGAGTGCGAAGTACCGCTCTATATGCATTTGTTATTGTATATTTCAAATTGGAATTTGGTAACAATTTAATGCCACTTACTTCTGAATTCTCTCTCTTTTAAAAAGGAATAAATTTAGAAAATACAGATGTCATGAACTTTTTAGCTTATATCAATATCATAAAATATTTATCTAATATGAGCCTGGCAAGTAATTTGGTAAATTTAAAATAAGATTTTAAATATTTCGGAATATTTTTAAATAAATAATAAAAAAAAACGATAAGAAATTAAATTTCGATAGTATAATTTAGTATATAAATTATTTCTAGATTGACAGCTTAAAAAAAAAAATTTTTTTTTTCAAAAATATAGTATAATATTTGCCTAAAATGTACTAATTTTAAAAGTTTGTTTATTTAATTTAAAAATTCAAATTGAATCACGCTTAGAGTAAACAGTTTATCTGTAAAATAAAATTAAAAATCTTTTGTTTGGAAGAATGATATAATTACTATAATTAAGAAAATAAAATTTAGAATTTTTATTTGTATTTGCATTTTAAAAATAGGAACGATATACATATCGTTAAGAATTGATTTGAACTATTTTAAAAATTATACCATCTAATGCATTTCTTTTCCTGAAATTTTGCACTAAAACGTGGAGATAGTCAATATTTATGTGTAGGTATAATGTCCGTTTTATGTCTCCTTAAAATGTGAAATTTGAAGTGATGATAAAATTGGAAAAGTCGTTTTTATAAGCTACATTACATTGTATTGAAAAACAGATGTTTTTAATCATGGATACTTTTATATGACTATGTCTAGAGATTGATCTTGGAATTCTCTTACGATATGTCTTGAAATTTAAAAACATTAGATGGATATTAAGAATTATGTGTATTAAAGGTTATATATTTGTAAAACAACTTTTGACTTTGTAATAATTTATGTTATTTAAATTTTGAAAGATTTAAGAAATGTTAAAAAAAAATAATTTAAAAGCTTACTATTTCTTCAATTTTTTTAAAATAATAGTAAGAAAATGAATATCGTGATAATATATCTTTTAAATGAGATTTATTTTTCTCGAAGTTTTCCGTGTCTATAAATTCACTGATGCTGCGTAAACTGCTCTGATACATTAGTATATAACATCAATTTCTTTACTATTAGTAGATATGAAATTACTATTATTTAATAATGAACAGAAAATAATAACACTATATTAACAGTCAATCATTAAAAATTTATATACATTGATTAGATATAGGGTGCGCTTGCGCGCATGGATTTTTTTAGTTGAAGAAAAAAAAATTATTACCGAATATTATTCAATAGAAGTTTATGAAATGAGCTTCCCTCACTTTCATCTAAATTTTAATAATACGTTTTTAACAGTGTAGTTACCATAATGGGGTTTCTTAAAATATATTTTAAAAATTGAATACATTAGCTTGATATTAAGTTTTTGTGTATGGACGTTTTTTTTTTTTTTTTTATACTTGTAAATAACTTTTTATTTATAGTAATTTGCGTTATTTAAATTTGAAATAGTTAAGAAATATAAAAAAAACGACACGTGACCTTAGACTAGTTGAAATGCGGTACTTGGTTTTAATTGTTACATTAGTTCGAGTAAATCAATCGGTGGTTAATGTGTGTGCAAAATTCGTGTGTAACTTCATTTGGTGGTTATCATAGGGACTTGATGATGTTATTAAGTCAAGATTGTTTGTTATTAGAATAAAAAAAGGACGATTTTGATTTTATAGGTTGTTCTTCATTATGTCTGCTAATGGTCAAGTTCGGGAGGTTGTGAACAGCCTCCTTGATGTTATAAAGGTGTATGCCAATCAACCTAGTGCCTCTGCTAGCGGTCAAAATCGGACGGTTGTAAACGGGCTCCTTGATGCCCTAAGGTTTTATGCCAATCAACCTAGTGTCTCTAGGGTTGAGGAGGCAGTTCGGCCGGAGATGATAAATGTGGGAGTGCAAGTGGAGTTGACGAGTAAGAGTGTGGGTGGACAGAAGGAAAACATTAGTAATCATGTTGGGGTGCAGTGCGGCGTGGGTTTCCGAGAATTAGTGAGTCAAGGCGTTCAGTGTGTGGGTGAAGGTGTTTCTGGGGTGAAGGTATTATACCTTAGTGGTGTGGACGGTGAACACGCTATGAGTGGCGGCTCAGAGGCCAGTTATAGTGCTGAGAGTCTAAATGGGGACGGTGAAGTCGATGAGGCTACTAGGGCGCAGGACGACCGTAGATTTTATCGACCTATGGTTTCGCCGGTGTCACCACTTAATCCGACAGGGGCCGCATATATGCAGATGTCGGTTCAGGACTCGATGGGAGTGTTGGAGAACATTGTGAATGCCGGTGGTAGTACTGAGGCGGGCGAAAACCAAGAAGGTCCGGTTAGGACTGATGCGGGTCTTCCGTTAGGAGATCCAACGGGCTCGGTGTCGGGTAATAAGGTTCAGCCCAAGGGAAAGGGGAAAAGGAATATAAAGCGTCCGGTAATTGAGACGGAAGAGGAGAAGGTGAAAAGAAGAGAGGGTGCTAAAATTAGGATGCGCAGGCACCGTGAGAAGAAGCGTTCGGCGAAATCGGAAGCTGATCCACTTAAGTTGGACGATGGGGAAATTCCTAGCGTTCCCAGCGTAGGTGTTTGTTCCGAATGCCTGAAGACAATCGTATACTCGGAACCTTCTTTACGATGCACATGTGGGGTGTTTTCTCATGCCGAATGTGTGACGACTTCTCCTCATCGTTGTAGGGTATGTCATCAAAAAGAAAGTTGATCAGGTAAGATGGTTATTTACTAAGAATTTCCTTTAATGTAATTTTTGGTTGCATGCATTTCATGAATGATAATAAAATTTTAAAACGACTTTAACTCGCGCATTCAGACTTCCCGCCTGACCGTTATTTCTGGTTATAAATTATGTTAGATTAAAGGTGTCGTCCATATTTACTGTAATTTAGTATAGCGTGTTAATTTATTATTTAAGCGTTGCGCGTTTGTTTAAACATTCAATTAGAACGGTAATTAATCTTTTGGTTTCTTTATCTTCTTGTTACAGGAAAAGGTCGCCGACGGAGAACCGACCGATCCGGCCAAAGGTCTACGAGTTGATTGCCTTTGTAAGTTACTTTTAAGGTTAGGTTAGTTTATTTGCATTATATAGGGTACTAGGGTTTAGCTTTGATTAATACGTTACTATTGTTTCATACACTGAGAGAAATCCTATAGTAAATACAATTATAGATTGTATCAAAAACCACCATATTGTACCCGTGATTTGACATTGAATTTTTAAAATTCTTTTAATTTAAGATTTAATATAGATTTAAATTATATCATTACTATTATATGTTACTTATAAAATTTCGAATCGTCTACATATGTTACACACTATATTTTCAATTTGGTGGAAAAATTTTGAGGTTGGGAATGAAGTTATAGATCATCGACTCGACATTACTATTTGAAATGGTAAAATCTATTATATTCATAGAAAAAATTTTTTTTTTTTTTTATTATATGCGTGGTAAAATTTATTATTTTTATAACATTATATATTTTGTAATATAAAAATGAGTATAATAAAGCTAAGGTACTCCCTAACATAAATAGACGTGTGTTACCTGGTTATTATCTTTCATATGCCACTATTTAATTTCTCTGACCCCTTTATTATTTATGGTTTATTAATACAAATGAATGGCAATGATTTATATTTTATAATTTTCGATGAAATTTTTATAAAAACTCGAACGGTAAGGATTATTATACTGGTGAACCTTGTTGATTGGGTGTCAAGGTACTTTCATATTTAGTCCTTCCTTAATTTATTGTACATAAAAAAAAAATTTTTAATAATAACGTGATGGTTTAGTTTAGGCGTATGTTATACTTTGTGGGGGTAACTCCGCGTCCAGGGAGCAGATTGACAGTGATCTTTCAAAGTTTCTATTAGTATGGTTTTGTCCTTCACGGTTACTATTTCCAGGATTGGGTAGTGTAGATATTACGAGGGTACTATGATTAATGGGGACTTGTTGTAAGGGTTGAACTGTGAGGTAGGTAGTATCGGATATTGTTTCTGCTTGGTTCTTGTTATATTCTTGTAGGTATATTGGATTTGGTTTTTCGTAACGATTGGGTTTTTTTGAGCAATTTAAGGTTTGACATTTCCAAACCAAAAAAATTGTGATTGTCACTATTATCAGATTGGTGGTAAAGCCAGCTGCAACAATAGTGTAACTGCGGTTGCGCTCGTGGTGGTTATTGGCTATTTCTCGGAATTTTGACTCTATCTCTTGCAATGAGATAATATTATTGTTTTGTGTCCATTTTCTTAATTGTGCTGTGGTTTCGGTTTTTAGGGTTCCTGGTAGGGTGAAAAAGGTTGGAGGTTGTTGGAGAGATAATAGTGGAGGTAGGTCGTAGGTTATATTAGGGTTGTACATGTAAGTGTCATTTACGTTTATAGTATTTACTCCATAGATAGTTATGTCTTGATTATGGGCGGTGCATTGGCCGTGTAACGTGAATAGTCCTGTTTCCTGTAACTGTACGTTTGTACCTGAGTTTCCTTGACATGTGATGTGTAAGGGCATTGGTTTCAAGGTTGAGTAAAGCCATTCGTCTGTTGAGTCCAACTTTTTCCAGTAGGGTTTAGGGTCAGTTGTGATTAGTAGATTACAAGTTTTTAGAGATTGTGTGGTCGGTTGTGAATATAGTGAATATTCGCAACTATGCGGGCTTGAGGGAGAGAGTATTGGATATTTTGGTAGGCAAAAATAGGTCTCTTTATTCCTCAAACAATCTTTTACGTAACTGGCGTCGGTGAGAAAATATTTTTGTGAATCGGGAGTAACTATTAGGTTACTGTATGCTGGTTTTATACTTGCGTAACCTGTAAGGTTATTATAAATTTCTTTGGGTATTGGTAAGGTGTGGATTTTATAATTTAGAAATTTTGTGTGATCTGTGAGGGGAAAATCTATTATCATGTTCAATCTTCCTTGGATTAGAAAGATGCTCGTTTGAGAAAGTGCCAATAATTTTTCCAGCGTTATTTTCGAATGATCGAGCGGAAGGGTATGGTCGTTATTTTGTTTATTTATTACCGTAAGTAAGGTTTGAAATTGATTTTGACTCAAAATTAAGGGGTGTAGATGTCCATGTTTGGTGCTTTCGATAGTGTTAAGTAAGGTTTTAAGAGAGTCTAAATGGGAATCTAACGATTGTGCGAATTGTGCTGACCAAATTATCATGGACTGAGCTGCGAGGCTTTTATTTTCTACTGATTGTACCGTAGAGGCAGTGTTGAGTATATTTAACACACCATTATGCAATTTGTTAAGTTATTCTTTGTAGTTGTTAAGGGTTTGATGAATGTGATTTAGGTCCGAACTAATTATGTGTGTTTGATTTGCTACTAGGTTAGAAAGTGACTCTTGACTCTGGTATAGAGTATTTATTTGTTGATTGATTTGTTCTCTATCTTCCGCGTCCATGGTACCGAACAGTTTTTTGCTTGCCCATCCTATGAATTCTATAGGAGCTCCTCTCTTTGCTAGCGTGGGAGATAAATTATTTCCTATGGTGGTCGGGGTGGTGGGAACAAGGATGTTAGTAAGTTCGTCGAATCGCGATTGAAGATCGTCAAGTTTCTTTTGATAGTAATTAATGGGAATATATTCGTCACATTTGTTTTCGAATACCTTTAAGCAGTCGTTGTAAGTTTTCTGTAGTTGGGTCTTCTTCCAAGGAATTGGGTCCCTTAAGTTTTGCAAGTCCAAAATTATGGTTATTCGGCAGTGGCTGCGTATGAGTTTTATTTCGCCTTGAGCCTCATAGAAGATCCCTGGATTTTTCTGTAAGTGTGTGATGCGATAAATTAGTTCTCTAGAATTCGCTACCGACGTGATTGTGGTCCATACTATAAGGATGTTGGTTAAGTAGCTTATAGCCATTTTATTCGTTATCTTGAGCTTGTTTTATTTCCTGCAACATATAAAAATTTCAAACGTAATTAATGTAATTTTACAAAAAAATATTTTTTTTTTTTTTTTTTTTTGTAATTATCCGTAAGCCCTTTTGACTTTATCCATATGTTTGATTAATCGTTTTCCATTAGTGGATTCGATGAGGACATTATTGGATTTATAGATTTCTCTCACTATGAATCTTCCATTATAAAATCTGTCTAATTTCCCTTTTCGAGGTTCTCTTAGAACAAATACTTCCATTCCTACTTCTAGGTTTTGGGGTCGTGCTTTCTTATCGTACTGTTGTTTACTTTTATATTTTGATTGTATGAGATCATCTCTAGCTGTTTCTTTTAAATCCCTTAAACATCTAATAAGTTCGCATAGGTAATCATTGTAGGTTTCTATGTTGAATTCGTCGAGTAATACATTTAGGGTTCGTGCGATTTTTCCAAATATCAGCTCAAATGGAGTGCAACCGATGGATGAATGGACTGAGGTGTTGTATTCGAACATGGCAAAAGGGATTATTTTATCCCAATCTTGTTTGCCTGATCCCCGGGTACGTAGATAGTCGGCGAGCATAGCGTGACTACGTTCTAGTGAGCCATTGGAAGCAGGATGGAAACTTGTGGTATTTTTAAGTTCGATCTCAAAGATCTTTGACAATTCTTGTAGTAATTGGCTCTTGAAACTCCTATGGTTATCCGACAATATTATTCTTGGTACGCTGAACTGGGCGATGAAGTGTCTAGCCAAGGTATCAGCTATAGTTATAGCAGTCAAATTTGGTATAGGGACGGCTATGCAGTATTTTGTAAAAACGCATTGAATGGTTAATATGTGTTTGTTACCAGAAGTTGTAATAGGTAATGGTCCTACTGTGTCTATGGCTATCTTATAAAAAGGTTCAGAGGGTGTATCTGTTATGATCATCGGCTCTCTAGTTCGGATTCGAGTTAATTTTTGTTCTTGACAAACGTCACATTTCCTCACAAATTCTTCTATTTCTTTTTTCATTCCTTTCCAATAATAACGTTCTCTTATTCTTCGGTAAGTTTTTCCCATGCCTCTGTGACCGCCAAATAAACTGGTATGACTTTTAGTTAAGATGTTTTCTATTGCTTCTGGTGGTGGAACTTTACAAATGCCCATACATACTTCCATCGTAATATTTAAATGTTGCAGATATTTTATTAGAAGTAAGAGAAGTTCGTTCTGCGGGAGCTTATCAGTGATTTCGCCCCTTTTTGCTATTCTGAAAGACTTCACTTGTTTTTCTACTAGGAATTCCTTTAATGCTTCAAAACATTTTTTTATATTAGATGGTTTTATTTTATCTTTATAACTTTCCGTGACTACTAAGCTGAATATGTATCGTTTCCGAAATTTAGTGACCATTGCTTCTCCAACGGTAGGTTGTGAATTCGCTAAATGATCTTTATTTATTGCCTGAATGTCGTATAAAAGTTGATTGTTTTCAGCTACCATCTGCATGTCTGCTGATACAAAATGGACTAGGTTGTCCTTCGTAAATGTCAGGCATTCTCTGGTAGTAAGGACTCTTATTTTCTTATTTTTATTGAAATGAGGTTGTAATATTTCGTTAGATTCTTTCTCGTCGTAGATGCTTGGTGCATGAATACCGTTTCCCTCTTTGTCGGTTAAGGATTCTGGTATTTCGATTGAGCAATTCTCTTCCTGGGTATCAAGATTGTTACTCGTGGGTTGTCTTGGTATAGGTTCTGCAGGTTCAGAAACTTCTGGAGTTATCGTAGTCATTATGTCAGGTTCAAGTCCTGATTCCTCTTGATTAGGTTCATGTATTATAGATAATTTACTCCAATCTGGCAAGGCCTTAAAATGTGTTGTGAAGGGTGTTGAACGTGTTTTGTTATCTTTAGATTGTGGTTATAAAGATGTGTTCGTCTTAGAGTTTTTGCACCTTTCGGTAGGTTGAGTATTGATGTCGAGACGTTTGGGAAGAGGTTCAGATTTTCTCGCAGGAGTTGGTAATTGATTGACATTTTTGTTACTTTCGTTTCCTTCGTCGTCGTCGCTTTGGTTTATAGTTGATAAATGACACAATTCTGACGGCTGATGGAGTCGTGAGGTGAACGGAGTGGAGCGTCCTATGGGAGCTCGGATGGATGACTTATGTGTTAGGGCTACAGGTTCTTTATATGCTGGGAATGGAGTTGCATTTTCCCTTATTTGGTCCTTCACCCAGGCTGCTGTGTCTATCTCTTTTTCCTCTTTTTGGTTTTTATTACTTGGTGAATTAGGTAAAGATTTTGTTTCTCTTGTTTCAGGAAATACTCTTCCTTGTCCGCCCTCCCAATCTATTGTGCCATCATCACTAGAGTCACTACATTGTTCAATTTCCATTTCTCCTCCCCCCTCGGGTTCTTCGTCGGGATTACGAAGGTAAGTATCCATGGAGAAATAGGATCCACCGTCAAATTCTTCCAGAAATTGCTTAGTTTCTTCCGGTGTAAATTTGGTAGCTTCTAGTTCTTTCGTTATATCTTGATAACTTTCCTGTTCTTCTTCAGTTGCTAAAGATTTCCTCATAGTAGATTGGAAGCGAGGGTTAGGCATTTCGTCTTCCGATGAGGAAGATGAATCTATAGATTGGCGTTTTTGACATATTACTGTTTTAGTAGGAAGATAATTTGAGGCCGTGGGTTCGGCCGGTCTGTGCTCATCCAAGCTATCTTGCTGTAACGGTAATTCCGAGGGTTTACTTCCTTGATCCATTTCTGATTCTGTTTCTGTATCAGAAGGTTCAGCCTCTTTGGTTAAAACAGAAGGCATAATTGATCGATCCTTCAAGGGTATAGGTATTATTTCTTTCTCTGATACGACTCGGGATTCAAGTTCTGTGTTCTCACTTTCTTGTCTAAGGCTAGGAATAGTGTTAGATTCTTCTGTATCTATTGAGGCGGACGTTGGAGCATTAATAACGGGTTCGTTCTGTTTTCTAAAGCGAACCCTTTTTGCTATAGTGCTTCCTTCTAAATCGGCCTGATTACTAGTGCATCCAAGAGGTGGTAACAATGGTGCATTTTTACCTCCTTTCTTACGTCCTCGGGTAGGTTTTGGGTTTCCTTGGTCTGAAGTATTTACCTTGGTGGTTGTTGCTGCCTGTCTGGCCAGTGATGCTTTAGTTGGTTTAGGTTCTCCTGCCTTGAGTGGAAAGGCCATAATTTTTAGTGGGTCTGGGATTGATTCTTTATCAGTTATGGATTCATTATCTGATGAATCCTCGTTCACTCTAACATCCACAGGGTTTCTAGAAAGTGCGTCAGCATTGGTGTTTAGACGGCCTGGCTTATATATAAATGTATATTCGTAACCTCTCAGTCTGGCTCTCCAGCGATTAAGCCTACTCATAGGATCCTTTATGCTTTCTATCCAGGTCAGGGGTTCATGGTCGCCATATACAGTGAAATGTCGACCGTAAAGGTAGTGTTTAAAATACAGTATTGCAGATATTACTGCAAGACATTCTTTCTCGGTGGTAGAATAATTTTTCTCACTTTTATTAAGAGATCGTGACATATAGGCCACAGGGCGGTCTTGCCCTGGACTGCCCTGACTAAGGACAGCGCCTAATGCATAATCTGAGGCGTCTACTGTTAAGATAAAGGGTTCGTTGAAATCTGCGTTTATTAAGATGGGAGCTTTACATAAGGCCCGTTTAAGCGTATCAAAACTTTTCTGTTGCTCCTCTGTCCATTCGAATTTGTTTCCTTTCTTTAGCAACGTATTTAGTGCTTTTGACTTAAATGCAAAGTCTTTAATAAATCTTCTGTAATACCCTGCTAAACCCAAGAATTGTCGAACATTTGTGATAGATTTGGGTTTGGGAAAATTCTTAACTGCGTTTATTTTCCCTGGATCTGGTTTTATTCCATAACTGCCTATCTTATGCCCCAAATAAGCCACTTCCGGTTTTAGGAATTCGCATTTGTCGATCTGTAATCTTAATCCTGCATCTGATAATCGATTGAAGACCTTTAATATCTTTTGTTTGTGTTCTTTTAGGTCCTTAGCATAAACTATTATGTCATCAAGGTAGACAAAAATTTCTGTGCCTTGCATTCCCAACATCACCTGATCTAGGAGCCTTTGGAAGGTCGGAGGTGCGTAAGAAAGGCCGAACGGCATGACTGTGAATTCGTAATGGCCGTAGGGGGTAGTAAAAGCCGTTTTTTTTCTATCCTCCGGGCAAACTTCGACTTGGTGAAAACCGTTGGCCAGATCGAAAACTGAGAAGTATTTTGCTCCGCCCAATTGTTCTAATATTTCGTTAATATTAGGGAGTGGATATGCATCTGGAATGGTCTTCTCGTTTAATTTTTGATAATCAATTACCAGTCTATAACGTTTGTTCCCTTGGGAATCTGGTTTCTTTGGGACTATCCATAATGATGAGTTTTATGGAGAATTTGAATTTTGTATCGATCCGTCCTGTAAAAGTTTATTTACTTGCTTGCGTACTTCCTCGTGTAGGGCTGGTGGATAACGATAGGGTTTGGTGTAGACTGGTATTTCGTCCCTTGTGTTTATTCGGTGTCGTATATAAGTCGTGCGAGACACCATGTCCCCTGCTAGATAAAATAAATGGGGAAATGTTTCAATGACTTCTCTCATTTGATTTAGTTCTTCTTCTGAATGATGGTCACGTGTCATTTTATTCATGATGTACTCTATTCGATCTCGTTTGAGGTCAGCGTCGTATTCTTCCTCTTCATCATCGAACATTTCCTCAGATCCGTCGAATTCAAAAGGTTCTAAGTCTTGGGGTAGTATTTCAATCTCGACTTCATCCTCTCGAGTGTTGATAGCCATTACATAACATGTTCTTGATTTGTTAATTACAGCAGCTTCTCCTAGGAATACCCCAGGAGTCGTACTAACTCGAGGTAAGTAAGCTTCACCATTGATTGATTGTTTGGTAGTGGGTATTTTAAGTGCTACTTTACTACGTGGGGGTAATCGGTGGATGATGTTGCAGCCTACCCTTTTACCTTGGTGATTAATTTTACTAATGGACTTATTGGGTACTTCGCTTTCAGAAAATTGGAACGGAAGTTCTTGAAGGACGTTGACTTCTTCAGACTCGCCTTTGGGTCTCTGGTTTTTCTTTCTCTTATTTTCAGCTGATGACGGCTGAAGGTTTTTGCTTGCAGCTTTTGTACCCCCTTTTTCGTCATTGAAATTTAGTCCACACTCCTGATCATATAGTGTGATTTTTCTATCCAAAAACGGTATTGGATCAATTGGTCTACTTTTTATGACCAGGGCTTTTAGCTCATAATCGACCTTGGCTGCCTCATATTCAAAATATGAGGACCCTAAAATTGCTTCGTGATCAAGTGGTGAAGTTGACGGTAAAACATGAAACACGTGTGTTGAACCTAAGATTTCCATGTTCACAGTTCCTACAGTATCTAAGGGTAAGGGTGATATTCCTGTTACTATTATGGCTTCATCTGCGTTAATCAGTGTGTCACCTTTGAGAGCATTTCGTTTTACCGCGTTAATATCAGCGGCTGTGTCTAGTATGAAGACACCTTCTTCGTTCATTAAAGTTGTGACGTTTAATCGTACTGTGGGACACTTTCCTCTGCTCCTTGCACATCGTTGGATTCTTCCGCTCTTATTATATTGATTTGAGCGGGACGAGTAAATTGGGTCTTGTTCGCCGGTACGTCCATTCGGCGAACACCCTGGTAGTTTAAAGAAGCGTTATTGGTGTTAGTATTGGATCTGAAGGGCGAAGTCGGTCTAGATCCATTATTCGTCTTATCCCGTGAGTCACCATTCCGTGGTGGGTAATAAGGTCTTGGTTGAAAACTTTGAGAGTTTGATGGTTCGAATTGCTTGGTGTTAAATGTTTGTTCCGGAGTTAATCCAGGGTTCATTGGGTGATAAGCATAAGGGTTATAGTAGTTAGGATACATAGGTGGATAGAATGGAGGAGGATACATAGGAAATTGTTGAGGGCCATAATTATAGAGGTTAGGTGGTATTGAAGAATCAGGAGAGGTAGTTCCTGTAGGAGTTTGTGGTCGAGGATTCTTCAAGATACTCACAGGATGGGGTTCTGTTTTATTCTGTTGTAAATTTGGCCTATAACTTAGTTGCGGAGGAGCAATGATGCGGCCTCCCTCTATTGTGGTGTGTGGAAATTCTACGTCATTATGATTATAATAATAGGGTATATTCCTGTTGAATATTTCCGGATCATTTTTGTTTGAAAATCTGGTACCTTTCTTCGTTTCGTCCACTTGTTGTATCATTCTGATTTGAGGGCGAATGATGTTCGAAGTTGTTGTGTATTTTTCAAGGTTTTTAGCGACTTCTAAGGCTTCATCTAAGGTTTGGGGGTTGGCTATAATAACAGACGTTCTCCACTCGTCCGGTAGTCCTCTTAAAAAGGCTTCTAATGCTAATACTTGTAGCTGAGGCGTTTGATCGATCCTTCGTTCAGCCTCTCCTAAATCTTCTCTTACTGCGGCTTGAGCAAGGTTTACTAAATAAGTTAGACGGCCATGATATTCCCGTACGTTTTCGTTTTGACCCATACACGCATTAGCCAGAGTTTGTATATAATAGCTGTATGATCTGCTTGGGGCAAATCTACTCTTCAAATGTTCTTTTAATTCGTTTATCGTATTAAAAGTTTGTCCTAATATGGAATGCCGCGCTTTACCCTTCAATTTAACTATTATAGATCTTAGAAGTAATCTCTCCTGTGCAGGAGGAATTAATTGTCTTCCGTTTTCAATGTCTTGTATAAAATCCTTCAACGGCGGATTCGTACCGTCAAAATATGGAATATGGACAGTTGCTGCCTGAATAGTGAAACTAGTAGCTAACGAGGTCAAAGCATCATGTAAAGTATTCAGATGTTCTAAAATTTGGATGCTTCTATCCGCTTGTTCTCGTGCTTGGAATTCAGCTAAAGCGTTGTTACGCTCCGTAGCATCTTTTATTTGCATTATTTCTTGTAAAGTAGCCATTTTGTCTAGTTATTGGGATTATTCTCTTTTGATGTAAAATAAGTTTAAATTACCTTAATATTGAATCAGTCAGCTGATTAAGCGCTTATGAATCTAACTACCTGAGTGTAGTGCAATCTTTATTAATTTATGGTGTATAGATTAAAATTTTATAAATATATATAACTTGTTACTTCACTGTATGACAATTATATATGTCGCCAATATAAAGTTTTATAAGGTATTAATTTTATTTTAAATTAATCAAGTAATTTATGATTTATAAAATTTATTTAAGCAAGTGACAAGTGTTACTGGTTCCCCACAAGGGATGCCATTTGTTACGACCGGACTAGGTTCGGTCGTTGAGTTCTTAACAAAAATTATTTATTTTCGCTGGGAACCAGTCTACCGTCCCAGGACTTACCTTGTCCCTTGCTGATGTATTGATTTTAATAATAACTCGTTGGAATACTCACAAGTATAATTCTTAAATTGATTTTTCTTGATCTTTATTGATTGTAGAAATTAAATTGGATCTAATTTTGATCAGAATTTATGTTTCTCAACATTTATTTATCTGTATAATAATTAACGTAACTTTCACTTGAGCGTAACTGATGGTCACGTTTCCTCAGCACAACAGGAATCACGTATTCCTGAAACGTAACCGAAGTGACGCCTAAGATCGTAACCAAAGTGACACTCTAGAGCGTAACCAAAGTGACGCCCAAAAACGTAACCCAAGTGACACTCAAGAACGTAACCAAAGTGACGCTTAATAGCGTAACCAAAGTGACACTCCAGAGCGTAACCAAAGTGACGCTCAAAACGTAATCCAAGTGACACCTAAAAACGTAACCCAAGTGACACTCAAGAACGTAACCAAAGTGACACTTAAGAACGTAACCAAAGTGACACTTCAAGCGTAACCAAAACTTCGAATTTCTAAAATAGATGAAATGATAATATAACGATAATTACCCCCAAAATTCGTATTTAATTAAATGTTATGATCAATGTCTCAATAATAATATTAACAATACTTGTGCATATTCACGAGTTATTATTTTATGAATATTTGTTATGCATATATATATATATATATATATATATATATATATATATATATATATATATATATAGACATTTAAGTTATAAGAGAAAAGGGAATATATATATTTTCATAAATTAAATGATTCACAAACTTTATTTTAATTAGTTTTTATTTAATTAAATATTTGTCTTGTATCTTACTGTTAGGTTCTTATTCTAAATAATAGTCTCACAACAATTATCTTTAATTTTTATGAAGGAAAATAGTTATATGATCTTATATCAATTTCTAAGTATTAACTAAGATTATTTATATAATTTTTCTATCCTTACTTGCTGATTTATGCTTTAATTTTTATTAGGTTAATTTATAAATTTCGTTGGTATGAATAACTCACAAAATTAGAGAGAGAAAGAGAAGAAATTGACTCCAATTCGATAGTCCTGACGTTTCTATACTCAGACTCCTTAAACTACACGGTGAGAAAGTCCGTGGCAAGAATGATTGGTTCCTTCCTCTATTGCTTGAACACAGGTTATATTCTGGTCAGCGGCACAATTGTCTCCCAAGATAATTTATTTATAGAATTTGTGTTGAACGAATTTTCCTTTTTCTTTCAAGGTAAGGTTCCACAGATTCTGATATCACACAAGATTAATTATTTTAATATTATTAATAAATTAGGCTTCTAGACTAATTATTAATATGGTTTAAATTTCTAAACCTTAAAAATTTATAACTTATTTTTCTAACACTGATTCTAATTTCTCAGTGGACCAGCAGAGCCGACTATTGCGGGTGCTGTCTTATTATGACAAAAGGCGACTTGCTAGACCTCCAGGTTGTTTTTATAACCTTGTGTCCGGGCAATTGGAGATGGTTCGTCCAATCAAACTTCGACGTGTATTTGAATTCATCAAGAAAATCGTCAAGAAGTTCGTTAGCCTGCTTGCTAATGAAATTCCTAATTTATTTCCTTCTCTGTCTCTCCTTCACACTTTCGTACAATTGAGAGTTTTCGCAATAAAAATGTTGATAAGTGCTGACTCGGTACATTGCATGGAACTGCTTTTGAATCAAAGCTTTGAAATAGTTGAAACTTAGTTTTTATAATTTACTATCGTTGTTTTAAAGAGAAAAAAAAATGTTTTAATAATTTCTAATTAAATTTAAGGGTAGTTCCATGGGATGTAACATCTGTATACATAAAAAATATTTAAATTTTAAAAAAATAGTGAAATATATGCATGTACAACGTAATTCATAGAGAAAAAAAAAATAATATGTTTAGTCGGGAATTGAACCACCAACAGATATCTTACAAGTCCGTCATCTTCGATTCGCAGTTACGCCTGCAGGGGGATACGCGTTGAATGGGCGTTTCGTCTCTAAGTGGTGAGATGAAACCATACTCACTATAAAAGTCGAACGTTGGCGGTTTTGAGTATGTACCCACAGCGCCTGCCTTAAAAATGTAAATGCGTCTTTATAATTATACGTAAATCCTAATATATGTGAATATGTATTGACATATGAATATGATATAATAATATATAAAATAGTATGTTGTAAGTACATATGTGTTTTTCACAGCAAATATTTGTAAAATAAAAAATACAGAATAGAATGTTGAACAGAATCGTAACAAAATATCTTCCGAACGGTGAAAAAAGATAAAATTAACCAATCAATATTTGAATTATTGGTTTCCCCAAAGCCTCCGGGAACCATACACTAGAATCTTCCTGGAAGCTTCTAGCATTTTTTTATGGAAGCTTCCATGAAGTATTTGTGGAACCTTGCGGCAATCTTCCCTGAAAGCTTTTTGTAAGATTCAAAAGGCCTTTATGCTAGCTTTCATGGAAGCTTATTGATTTCTACCACGGAAGCTTCCTGGAATCTTCCATTGAATCTTTCTGAAAGAATAGTGCGCGGGACATTTACGCTTCCAGGAAGCTTTAATTAAAGCTTTCACGGCAGCTTGCATGTAAGCTTCTTGCATTATTCCGTGAAAGCTTCCATGAAGTACTTTTGAAACCTTACGGCAATCTTCCCTGGAAGCTTCTTGTAAGTATCAAAAAGACCTTAGTGCTAGCTTCCATGGAAGCTTACTGATTTCTTCCATGAAAGCTTCCTGGAAGCTTCCATTGAATCTTTCTAAAAGAAAAGGCGCGGGACATTTGACGCTTCCAGGAAGCTTACATGGAAGCTTCCGGGAAGTTTCCGAACCTTTTGTGGAAGCTTCCTGGAAGCTTTCCGTAAGCTTCAGTGGTATGTGGGCTATGATTTGACAATATTATAAAGATTTGTAATTGTCATTAGTAATAATCGATTTACCATACTCTTTATTTTCCATTTTTTTATAACATAGTAAGATATAGCTTTGTAAATTTTGAAAATAAATTATTCTGCATAACTTTGGCTAGATGAGTTGCAAATGTATTTAGGAAGCCTTTTCTTAACTTGGAACTCGCACTCATCCTCTTCATGAGTTACTAATTTGTATTGGGTAAACATATATATTTCTTATAAAGTTTTTTTTTATCAATCATTAAAAAAATTTTATAAATTGACTGTTTTTATATGCTTGTTATTTAAACAATTTTTTTCTCTACCCAGAACTACCATTATTCTACTTCATGAGTTGATAATTTATTGTGTGTATATATATTTATTCAATATAAAATATATTTCTAAGCAAAGCGTGACGGAAAACTGGTCATTCTATGAGAAGCAAGACTGATACTAAACCCCAAAAGAAGTATTAACTTCTGTCGGCCAGTCCCCACGACTGCCACACCTAGTTTTTTATTTATAATCATGAATTTTGAGTCTTGTCATATCACTTCTGAAATTTTATAAACCAAAGAAGTCGTTTTCTTGTATACACAGGATATATAAAAACATACTCAATATTTAAGAAAATTCAAAGTTAGATTTATTGAAAATAAAATTAAAAAAAACTTGTACATAAAATACTGTTTATACGATAAGGCAATTACAGCGCACAACCCGTTTATAATAATTCAATTACGACTCACAAGCCTCTCACGTTATTCAGTTCTAATTTGCGCTGGACCCAAGTACGTCCTATCTTGACAGAGACCTCGCACGTTCTACCTAATTCTCAGCATAGGCTTCTGCACACAGCTCACACGTCACACGTAATACACTAGCGCCACCAATATACAGTATAATATACAAGATGTAAAATGAAGCTTATAACATACAAATGTTCCAACTGAAGTAAATAAAGTATATTTCAACATCATATTACATTATATTTGCAAAAAAGAATGTAATTCACCTGAAAATGATTATGTTATGTTATTAACAGCAAAAGAAATAAAAATTAAAACATATAAATTTAATTGTACTGTTATTTATCAAACATCGTATTTCAGGATGGATGTACTTAAATTAACAATAACAATAACAGTGAATATCTGATTTATTTTAAGTACGAAATGATAAAAATATGAAATTAATTGTACTTTTACTTATTAAATTCATCACTTTTAGTATAGGTGTACTTAAATTAACTATAGCACAAATAATAGGAAATATTTGACTTATTTTAGAAACAAGATGAAAAGGCATTTTTTAACTTAATATTTTAAAAACTTTTAGTCTTTGATTTGACCTTTCGACATGAACACGCGCTCTTGCTACATCAGCATTCAATAATGCTTGTTCTTTCGTAAACTGCTAGTGTTTCGAAAAGGGTGGCCCTATTGATTTTACATCATGCGATAAACATATTTCAACTTTTAAAAAGCCTTTGTCAGTCATGACAGCATCACCTTTTTCGAATAACTTGATAAAATTACTTTCTTCGAAAATAGCTTTATTAGAACTTCTGCCAAGAAAAGGTTTGCTTATAAAGGTCTAATAAGACCTGTTGGTGAAACTGCTGTCATAAATTTAACAGTGTTTGTACCTTTATGAGATGAATATAATGATAATCTACAACACAAATTTTTATGGTTGTTGTATGAATATTTCAATTCCATCAACAACTGCTCTAACATGCTTGAAATTATTTAAACAGATAGGAACATCCCTTAATACTTCTTCCTTTGGCGGCCAGAGAATAGCATACTTTAGTCCTGCATTCAAAATGCTAAGCATTCTGAGTGCTATCTTTCTGCAGTTCTGTACAGTATAAATTTGGAACATAGCACTCAGCACACTGTAACTGATATTTTATTGTTATTTTGTGAAAATCATTATAATTTTAGATTTAACTGACAATTAAGTATTTGCATATAACCAGGTACGAATTTTTCAACTACTTTTTCTAACTTATTTAATAATTCAAAATTCACAATACCAGTCATGGTATTCAAGCGTTTTTCATTTTTAATTACTGTAGAAGAAATATAAAAATAATCTGTCACAACTTTATCTTGATCAGCTCATATTTTAGAGGTTTCCAATCGGAAAAAAAAAATGAAGAAAACAGTTTATAACAGCAGATAACGGTAGAAAACTGTCGGATTGGAGACGAAGACTGTTGTCTAATAACGGTTAATAACTGTTTTTTTCAGTTATCTGCCAATATTATCAATTTTCTCCAGTTATGTTCCGTTTTCTTCACTTTTTACGTGCGAGAAAAAAGTATTATTTCAACTTTTTTTACTTTTCTTCGTTTCAAAACAGTTAATAACTGTTTTCTTCACAGTTATCTGCCGATATTATCAGTTTTCTCCAGCTATTAACTGTTTTAAAACGAAGAAAAGTGAAGAAAGTTGAAAAATTACTTTTTTCTAGCACGTGAAGTGAAGAAAACGGAACATAACTGAAGAAAACGGAACATAACTATTATCTTAACGAATTAACTGTTTTCTTCAGTTATCTGCCGGCATCAATGTGAATGTATAGTTTGGTACGCGTCAACTTCAAATTCAAAATTAAATTTGTTTTATATTTACAATTTCTACAAATAAACAAACTGTTTTATTTTATTTCGAAAAATTTAATATTATAATAGAGAACAATATAGTTTATATCATTTGCGAACTCATTTTTTTCTTAATTTTCATTATAGCAAAATAAGTAATCTATTCGTTTCTTTGCTTGAAACAAAATATTTTTTGAATTAACGAAATTTAGGCATATTCTAACCTTTTTAGAATAAAAATATGTTTTCAAAATCGAATGATAAGGATTACTTAAAAATTCAACATGTGCATTTATTTATGATTTAATTTGTTTACAAAATTCAAAAACTATGCAATCGTTTTTACCAAATTAAAATTCTTCGCCAAATAAAAGAAAGTTTTTTTTTGCAGTTTGTGTTGTACAGAGAGTCTTAATCATTTATCTTTAAAAAATACTAATATTATGAATTTTATTTTTCACTCATTACATTAAGGTGGATCATCCGCTAGCTATAGTTTGTTGTTCATAAAAATTAAAAGTTAAAAAAATTCTTCAATATTTTGAAAATAATTAATTTACAGCAAGAAAAAATCCCCGTAAATTTTCAAGTAGCCTTAACGATTAATTTTTTTATATGTGCTCACTCAAAGTTTGCGTGTTTTGTATCTTATAGTAGTAAAAAGATAAACTTTAAGTGAGCATAAATAATAAAATCAGTCGTTAAGGCTAGCTGAAAATTTACGGGGATTTTTTTCTTGGTATAAATTAATTATTTTTAAAATATTGAAGAATTCTTTTAACTTTTAATTTGTATGAACAACAAACTATAGCTAGCGGATGATCCACCTTAGGTTAAAAAAATTAAGTGATTTTACTCACGTTTTTTCTAACCAGGAGAGTGTCTGAGTTGCGGGTCACAGATCTTGATGAAACTTTGGGATAAGTATTTAAATACCAAAATATGAGTAAAGTTACAGCGGTACGGTCTAACGCTTCGAAAAATTGAAGTTATGGACGATTGTAGTCTTATTTTCGGAAAAATATGAAAAAAGAACTCCTAATTGAAGTGTCAATAATTCTGTCTAGAAATGTCTTTAATAAATCCACAATAACTAAAATGAAAGCAGAGAAAGCAAGCTTTAATTTGCTAGTTTCCGAATTAAAAAATAATAATTAGAATAAAGTTATGCTTGTTTAAAGTTAAGCATCAAAAGAGTACTAAAAATCACCATCCTTCAAAATTTAGACTATTTTTGGTACTCTCTTACTGCTCAACTTTAAGCAGGCATAACTTTAATTCTAATTATTATTTTTTAATTCGAAAACTAGCAAATTAAAGCTTGCTTTCTCTGCTTTCATTTTAGTTATTGTGGAAGACATTTCTGAACAGAATTATTGACACTTCAATTAGGAGTTCTTTTTTCATATTTTTCCGAAAATAAGACTATAATTGTCCATAACTTCAGTTTTTCGAAGCGTTAGACTGTACCGCTGTAACTTTACTCATATTTCGGTATCTAAATACTTATCCCAAAGTTTCATCAAGATCTGTGACCCGCAACTCAGACACTCTCCTGGTAAGTCTTATCTTAATAAAATTGTTTACGACTATTTATTTTTCGAAGATCATAATTATCGATAAAATTAAGTAATCCTTATTATTCGCTTTTGAAAACATATTTTTATTCTAAAAAGCTTAGAATATGCCTAAGTTTCGTTAATTCGATAAAGTAATTCTAAAAATATTTTGTTTCAAGCAAAGAAACAGTTATATTCCGAACACAACTATTGAAAAATGAAGAAAACTGTAGACAACAGTTATATTCTGAACACAACTGTTGAAAAGTGAAGAAATCTGAACGAAACTGAAGAAAATAGTTATATTAAGAACAGAATTATTGAAAAATAAAGAAATCTAGAGAAAACTGAATACAACAGTTATATTCAGAACATAATTGTTGAAAAGTGAAGAAATATAAAGAAAACTAAAGACAACAATTATATCCGAAACAGAACTGCTGAAAAGTGAATGAATGTAGAGTAAACTGAAGACAACCTAAGAAAAAACGAAGGGAAATTAAGGAAGCTAAAATAATAGTTTCTTTCCGCGCACAAAGTACACAAAACAGAACATAACTAGAGAAAACTAATAATATCGGCAGATAACTGAAGAAAACAGTTATTAACTGTTTCAAACAGAAAAAAAGTAAAAAAAGTTGAAAAAATATTTTTTTCTTGCACGTAAAAAGTGAAGAAATTGGAACATAACTGGAGAAAACTGATAATATCGGCAGATAACTAAAGAAAACTGTTATTAACTGTTTTAAAACGAAAAAAAGTAAAGAAAGTTGGAAAAACATTTTTTTCTTGCACGTAAAAAGTAAAGAAATCGGAACATAACTGGAGAAAACTGATAATATCGGCAGATAACTAAAGAAAACTGTTATTAACTGTTTTAAAACGAAAAAAAGTGAAGAAAGTTAAAAAAATATTTTTTTCTCGAACGTAAAAAGTGAAGAAATCGGAACATAACAGAAGAAAACTGATAATATCGGCAAATAATTGAAGAAAACTGTTATTAACTGTTTTATAAAGAAAAAAGTGAAGAAAGTTAGAAAAATATTTTTTTCTCGAACGTAAAAAGTAAAGAAATCGGAAAATAACAGAAGAAAACTGATAATATCGGCAGATAACTGAAGAAAACAGTTATTAACTGTTGTTTCTGTCTCAATTCCGACATTTTTCTGCCGTTACCTGCTGTTATAAACTATTTTCTTCAGTTTTTTCCAGTTTTTTTCCGTTAGTGTCGATGATTGAAATTTTCCCGAATAAAAGTTTAACGGTTATTCTCTGTTTATTATTTCAGTAATCATAGCTGTGAATTGGATTTAAATAACAAATCGACAGTGTGACCGAAATACTGTAATAATATCATTTAAATTACAGGTACAAGATATTCAGAGTTCTTTCTCGGTCGCAGGTCTCTTGACGCACAGATAACAACGGCTGAAAAAAAATCAAATAATAGAGATAAATTAGTTATGGAATTCTAACGGCTTTTATAAATAAGGATAAATAATTAAATATGATGAAAAGTCAAATTGTAATTAATATAGCGATAATGATTATCTAACCACTAAAATGCTTTAACCATAAGAAACCAGTAGTAGAGTCATGTAAATGTTTGCTTTAAAATTTTCCAATTTCTATAAATGACAAGTACAATTTAAAAAAAATATTGCATGTCCCTATTTGGCAATGCAGAAAGAAGAATTTATTACCATACCACCTAGATTTTCCATACATCCCCCCTTTATTTAAAAGATATTTGTCGTCCCCGACAAAACTCTTAGTAGAGAGGTCAACAACCTTTCGCTTTTCTTTCGTTCTACTTTTTTAAGGTATCATTTATATACGGTTTCTTTAAATTTATTAAGTTGTTGAAGTTTATTAGTAATTGTTTACTTTGTTAAATAATTTAAGATTTAAAAAAAACAAATTAAACTCGATTTTATTTTTTAATAATGACTACGCAAGTCACATTATTTTTCGTTATGAAGCTAATATAAAAATCTTGTTCAAAATCTACAAATTTTATTCTTTGTGATAATTGAATTCCAAGTGACAACAATAGATATAAGAGTAAGCTGTAAAATTATCTTTAAACGTTTGTCACCCCTGTATGGTATTCACTACAGATTATTTTCTTAATTATAATTTAATTATATTGTTTCTATAATCTTACATTAATTAATCGCAATTATTTTATATTATGAGGAGGTCACGTATCTCTGTCCTTTTCTAATCAAATACTTAATTTTTAGCGCAAACTAATAACTTTAGCAAAAAATAAAGAGAAAACCACATTTTGTATCAAGAAAAGCTAAACTTTCTATAAGAAAAAATTTTATTGCTTCGATTTTAAGAAAACCTTGAAAAACCAAATTGTTTACCCTAAACTCTGTGTTTTGAGTTTTTCAAGGTTTTCTTGGAAACCAAGCGATAAAATTAATTCTTTCTCATCAATAAAGATATTGCTTTTTTTTATATGAAATGCGGTTTTCTTTTCATGTTTTGCTAAAATTATTAGTTTTTGTAATAAAATCAATTCTTTAATTAGAATAGGACAGATATGCTCGACCTCCTCTTAAAACATGTTTTACGCATTTATTTTATCACACGAACTAATAATATTTGTAAAAATTGAAACATTTTACACAATCATCATTAGCAGAACACCACATTAAGAGGCGGTCGGGTCTATTTCACCGCTACATATAGGGTGGCACGGTGGTCTGGTGAGAGAAATCTATTAAATATTTTTTATACAGCTATTTACAATTTTCCGAGACGACAATATACTTTTAATGTTGTCATTTCCTCTAGACATATATATATATAGAATAATTATTAATATTAATCTTGTTTGAAAAGTCTAAAATATTGTTATAAAGCGAAAAATGCGGCGCGAGGTAGAGTCGACGTAAACATTAGTATAAATCATTCTTTAGTATTGCTCTCTCTGTCGCACTAAAGGAAGGTGCACGCATGTTTACATCGGTCCTACGTTGCATCGCATTTTTCGCTTTATAACAATATTTTAGACTTTTCAAACAAGATAAGTATTAATAATTATTCTACATGTATATGGCTAGAGGAAATGACAACATTAAAAGTATATTGTCGTCACAGAAAATTGTAAATAGCTGTATAAAAAATTTGAAACTCTATTTTAAAGTATAAGAGGAGCGCCTCGACGTTTTCGTATTCGTACCTTAAGAGGAGGTCACGTATCTCTGTCCTTTTCTAATCAAAGAATTGAGTTTTTTACAGAAACTAATAACTTTAGCAAAAAATGAAGAGAAAGCCGCATCTCGTTATAAAAAAAGCAATATTTTCTTTGATAAGAAAGAATTAATTTTATTGCTTCGTTTTCAAGAAAACCTTGAAAAACTTAAATCATAGAGGTTAGGGTGGACAATTTGGTTTTTCAAGGTTTTCTTGAAAACGAAGCAATAAAATAAATTTTTTCTTATCAAAGAAAATGTTTCTTTTTTTGATACAAGATGCGGCTTTCTCTTCATTTTTTGATTAAGTTATTAGTTTTTGTGAAAAAATCATTTCTTTGATTAGAAAAGGACAGAGATACATGACCTCCTCTTAACTCGCCGTCGAAGTTGAAAAGAATTGCGATATCGTTTTAAAAACTATGGAATATTTTTAAAAATTAATCTCAAAAGAGAAAAAATATCATTTGAACATTTATTTAAAACTTTAAAACTTTCTTTACTGTAACAATTACAAAATCAACATAAATAACACTTTTTATTTTGTTCTATAACTATAAAACCAGTTGGAAAATTTCATCATAGAATCAGCGATGCCGATAATGGTAGCGCCAGAGCGGGAAATTAAAAAATTTCCAAAATAAAAGTATTAAAAAAAATACTTTTTATGATTTTACAATTAATAATAAATCCGTAGAAAGAAAGTTACTGTAACAAAATAAATTTATTGCTCTTATTTATAATTTTTTAAATAATTTAAAAATCATGCAATACTTATAAATTATAAATAAGTGTAATAAATTAATTCTGTCATAGTAACTTTCTTTCTTTGAATTTATTATTAATTATAAAATCATGAGAAGTATTTTTTTTAATACTTTTATTTTGGAAATTTTTTAATTTCCCGCTGTGACGCTACCACTATCGGCTAGAATGGAGTTTTTGACTGTCACAAAATGTGTTTTGACGGTCAACGGTTTAAAATTCAATTTTTATTGTTGGATATTTTTATTATCGCATTTACACATTTTATTATTATATTTAAAAGAAATTCATTATAATGCCTCGAGGTAAATGCTTATCTGAACAAGAAAAAGGAAAAATCTTACCGTATCGTGAAAGTAATATAAGTATTCGAGAAATCGCTCGAAAACTTAAAAGATCGCACAATGTTGTTTTAAATTTTCTTAAAAATACTGCTTTTTATGGTAAAAATAAAAAAGGGGACCAGAGAAAAAGGTAACTGCACGGATTGAGCGACAAATAATAAAAACAGCGAGTAACTCTAAAAAAAGCTTACAAAAAATTAAAGAAGAATTACAATTGGAAATTTCACGCAGTACGATTCATAGAGTAATTAAAAAGTCGGAACATCTCGTAAGACAAAAGTTGAAAAAAGCTCCAAAGCTGTTGCAACGTCATAAAGAGGCTCGGCTTGAATTTGCAAGATTTAACATAAACACTGATTGGAATAAAGTAAGTAAATGAGTAAGTATTGTGCTAATATCGTAACAATATTTTGAATTATGAATTGAAGTTTAATTTATTTAATTATGTTTCAACGTTATTTTCTCAGATGAAAAAAAATTTAATTTAGACGGCCCTGATGGCAATCACTCTTATTGGAGAGATTTGAGAAAGAAACCTCAGTATTTTTCACGCAGAAATTTTGGAGGCGGAAGCTTAATGGTTTGGAGAGCTTTTTGTAAAAATGGGCTTCTACGTTTAGCTTTTCCATCTTGTAAAATGAATGCAACAGAATACATTGATGTACTGCAAAATCGATTACTGCCTTATTTAGATCAAAACGAAACAGAAAATTTAATTTTTCAACAAGATAATGCATCAATTCATGCAAGTAAAACTACAAAACAGTGGTTTGTTAATAATGAAATTTAAGTTTTACTATGGCCAGCTTGCTCTCCAGACTTAAATCCGTACGTAGAGTGTATTCTGAAAATAAGCAGTACAATACAATTAATGAATTAAAAGAGGCAATTTTAGAAGCTTGCAGTGAAATCGAAAAAGAATTTATAAAAAATTTAATTGACAGTATGTCCAATAGAATTTTCCTGGTTATACATAACCGTGGAGGACCAATTGAATATTAACAAAATAAATTTAAATACTAAAATTATTAACAAAAATATTATATCATATCAAGGTATTAATTTTATGTTTAACAAATATAATTGCGCTGTTTTCCCAAAATGGTTTTATAGTTATGAAACGAATAAAAAATGTAATATTGTATTAATTTTGTAATTATAATAAAATAAAAAGTTTTTATTTTTCTAATAAACCTTAAGACGATATTTTTTTCCTTTTATAAGTGATTTTTAAAAATATTCCATAGTTTCTAAAACGATATCGCAATTCTTTTTGACATTCCGACAAAAGTTTCATCCAAATCTTAGGTGGTTTTATAGTTATGGGACGCACCGTATGAAATGGATCATTTATTTTTTCTTTTTAAGCGTAATTTTGCAATAACTTATTTAAATGTTAATAATTTTTTTGTTTTTTTTCTATTTCTATTACTCTATTTTTTTCTGACAGGGTTTACAGTTTTGGAGCCTCACGGCATAAAACTTGTAAATTATTTTTTTATGCTTATGGAGTACTATCGGTAGGGGAATAAACATAGAATTTTAGATGAAACTTGGCATAAAGGTTGATATGGGTGTAAATAAGCCTTGGTTAAAATTTGAAAACGATTGCCTACCTAATAATAGAGATATTGGTATTTTTAGTTCCATCACTTTTGATATGTAGTATGATGGAAAATCAGGTTATTATCGTTTTCATTTAAAAAATTCTGTTTTATTAACATACAGATTTTAACGGGGATTTTTTTATAAATAGAAAATCATTCGACAAACGTAAAATGCTTTTAAAATTTATCAGTTACTACTTTGAAGGATCGGAATTAATTAATATTCAAGCAAAGAAGGCAATTATTGCAAGAGAACATCTATAAAATACGAAAGTTGACAACACCGCTATATCGTAAATATAGACGATCATATTATATATACAATACTTTATTTCAAACATTGAATTACTTATTCATTATATATTTATTCAAATTATATAATTACATGTTTATTTCTACATAATCAAAATTGGAACAAATTCTCAGGTGGCTGACTTTATATCGATAGTACTCCCTTAATAGCATTTAAGAATTTCTGCAAGGAAAAAAAATTATAACGTTTTATTTCTTGAGAGTTTTGTAGGTTTTGAGCCTCACGACATAAGACTTGCAATTCGTCTTTTGTGCTTACAGCACAAAGGACTCATCCTTAAGTAAATAAAAAAGGGAAACAAGTTGACCCTATATCTGAAGGTTGATTTTCAATTTTGGGCTTGTATCTATTGAGCCTTATGGCATTTAGTGCTAGCTCTCTTTTATCGCTTAACAGCGGTAAAAGGGTTGGAAAGATAAAAGAGACAATTAGGTGTCGGAGCAATTTTTCTCTCACATATTTTTTTTCTCCTCTATTTATTGTTTTTTTCTCTTCAAGTAATCTCACTTTACTTTTATTTTTTTGTTTTTTTTTCTTTCGTTCCCTTCTTTTTTCCCAATAGATGGCAGATAATAAAAGAAGGGGTCTTAATCTTAAAATAAAACAAGTAGTAGATAAGCTAAATCTGCAAGGAGTGGCCAGAGCGTAGTTTATAGGGTGGGTTAAAGAAAACGACATCGACCTAAAGCCACAATTTCTGCTGCCGAAAAAGAAGATCAGTCCAAAAAGGGGTTTGATTGTTAACCTATCCATAATTGAAATGCCAGCTAAATATTTAATAACTCCCCCCAGCTAAGACAACCGCAACAACAGCGTGTTGTAATCGATTTGGATCTCGAAGAAGATTCTAACCTACCAAGAGTAGTACCACTGAACTTAGAAGGGCTACCTCTACAAGAAGAAGTACAGCCCGCACCAGCTCTACCGTTGCTCTGGCTAATTGATTAAGCCGGTCAAGATATGCAGTGGGAAGATAATCTAATTATTATTGACTAAAAATCCTTCATATCGCGTTTCCTTTTCTTATATAAATTAAAAGTATTTTATTAAAAATCTTTCCTTCTTAATTTAAAAAAAAATTTTTTTTAATTTTTATTTTTATTATTAAAATTAATTTAAAAGAGATCAGTTTTCAAACATATATATATATATATAAAACAAATAATAATAACAATAATAATTGCAAGAGCAATAGCTTAAAATTAAATTTAGAAAATAATCGTTTCAATAATTCTGACACTTGATGCTAATCATTTTAATTTATACTCTCATGATTAGCTCTGTAATCTAACGGAGAGAATAGAATATTTAGAGCAATTAATTGATACAAGAAATTTTCAAGAACATATAAAGGAAATTATTAATAAACAAAGAATTTTTAGAGCATTATTGAAACACGGTGAACTTATTAAGAGATTATATAGAGCACATTATTATAATTATAATAAAAAGCAAGCATAATGCGAAGAAGCTTTTGATAAACACAAAAGGTTATGTAATTTGTTTGATTTAAAAAAAAGATTAATATATAAAGGATATTGTCCTCTATATGATTAACCTTTTTTATATGGTGAAGTCGAGGGAGTCCAGCCCGGTACCCGCTTAACACATTACATCAGGCTAGACTGTCAGACCCACCATACCGAAAACTTTGACTACCGATGGATGGTCAGCCACTTTTGTGACCAACAATCAACCGATACCCAATGAGGTCGGATTTTTTAAGAGTCGCGATATAAATAGCACATACACTAATTTTTTTTTGAAAAAAAAGTTAGAGATACCTGGCCAGGATTTGAACCCATGCCCTTCGCGTTGAAGGCAAGAGCTCTATCCATTACGCCATCGCGCTCTATGTGATTCGTTTGATAAATTATCTTTAAATTGTAAAAATAATTAATAAAAAAACAACGTATTTCTAACGTACTTACCTTTTTTTCTCGATTCATTCAATCGCGCTAATAAATAAAATTAAATTTTAAATATCTTGTGAGCGCCCGAGTATGTACGGTCCTGAAACCGTACGATACTGGAGGATGCGCGCGCAAACACCCAAAAAGACCAAAGTGGTTGAACATGCAAGCGCGCGTATGTATGTACACCCACTTGCATGTGTAAGTACCGCTAAAAGTATACGGCGGCTCTCCCTCTCTTCTACTAAGTTAGAAGAGTGGGAGAGAGACCTAGGAGAGCTGATGCATGCAGTACGAGGAGCTTGTGACTTTTGTCACTCTTGGATCAGCTCTCTCACGGGATAGTCATACTTTGCTCAAGACAGCAACGGGCGATAGGCCAACGCATTGTCTTAAGCAAAGCAGACTTTACACGTGTTAACGTGCCTTATTGTAACTCGTGCAATTATAATTTTGTATGTTTTTTAAATAAAGAGCTTATCCAAGCAAAAAGATTCCTCTCCTATTAACCCAGTGTTAAGCCCCGAATGTTAAGACATTTGGTCCTTAACAAAAACGGGCTTTACACATAATAAACTCAAAAATTACTAATACTTTTCCAATTAAAAGGTCTGCTATAGCTAGGCAAGGTGTCCTAGCTATAAACGACTTTAACAAAACATCAAAGACATAAAAAGAGTCTGCACAAGCTAGGCATGACGCGCTAGCTTGTAACAGCTCTATAATTAATAGACAACGTTAAAATGATTATTAAAATAAATAATTAAATTAAATAATAGGAGGGAACGTTACATTGGCGTCCACTGATTCTCAACCGTCGTTGAGAAAACTCACGCGAGATTAAAGTCGCGTAATAACAATAGTAATATAAATTAAAAATTAAAATAAAAATTTTTTTTTAATGATTCCTAATTTTCCGAATAGTTTGTTCCAAGGAACAGACTATAATAGAATAGAATTCTTAGAAAATAGAATTGATGAATTAATTCGGATTAACAACAAAAGAAATAAATTAGTTTTAAAATGCTTAAAAACGCTAGACAATAAGGTCAGCAAGATAGAAAATGACATTGTCTCTATCAACAAAGAAACGCGAGACCAAAATTTAGAAATTAAGAAAAAGTTGGCTCAATTAGAGACAAATATATTTTTAATTACGTTAAAAATTAAAAATTTAAAAATTAAAAAAATTTATTTCTAAATACAAATGAAAAAAAAAAAATTAGAAAAAAGCAACAAAAAAATTTATAAAATTCAATAAAATTAAAAAAAAAAAAAAAACATGAAAACGCAAGAAAAATGGTATATTAAATACCGAAGAAATTAGAGGTTTTGTAAAAAGAATTCCTTTTGTTCGGAAAGAGCATGAAAAGTTGACTAAAATTTATTTAATCGTAAATTTCTTTAAAGAATATTCGTAAATTAAAAAATAAAAAGACTTGAAGGTCACGCGGTTAAGCAAAGAGATACAGTGTTACAATGTACACAATTATATTATTTCAAAATCTTTTGCTATAGCCGTGTCAATCTTATGTCTATAACGCGAATATTTTGTATAAATGATTTGAATTAGTAAAAAGTCAAAAGGTCAACAGCGATAAAATAGGCAAAAGGAATTCTTAGACATAGGTTCTCAACGCGAATGAGAACAAATATTGTAATAGAATAATATACGTTCTTTTAATAAAATTAAATAAAATTAATTAAATAAATATATTAAAAAATCAAAAGAGTCGTAAGAAAAAATAACAATTGTAAACGAAATTAAAATTTGAAAATTTCATTTTTAATAATCTAAATTTATTGAAATTAAAAATAACTTGCAGAACAATTAATTTGAATAAGGAAGTATTAAACTAAAAATACTTTAAATTTTAATTTCGTAAATAATAATTACATAAATATTATGATTGCGAACAAAAATAAAAATCAAGATGCCGAAAAGAAGATCAGAGATACTGATGCAAGAATTAGATAATCTTGATAAGACCATAGAGGAAGACGTTAACACAAAGCAAAACGAATGGATGAAAGCTGCGTCATATGAGCTAACATTGTTGTTCAATAAACAACAAGAGTTGGATAAAAAAATCAACTCAGCTAGTCCAGACAAATCCATAGTCTTCAATTTAGAAAAAACCGCAGATGTGGAAACAATAAACTTAAAAGAACAAATAAATGAATTGTCAAACAAAACAAAAAACTTAATAGAAGATAATATTGTAAATAAAAATCTTTTAGATAAATTTAAAAAAGAAAATGAAGATTTAATAATAAAAAAACGACACATTAAATGAAGAATTAAAGAATTTAAAAAAGAGAATCGAAGATGAAGAAGCCATTAAAATGGTGCAGGACAATCTCACACGGAGGATTGATGAAATCGCGCAAGAGCAAGATGAAAAAATAAATGAAATAAAAAAAAAGCTAAAAAATCAAGAGACTCGAACACAAGGTCCTGAGTCTTACAGCAATAAAATTAAAATTCCTTTGCCAAAATATGAAGGTACAGAGGTCAAAAGACTAATAAAATTCTTAAATGAATTTGAAAAGAACATTGCATTAAAACGACTAGAAGAGGAAGAAACCTTCGAGTTGTTGCAGACTGTACTACAAAAAGATGCTAACAAATGGTGGTACGACTATCAAGACGACGTATTATCATACCAGGGCTTTAAAGACTTATTTCTAGAAAAGTATTGGAATGAAGATATCCAAAGAACATCTAGAAGAAAAGTTGAATTTGGTCAGTTCTATGAGAATGACAAACTAAGTCGTACGGCTTATGCCACTCAAGTATATGGTTTTTGCCAAAGAATTAAACTTCAATATTCTGAGGAAGAATTAGCTGAGAAAATCAGCAAACATTTCGACAGAAATGTTAGGCAAGCCATGCAATTCTCAGAGAAAAGATAAGAACACATTATTTAAAATCTTGTCAGATTTTGATAATGATGACAGGATTCAAGAGAAGAGAGCAGCTAATAGAAATGAATCTCACAGAAGCGATTCAAATCAACAGAAATTCTTTAATGAAAATGGTAATATAGAGAATAAAGAAAAAGTTCTGTATAATCAAAATAATAATAATTATAAAAAACCTCCATACAATCCTGGTATAAATGTTACTAAAGTAACAGAAAATAATAATAAACAAAAAGCTGCAATGCAGGAAAAATTAAATGCCCCTGTAAGCAATAAAATGGCAAAAGCCAGCTATGATAAAATTGATATTATTCAAATAGAAATAGACTCATTATCACTAAAAGAACCTCAGGAAAACTGAATAAAGTTGCACCTAAATTAAATAATATAAGGGGTAAAGTTGCAACAAATGCTAATACCCCAAAAACACAAACAACTCTAAATTCAAAAATATTTCGTTTTGCTAACTTTAAAAGATTTAAGAAACGTGAAATATTACCTGAAAAGGGTAAATTAATTAAAACAATCAAAACACAAAACAGGTTAAATATACATATAAATGCAAAAAGAATAAACGTACTCTTTTAAATTCCAAATGTTATTAAAGAGTACAATACAAAACATGGTTTTCTGAAAATGTTAAACATGATTTTGAGGAGAGTAGATAAAAAGATACTTTTATACATAGATGGCGAATATGCTAATCTAAAAAATCCTGAGCAAAAACTCAAATCAAATGAGTATACTCAGGTAAAAACCATTGAATCACATGAGAGTGAAAATGACTCATATTCATGTGCATTCACCTCGAATGAAAATGAAGAAAATTCATTTTATGAGGAAAATAATTACGAACTCACCAACGATAAGATTCATAAAGGTGAAATAATATCACCAAAATAAAAAATTAAACCAATAGATTTAATTTCTAAAAATAAAAAAGTATCTAGCAATGTATCTGCTCAATTATCAATGTATAAACATGGAACGAAAACTATTAATAAAACACCTCTTTATTCTTCAAAAGAAAGAATAAAGAAAAACTACAAGTAACTAACAAACAATTATAAAAAACCTGAGTTATGCAAAAATGAAATAAAAAATACAAGGAATAAAGCTGTAATACCTTACACATTAATAATGATGCATTAAGTGAAATTAAAAAAAGTTATGGTCATAGTGGACCAAAAAATAAATATAAAACAATTTTATTAAAAAGTTCGCTTCATGAACAACAAATTGTAAAATTAAAGAACTATAAAGGGGGGCAGTAGCAAGAAAAGAAGAAAACATAGAAGATAATGAACAAAAAAAGATCAGTGTTTAAGTTGATTTAAATAGATGCGTTTATAAAAATAAAATTAAATATATTAAAAAATTGTAAACGGAAAAAAAAGATTTGGTAAAATAAAAATTAAATAATATAAAAAAATAATAATCCAATATTATTTTAAAATAAAATCAAAATGCTAAAAACTAAAGAATGCGAAAAAGATAGAAAAGAAACACATAAAACAATAACTAAAAGGCAGGATGTGTATACTAGCATTTATGCGTGCTTACACTTGAAGTCAAAAAGGTCAAAGGCAAAAACCAAAAATGTACTAATACAAGATAAGTATAACAGATAAATGTACACACGCATACATACAAATACATAAAAAAAAATTAAAACCTTAAAGAGTCAATAAAATAAGTAAAAAAGCTTATGTTAATAATAAAATAGAAGATTTTGTTTTATTTTAAGTAACATGCACTGAAGACAGAAGAAAAAGAAGAAGACGCGGACTAATAAATAAAATCAAAATCAATAATAAGGTAGTAAAAACTTAATAGTGAAAGTGAATAATAAAAAAAATCGTTTTGTTAAGTTATTAAAAATAGGCGACATACAAATGTAAAATTTTTTTTTTTATTTGTAAAACAAATAATCTTTAAGTTATTAGTTTCCCATTAATTGTCAAAATAAATATTCTTTTTTAAGAGGACGCTGGATCTCTCTATCCTTTTCTAATTAAAAAATGTAAATTTTTGGGAAAACTAGTTATTATTGATAGAAATTAAGGGTTGTCCGCAACTTCTACAGGGAAAAACAATATTTTGTCTGATGAGAGCAAATTAATTTTGTTGCTTTTTTTTCAAGTAAAGTTTGACATACTTGAATAACGTATTCTCTAACCTAATTTAGGATTTTGTAAGTATGTCAAACTTTACTTGAAAAAAAAGCAACAAAATTAATTTGCTCTTATCAGACAAAATATTGTTTTTCACTATAGAAGTTGCGGACAACCCTTAATTTCTATCAATAATAACTAGTTTTCCCAAAAATTTACATTTTTCAATTAGAAAAGGATAGAGAGATACAGCGTCCCCTAAGAAAAATAATAAATAAATAAATAAATAATAAAATGTAAAATTTAGTTTTAGTTAAAAGAAAAATAAAATTTTTTTTTTGTTCGGATGGCTATGAAAAATCTTAGGTAGGGTATTGCCGAAAAAGTAAAGGTCAACACTGAATTTCTCGTTAAAAATTACTCAAATTATGATCTTCATTTTTTCGACAACACCTTACATAAGAATGTTGACAGCTACCCAATTATTTCGTATTTATGACCTTCACCTGACCTTTGAGGTCATCGAGGTCAGATGACCTGAGAGCATATTCGGACGTAAAATTTCCCGCCCTTTCCGATTCCGGTGTAAAAAATAGGGGTTTCCATTTAAAAAACTCAAGTTGACCTTGATTTGACCTTAAAGGTCAGCTTGAAGGTCAAATTCAAGGTCACTATTGTTTGACCCCCTCTGTATCCTACAACTTTTATAGAGGTCATTTTTTGATAGGATGCGAACTTACTGAGTTTTTCAGGTGCATAGATTAAAATGGCCCACCGTGTAGATATACCAGATGGAGAATACATAATAACCGATCCAAAGGATATAATAACACCAGCAATATGTACGGTACGAAATAAAGCTACAATGCTTAACATCGTTAATGAATCGGAAAAAGAAATAAAAATAAATACTGAGATAGAGATAGAAGAATTTCAAGAACAGAAACAAAATATTTATGAAACAATTTTTCTACAGAAGCAAGTATTTAACAAACAAACATTCATGACAGAAAAGTATCATCGTGACAAACTTATTATAGACAATACGCGTACATCACATTTACCGAGAGAACAGGCATTAGCAATACAAACATTAGTTAAAGAATATAATGATATCTTTCAACTAGAAGGAAATAATGCACCATCACTCAAGAATATGTATCACCGTATAGATTTAACAATAAATCAACCAGTTGTTTCAAAATTATATCGACACCCATTATCGTTTCATAAGGAAATAGACAAATAGAAAAATTTGAAAATGAAAGTATTTTAACAAAGTTAAATTCGCCTTTTGTATCACCTGTTTGGTGTGTTCCAAAGAAAATGGATGCTTCAGGAATACAAAAATATAGAGTCGTAATAGACTTCAGAAAATTAAATGAATACACACTCCAAGATAATTACCCGTTGCCGTCAATAAATGAGATCCTTGATCAATTGGGAGGTATGAGATACTTTTCTGCATTTGACTTAGCCTCAGGTTTTTATCAAGTACCGTTTTTACCAGAACACAGAGAGTTCGTACTGCATTTTCTACTCATAAAGGGCATTGGGAATTTAAATAAATGCCAATGGGCCTTAAAAACGCACCTGCTACATTTCAAAAGATAATGAATTTAAAATTACAAGGATTAATAGGCACAATATGTTTCGTATATTTAGATGACATTATAGTATACTCAAAAACCTTTGAAGAACATTTAAAGAACTTACAGATATTATTTGATCGACTTCCAATTGCAGGCTTCAAACTAAAACCCGATAAATGCGAATATATAAAACTAGAACTTGAATATTTAGGACATCTCATCACAGAGAAAGGAGTATATCCTAACCCAAATAAATTAGAATGTATGAGAAATTATAAACAACCTTCCAATCAAAAGGAAATCAGACAATTTCTAGGATTATGTGGATATTATAGAAAATTTATTGAAAATTACGGTAAAATTACAGCACCTCTTAACAAGTTAATGAGTAAAAATGTTACTTTTAACTTTGATAATAAATGCTAAAAGGCTTTTGAAATATTAAAGGAGAAATTAAGATCATCGCCTATTTTAAAATATTCTAATTTGGAAGAGATGTTCATACTAACAATGGATGCAAGTAACGAAGAACTTGGTGCAATTCTCAGTCAAGGTGATTACAAGAAAGGAAAAGATTAACCATGCGCCTATGCTTCAAGAACACTCAATCAAGCCGAAAAGAAATTATTAGCAACAGTATGGGCAATGCAACATTTTAGACATTTTTTATATGGAAAATCCTTTATTTTAATAACAGATCATGCACGATTAGCAGGTCTCATAAAATCTAAATCACCAAAAATTGGATCTAGAATTTTTAAACTTTTGTTAAAAATCGTAGACTTCCAACCTATAGTGGAATATCAAAAGGGCAAATTGAACACTAATGCCGATGCTTTTAGCCGAGCATTTGTTGCAAAAAGAGAAAATCCACGAATAAAGTACGTTAATGCTATAGAAGGTGATATAATATATAACAATACTAGTCCAGGCGGGATCTGTTTTGGTTTGGATGTTTCGTATATAGTCGCTAATTTTTGCTTAAATGTCTCCAAAATTATGTTAGATATGTTAATTTCGATATGCACCAGTTGAAAAAGTTGTGCTAAATTCGCTATTAAACAAATAGTAAAAAAATCTCCAAAAATACGATATTTTTCATCCTTTTTTTATTTGTAGCTCCTTAAATATACATTTTAGAGAAAAATATAAGAGGAAAAAAAGTTAGATAATAAAATTTCACATGAAATAGTAAACTTTTGAAATAAAAAATTTAATTTTTTTTGTTAGAAAAACGACAACAATTGAGAAAAAACTGCTCAAAAATTAATGTTTTCTTAAATGATTTTTTTAACTATTTAAATTTATCATATGATTTTAATATTGGGCCACATAAAACTTTTTGATATGATTAAACAGCCCAGCAAATTTCATTAGAATCGGTTTGTTCATTGCTTCACAATAATTCCACAATTAAGCGTCCCGCAAAAAACTGCAAAAATTTCAAAACTTTATTGCAAATAAAATAATGCTTTCAGACGGGTGCTGATTTTTTCACATATAGCAGACTATTAAAGCTTTCAAATGCACTTTAAAAAATTCAAATTGGTTCATTAGGAGAGTCTTGGGAATTTTTAAAAAAATATAGTTAAATTTATGCTTATAAACAAATTGAATATCTTTTTCATATTTGAATTAAATGAAACCCAAAAACTTGTTTGAAAATACTCTGAAAGGCGCTCATTTAAAAAAAAAGAAAAGTCAAATTCCGCTCAATATTTTTTGAGTTATGATTCACCAAAGTTAACTTGTGTTTATTATCAAACAATAAACAATAGAAAGTCAATTAAAGCGTCATTAGCTTTATTTGTCCAAGCACTTTTTAGGTAAAAGTTTTTGAAACATGCGCTCTTTGGAAAGACATAAAAAGTATCGATTAAAATTACTCTGATCACTCGAAAAGTCGTTGAAAACGTAGAGGATCACGTGATGGAGCAAACTGATTGAAAAGTGAAATCAAGATCTAAAATAATTAATTATGCGTATAATGTGTTATATTAACATAACTTTAAATCATGAGATAAAAAATTTGTATTTTTTTAAACTTTCATTCGTCTATTTTATATAAAAAGTGCTTAATCTTATATCATTTTATCTACTAAATGAGAACTTATTTGATATTAATTTTTAATATTGTTTAAACAAATTAGAAATTTAAAAAATTGTTAATGATTCAAAAAAAAAGTTAAATAATTTTAAAAGTATCATCATTTTAATCTTTAATGTCTATAATAAATTAAATGAAAATTCTGTACTTATTATTAATCTTTGATAAACATTATTAATTTAGTAATTACGAAATCAAGAGTTTCAAACAGATAATATAAAAGAAGAAATATGATGTGAAAAATAAATAAATTTATTATTATTTATAATAAATAAAAGGAAACATTTTTTTTATAATTTAAGATAACTTTTAATCAAACTAGATTAAATCATTGCTCTTATTTTCGAAATATTCATCTTCAAATTTTATATTATTTCTGAAAAATTATAATTATAGAAAATATAGAATATAATTGTATTGGTTTATTATTATCCGTTTGAAACTCTTAATTTTGCTGGTTAGACTTTCTGAGGAGGACCTGGTGCAAAAGGTGATTGAAGCTAAACGACAATTCACAGGTTATTCGACGGCGGATCTTAATCCCTCCCTCCTTAGCAGTCTTTCTTCCATCAAACACCACAGCTTGATATTTATTAATGAATTTTTGCCTAGAGAGAAATATGCTAATTTTAAAAAATTGAAAAAGTATGCCAAAGAAAAAAGCTTTAAATTTGTTTGGCACAGACATGGCAGATTTCTGGTGAGGAGGGAGAGAGGGGAGAGAGCACACAACTTTTTTAATGAAAATGACTTAGATAATTTATTGATAGATAGCAAGAAACTAGATCACGGTGTAAATGCAAATAAAGACAATTCTGAAATTCTATCGAATATTAAGTGCAATAATAATAAATGTGATACTAATACTACTAAAGCCTCTGATCATCAACGAAATATACTGGCGAATAATGGAGTAACGTCAAGTGTGGCCTCTCCCCAATGACTGCGCCTGGCCTCCTCGGGGGGTCGTACAGGGAGGAGGGGTGAACTGCGAGCATGCTTTCTGAATGTGACCTCTTTGAGGGCTCACATTGGGCAGGTACGTGAATTTCTGAGTGATGGTCCCTCTTACGACATATTTGGAGTGGCTGAGACCTGGCTGGGTCCATCTGTTTCGGATGACGTCATTCGGGTCAAGGGGTATAGAGTATTCAGACAGGACAGAAACTTGCGTGGTGGAGGAGTTGCCTTGTATATTAAAGATAATTTAAAGTGCACTATTTTGGCTACTTCGGATACTCAAACTAATCATAGTGAAGGTAAACCGGAGGTACCTGAATATATTTTTTGTTCCGTGCAATTGGGCAGCTCCGAAGCTGTGCTAGTTTCTGTTATTTATCGACCTCCTGCAATTTCCTTTTTTAGAAATACTGATTTTTTGGATAACTTAAGAAATTTTGCCTCTGAATACTCTCATAAAATCATAATGGGAGACCTGAATGCCGATCTCCTGCGTGAGAGCAGTGATGCCAAATTTATTAATAAATTATCGGCTGAGCTTTCGTTACAGTTGGTTCAGCACGGTGCCACGCATCATACTCCGACGTCTCACACGTGGATTGACCTGATTCTTGTGGACGATAATGACACAGTACTTGACGCACGCAACTTACCGGCGAATTTTCACAGTCGGCACAATTTAATTGATGTATGCATTTCTTGTAATTTTATGAAGATAGATGAAAAGATAATTAAGTATAGGAATTATAAAGATATCTGTCCAAACTTATTGGTGCAGAGTTTGGTCGGCTGTGATTGGACGCCATTTACAGTTGGTACAGTTGACCCGGAATCTGCGCTTGGCTGCCTCTGCGACAACCTTACGGCAGCGATACAAAATCTGGCGCCACTAAAATCACTTAAAATTGGTAAAGATAAATTTCCTTGGATAGATAAAGAGTTGTCGCAGATGCGGCACAAGAGAGATGCCACGTATCGTAGGTTTAAACGGACGAAGGAGGAGCGTTATCTCTCCGAATTCTTGAAACTGCGTAAAACTATAGACGAACAGACAGAACATGCTAAGACAAATTATTATCATAATAGACTGTTTGATGCTCTTGCTAGAGGTAATGTCTGGAAGGAGTTAAAAGACCTGGGACTCCTCTCCGGACCTCAAGGGGACTTGAATGGATTCACTCCTGATGAGCTTAATGCACATTTTGCGGGAGTGTCAGTCTCGCCACACGATGATACTGCGGAACGTAAGAAGATTCTTTCGGAGTGTAGTGAAAGTGGCTTTGCCTTCAAGCCAATTAATATTCATGATGTAATCCTTGCGATTTCGCATTTTTCATCACAGGCTTGTGGCGAGGATGGCATTCCGCAGAGTGTAATACTTAAAGCACTACCGTTTATTGGAGAGCATCTTGTGTTTCTTTTCAATTCCTCTTTTGCGCGGGGGATCTTCCTTTGCCTTTGGAAGCGTGCACGCATTGTGCCTTTAAAGAAGTGTCCTGCACCTAAGATGCCTAAAGATTTTAGGCCAATAGCAATATTATGTTTTCTTTCAAAGGTTCTGGAGAAGATTGCCCATGACCAACTGCAAGAGTACATTACGACACACAAAATACTTGACTCTTTGCAGACTGGCTTCAGAAAGCACCATTCTACGCAGACCGCCATACTTAAACTTACAGACGACATAAGATCAGGTCTTGACAAGAAACTTGCCACGTTACTACTTCTATTTGACTTAAAAATTAATATCAAATAAGTTCTCATTTAGTAGATAAAATGATATAAGATTAAGTACTTTTTATATAAAATAGACGAATGAAAGTTTAAAAAAATACAAATTTTTTATCTCATGATTTAAAGTTATGTTAATATAACACATTATACATTATATATATTTGAATTTCTCGACTTCCGGCACATCGATTTAAAAAAAAAAAAAAGATCAAAATCGGACTATTAAAAGCCGAGATAATCGCATTTTTAGAGCGCGCTGTAGTTTTTAGATCTTGATTTCACTTTTCAAGAAGTTTGCTCACGGCCGTATAGACCTCAACTTGAGATCTGGGTACGCCTTAAATAAATAAAAAAAAAAAATCAGTTTGCTCCATCACGTGATTCTCAGAGCGCGGTGGCGTAATGGATAGAGCTCTTGCCTTCAACGCGGAGGGCATGGGTTCGAATCCTGGCCAGGTACCTCTAACTTTTTTTTCGAAAGAAAATAAGTGTATGTGCCATTTATATCGCGACTCTTTAAAAAATCCGACCTCATTGGGTATCGGTTGATTGTTGGTTACAAAAGTGGCTGACCATCCATCGGTAGTCAAAGTTTTCGGTATGGTGGGTCTGACAGTCCTAGTCTGATGTAATGTGTTAAACAGATGCCGGGCGGGGGACTTCCTCGACTTCACCATATATAAAAGGTTAATCATATAGAGGACAATATCCTTTATATATTAATCTTTTTTTATAAAAAAAAAAAAAAAAAAAAAAAAAAAAAAAAAAATCACGTGATTCTCTACGTTTTCAACGACTTTTCGAATGATCAGAGTAATTTTAATCGATACTTTTTATGTCTTTCCAAAGAGCGCATGTTTCAAAAACTTTTACCTAAAAAGTGCTTGGACAAATAAAGCTAATGACGCTTTAATTGACTTGCTATTGTTTATTGTTTGATAATAAACACAAGTTAACTTTGGTGAATCATAGCTCAAAAAATATTGAGCGGAATTTGACTCTTCGTTTTTTTTAAATGAGCGCCTTTCAGAGTATTTTCAAACAAGTTTTTGGGTTTCATTTAATTCAAATATGAAAAAGATATTCAATTTGTTTAGAAGCATAAATTTAACTATATTTTTTAAAAAATTCCCAAGACTCTCCTAATGAACCAATTTGAATTTTTCAAAGTGTATTTGAAAGCTTTAATAGTCTGCTATATGTGAAAAATCAGCACCCGTCTGAAAGCATTATTTCATTAGCAATACAGTTTTGAAACTTTTGCATTCTTTTGCGGGACGCTTAATTGTGAAATTATTGTGAAGCAATGAACAAACCGATTCTAATGAAATTTGCTGGGCTGTTTAATCATATCAAAAAGTTTTATGTGGCCCAATATTAAAATCATATGATAAATTTAAATAGTTAAAAAAATCATTTAAGAAAACATTAATTTTTGAGCAGTTTTTTCTCAATTGTTGTCGTTTTTCTAACAAAAAAAATTAAATTTTTTATTTCAAAAGTTTACTATTTCATGTGAAATTTTATTATCTAACTTTTTTTCCTCTTATATTTTTCTCTAAAATGTATATTTAAGGAGCTACAAATAAAAAAAGGATGAAAAATATCGTATTTTTGGAGATTTTTTTACTATTTGTTTAATAGCGAATTTAGCACAACTTTTTTAACTGGTGCATATCGAAATTAACATATCTAACATAATTTTGGAGACATTTAAGCAAAAATTAGCGACTATATACGAAACATCCAAATCTACCCATTTTAAAACAGATCCCGCCTGGACTATACTGATAATCAAGACATAAAACAAGTTTTAAAAGAAATACTGTCTAAATACACAGAGGGACAAATATTGGAACTCAGAGGTTTTAACAGAAAGAAATTATTCGATGCTACAGACCATTTAAAAACTATAGCAGCCAAAAGAGGTATAAAAGAGATAACACTTGTATACTTTCGGATAGAAAAGGAACCTAAATATAGAAATATGCAAATAAAACAAGCATGTGAAGGAGACATTATACTAACTCCAAATGAAGAATTAATACGATCACCAATAAATTATTTACGTAGTCATTACCCTAATTATAAAGGAGAAATTATAGAATTAAGAAATTTTGACGACGCTTCGGCTCAAGATTTATTATCAAAACTTGCTTGTTTTCCAATAAGAATACGAATTAAGAGTCTAGCACAGACTCATGTGGATTGTGAAAAGACTAGAAAAACATTAATAGCAAGAGCCCATAGCGAAGCTCATTGGGCTTATGATAAAACTATGTTCCAACTGCGTAAATATTGTTGAGAACCAAAAGCAGAAGAGGTCAGAAATTGGATCGACATATTGTGCGGAAAGAAATTTTAACAGCAGATTTAAGGCTCCAGGCACTATCATAAACGCGCCAAAAAATCAAAGAATTATGGTATATGGGTAAATCTTTCATAATGTTAAAATTTCACCTGCAACAAATTAAAAAAAAAAAAATACAGGCACACGTATAAAACTAATTTTCTCTGAATGTTGACGTATTATAATGAAAGAAAAAAATCGTGTTACTCACTTTTAAGGGTAGTCTTTTTAACAAACATCAAAAGACAGATTTTCGAGTAAATTTTTCATAGTGTTAAAATTTACTTTCAATAAATTAAAAAAAATTGAAGACACATGTATCAAATTTATTTTTTTTAAATGTTGATATATTAAAATGATAATAAAAGAAAAAATCGCATTACTCACTTTTGAAGATAGCTTTTTTTAATATAAGACATTTAAATATATTCATTATGATCACACCCAGGTATAATATTTTACCTATCTCAGATCAGTTTTTTAAGTATTTTGGGCTATAATAGATCATTTTCCATTGAGCTTTTTCATTTTTACATGTTTAATATGTTACAGAAAATATTTAAATACGCAATTTACATTAATAATTACAAAATTTTTTGTAATAAATAAAATATGCCAGAAATGGCAATTTATTTGGGAAATTCATTTTTGGTGATTCGGGTATTAAAATTGAGTGATATTAGTTACCCAATGGCTTTTGGGATTCCTGATTACAAATCATAAGTGAGTGGAATATCAATTTATTTTTGCTAAAATTGTCAATCTTAGGGTATGAAATTTGACATAGATTTGTGTAGTTTATGTTTTCGAATAAAAATACTTATATTCCTTTTAACCAAATATTTTAGTTTATTTAATAAACATTAAATCTAAAAATTTTAAATTTAAAATCTAGAAATTTCAGTGATGATTCAACTCAACGTTCTAGGTGTAAGCTATTAAATACATACTAAAACTGAGCTTTTTAAAGTTTAAACTCTTTAGAATTAAAACATTGATAGAAACTAGGTAATCGATGTAAATTTGGAAAATTTAATAGCCGGGAAAAATTCAATGATTTCCAGAATACTCGAAATAATACTTCAAAAGCAACTTAAAGATTACATTGAGTATTATAAAATAGTAAATTACAAAGTTCACAACAGAGAAAAGATGAATCAAAGCTTAGGTTTTCATATTAGTGGATAAAAACCTATTTTCAAAAGTGAGTCACGTTTTTTAAGTATAATTTCAAACGAACAAAGAACTTTATCTACACTAGGCACACGTTCCTAATAAAAAAATTTCTCTTTGTGATTCTAAATATTACCTTTTGATGTAGTTTAAAATGTCACCGCTGAATAGTCTTTTTTACAGCATCGTATTTTCCAGAAAAAAGTAAAATATATAAATTTTTGGTAACATTTTAATAACCTTTCAGAAAGTACTTTTGTTAACAGGCACACACCCATGCTCTTGATTTTCCAAAAGTATGTGTATAGATAAAGCTTTGGTGTGAATTTCAAATCAAAAAAGCAGTAGTCATTTTTTTTATAGCGGTAATTTATCATTTTACATGGCCTGGTAACATTTAAATTTCAAAAAAAAAACCTCTTTTCCCCATCCGCCATAAAATGACACGTCTAATTATCATTACAAATATAACAAAATTAGTTTCTAATAACTCAATAAATCAGTGAACATTTGCTAACAAGATGTGCTATCTCATATTTAGGAGAAATGACGCAGTAACATGATTTTTAAAAGTATGAAAGAATTACCCATATAGATCATGCTGAAGAAAAGGGAATAAAATTACTTTTTATTATAGAAGCGCTTTCACGATATGCTAAAGTTTATCAATTGAAAAATCTAGATCAAACTACGCAATCTATGGAAGATTTAATGAGTGAATGGGGAATACCAAAGAAAATAACAAGTGATAACGCAGCTACGTTCACATCAAGGGCATTTCAAAATTTATTAGAAAAACATAAAATAGAATATATACCAACAACTCCATTACATCCACAATCAAACGGTATAGTAGAAAGGCTTATAGGGAGCTTAAAGAAAAGAATAATTAAAGCAGTCTCAAACAATAAAAACTTTTACCCAATCATTACTGCTTATAATAGAACAATACACCCTACTACAAAATATATACTTTATGAATTATTCTTTGGACGAATCTTACCTAAAGAAAATTGGAACCATGTCAAGTCAAACTCTTTAAATAAACGACTGGAAGAAAATACAAAGAAAGCAAAAGAAGCAAGAGAAAATATACAAAAACATAAAGAAATGAATAAAAACACAGTAGATAACAGACAAACTTCAAGAATCAACCCACAACCAGGGGATAGGGTAAATTTTAGAACATCACGCGGATTTATAGGGCCAGCAACAATTCTCATAGTCAATAATGAAAGTCATACCGTCCAGCTTTTATTCAAAACTAAAATTCTCAGGCGACATTTTAATGAGATCACGTTTATCTTGAATCCCTTCTTTGTAACAGATGAAGGCGATAATCATATTAACAGTCATGTTGATTGATACATTTCATCACTGCAAAGCAGACATAGAAATTACACCAGCTAATATACCAGTAATGCAGAAAAATTACGGAACTGCTTATGTATTCGAAGATACTTGGACTATTATTAACTACATAAATCTTACATCTCTTATACAAAATGAAATAGACATGTAAAACAGATTAATAAGAATCAAAGAAGTATGTAATAATGTTCACTGTACTGCAAAATATTTCATAATGCATCAAGAAAAACGTCTAAATGAACTATTCGCAAGATTATCTTTATTTTTACATTCAGAGCGCAACAGAAAGAAGAGAGGATTATTCAACTTTGTAGGAACAGCCAGCAAATTCTTATTTGGTACCTCAAACTCTGATGATGCCAATTCTATAAATCAAGAGATAGACAAGCTATATAAACATACAGAAGACTCGCTAGCAGCAATTAAAAATCAAACACTGTATATGAAAGAGACCTTTGATTCATTTACAAAAGAATTCTATATATTTAAAGAAAATGAAAATAAATTAATAAACTGGAGTCTTGGAATATCAACAATGCCTAACAATTATCAAGGCAATCAAATTGTATTACTTAGTCTGCAAGAAATTGATGCATCGCTAGAGGAGTATAAGGCTTATATAACAGACCTATTCAATTCTATAAATATAGCGAGAAATGGAATATTATCACCTGCATTATTAAAACCTGAAATTTTAATAAATGGTCTACAAAGTTTATATAAAAAGCAGCAATACGATGATATGTTAATAAGACCGACAATGAAAAATTATTTTTTAATATTACAAATTATGACGTTTACATCATACATTAAGACAGACGGACTTGTAATAGTTACTAAATATCCCATTATCCACAATGATCCGTACAAAATCCTTAAATACGAACTTTTACCTATCGAAAGACGATTTGGAAACACGGCAATATTAGACATAACCAATCAATATGTACTAACAACCTATGACATATCAAAATATACGACCTTATCGAGTATAAATGATTGTAATCAACTTGGCAATGCAAAAATATGTAAACTATAAATTTTACCTAGGCTAATAGACTCATTATCCGCCTGCGATAGAATATTATTATATGACACGAGCAAATGTAAAGAACATTATTTCTCTTTAACTCATAATTTTGTAAAGCGTATAGAAAATGATAAATTTTATATTGTACCTATAAAAAAAATGTTGTTCAGCGTATTTTGTAAAAATTATAAGAAAGATATAACGATATCACAAGACAGTATTGTAAAGCTTGATGATAAATGTTTTATATCAAATACTGCATATTATTTACATACTTCGCATGGCTCTACTACATATACAACCACACTTTTAAACTTAATACTTAATAAACTATATGAAGATAATTTGAATATAACTCTTCCGTTATTGGCGTTTTTAGAACATGACCTCGGTAGTCTAAGAAATCATGCTTACAACCTAGAACACACTGAAAGACTTTAAGAGTCACACTCACTCCCTGTCGGCGTAAATCCAACTCTTAGTAGAGGAGTAGAGGGGTGAGAGTCATGATAACGCTGCCTTGGAGAGTAGGAGATACTCCCCAACTTTTAAAGCATAATTTACTTGCAATCTGCGATATAAACACAATTATTTAAGGTTAGAAATGTTTATGAGAGATAACACTGCAAGCAGAATCTTTATTTAAGACTATTAATTACATTGTACTACATAAAAATGTACATAATTGGAAAATCCTAACCTTATTTTTAAGAAGCTTATATTTAAAAAATAAACGTATAAACAAGCAATATAATACTTTTTGATAAGTTCCTTTTTTAATTATTTCTCAATATAGTTTTGTAAATGCATTAAATACACATTTTGCTTGTAAACTTACATTTTTTATAATTTTATAACCTAAAATACTTGTGTTTACATTGCGAATTGCAAGTAAATTATGCTTTAAAAGTTGGGGAGTATTTCCTACTCTCCAAGGCAGCGTTATCATGACTCTCACCCCTCTACTCCCCTACTAAGAGTTGGATTTACGCCGACAGGGAGTGAGTGTGACTCGCAAAGTCTTTCAGTGCAGATACAAGACGAAATTGTAAGACTAACATTACAAAGACGAAATCATTCTTTTATTTCAACTGCAATAGATTATTCGGGATACGTAGCTCTCTCTATGATTGCTGCCTTTATCGGGTATAAGTTAAACATACACAAAGTAATAATAATAATCAGTTCTTATCTTTGGGCAAGATTAAATAATTTTTGCTGTTGTCACACGAAACGACTCGACCCTACAGTAACTTACAACCATTGTGCCAACATTACCACTGCTGCAAATGTTTCCTCAATACAACCTTCAGTATCCCCTTCTTATACACCCAACACTCACCTAATTTCTCCATCATTTGACAATTTACTGTAATTTTTTTCGGGACGAAAAATTTTAAGAGAGGGCCTGTAAACAAAAACAAACATTCATAGCACATTCATACTTATATTCATCTTGCACATTATACTCAAGAGTGATTGAACTCCGTACGCATCATATGTTAAGTCTTTTACCTCGAGACTGCGATAGCAAACAATAACGTTATACATTCACGAGAATGCGACACAGGAGAATGCGACGCATTAGAGGCGATCGAACTTTAAACTGCATCACATGCAGTTTAGAGTTCAATCAATCTTTTCCCCGAAATTATAAAAGTATCAATAATATCATACATACGAAAGAATGCAACTGTCTTTTACCATAGTATAAAAACCCAAGAGTCTTTAGCTCGCAAGCTTAATTTCATACTTATCGTTTAATGCTACACTTCGCCTAAAATTATTGTACTAAAGGTTAAGAAGGAAAAATAAAGATAAGTTCAATTCAACACACACACACACACACACATATATATATATATATATATATATATATATATATACATATTTTTTTATTCTTGGATACCTATCCTAAAGAACCAACGACCTAAATTACAAAAATAAGTTATGATAACAATTAAAAATTTATAAAATTAATAAATTAAGTTTATTAAATAAATTTTAATATATTAAACTTTACAAATTAATAAATACAGTCCTAACGGTTAACACACGCACTTGCATGTGTAAGTACCGCTGAAAGTATACGGCGGCTCTCCTTTAGGATAAGTATTTACGTACCAAAATATGAGTAAATTCACAGCAGTACGGTCTAATGCTTCGAAAAACTGAAGTTATGGACAATTGTAAGTAGAAAGGGGGCGAGAACTCCAGACAGTTGTGACGTCACACGGCCCGTCATACTCACCCCCCGGGGGCGAGAATGCCGGTTTTGGGGGACGCGTATGCCGATTCGGTCTGCTGAGAGCCTTATCGCTCGGCCTTATCTCGCTTCTCGATAATCGGGAATTTCGTGGAAAATAATAATAAATAATAAATGTTAATAATAAATAATAAATGTTAATAATAAATAATAAATGTTAATAATAATAAATGAAAAAATAAATGAAAAAATGAAAAAATAAATGAAAAAATGAAAAATGTTAAAATCAGTAGATTATTGAAAAAAAATTATTGAAAAGAATTATTGAAAAAATTAGTAAAATTGAATTTTTTAAGAAATAAGGATTTTTTGAGAGTTTGTCACTTGGTATAATTTTAGAATATTTCAAGTTTTTAATATTATTGATATATTACCGATTTGTATATTTTTATTGTATATATTTACCGATTTTGTATATTTTCCTGCATTTACGAATTTAAAGAGTGATATTTTACAAGTGGAAAAAAGAGAAAAACCCTGAAAATCAACACTACATTGTACAAGTGATGTATATATGTATATATATGTATATATATGTATGTATATATATGTATATATATGTATGTATATATATCTATATATATATATATATATATATATATATATATATATATATATATATATATATATATAAGCTTTACAACTGTATGTGTCTGTGTAACCAGCTAGTATTAACGTATAAGCGTGTGTACAACAACGAGTGGAGATGTACGAGTGGTGGGGGTAATAGCAGCGCCAGAAATAGAATGACCCCCGTTAGAGCGTACGCTACACTTGTGTGGGTGCATGCGTACTCTAAAACTTGGGATGTTTATATTATGACCTATATTATGCTGCACGACCAGTGCATTCGCTCTCGAGTACATTGCTTACCCGTTTTCTCTCTCTCTCTCTCTCTCTATCGCTTTCTCTCTCTCTCTCTCTCTCTCTCTCTCTCGCTCTCTCTCTCTCTCTCTCTCTCTCTCTCTCTCTCTCTCTCTCTCTCTCTCTCTCTCTCTCTCTCTCTCTCTCTCTCATCGTTTCTCCTCGTCGGAAAAGCCGAAGCACGTCGTACGACGCCGAAGACTATGCCCTATAGAATACCCAATGACCGTCTTGCCCGGTATCTCTGTCCTTTTATATCGACTTTAACATACACCTTATGCTTAGATGGTGTATGCGTTACACCAATGTATGAAAAATACTTTTCTCAATTGATTATTAAAAAAAATATATAGTAATATACAATTCATTTTACATAATATTTCTCTTTTAGATGATAGAAAATTTTAATAATAAATGCTAATAATAAATAAATATCGATGATAATAAATTATTAAAAATTATGTTTAAAAATTAGTAAAAATTGAAGAAAAATTTTAATTATAAGAATGAAATATTAACTTTAGAGAAAAAATGATGGAAGGGGGGTATAGAAATAAATAGAGATATATTTGTTTGATACATTTATTTTTATAAAATTATTACAACGACGATACAAGTATATGTTTCGGAGTAATACGACTTTGCAAGTCTTACATGTATTTTTTATTTACATATATATTTAAAGTCAAAAAATATTGGAAGTTATTCACATACTCATACGTACACACGCACACACTGGCATACTCATTACATAATATTTTTTGCCTTAGACACTTGATTGCACTGGGCACATATAATTTCTTTTTTATTTTTTGTTTCTTTTTTTACATTCATGATTCGGTTAAATAATATAAGGCTTAATCTATCATTATCTTTTGCATCGGTTGAAAATAACGTACAAAACATGTTAAGAGAATAATTATGATGTGATAAGACATATTCGAAAAGAATTTCCGTTACTATTAATTTATAGGCACGCGATAAGATAATTATCAAAGAGAGGGATGACTAAATTTTCAGTTTTCTTTTTAAAGATGTAATTTAAAAAGTGAGATAAGAAATGAAAAGATTAAAATTTAAAGAAAGTCGAGAAAAAGTTATTTTTCATATTTTTTTAGGGTATGATAAGGTGATAAAAAGTGTCTGGTAAGTGATTTTTTTTATTTAAAATAAGACAAAATGTATTTTACATTATTTGAGATTCAATTAGAAATTCATTAGAATTGATTTCGGTAAGTTCATCGTAAAATAATTCGTAGTGAAATACAGCTAATTCAAAATAAACAATATCAAAATAAAATTCTAGAAAAACATTGTGTATCGAAGCATCGAATTTGCTTTTTACAATATCTTTAATTTGATACATATTCTTGTATAATATATTTTTCACAATGAGATCGCCGTTTTTTTTCGTAAATCTGAATCACTAACTAAAACTATTAATTCTTGAAGTATGTTATCCTTACAGTCATTAACTTGTTGCACAACACGTTGAATACGATTAAATCGTTCGTCGATGCACACAGTAGCGTCTCTCAATCCGTAAAATGTGCTTTTCTGCATAATTATGGCTGGTGAATAATTTTTTCTTTTCTTGCACTTATTTTCTGCATCATCCTCATCGTCTCTTTTTTTATCCAAAATAATTGATTTTGTTCCGTAAGATGTGGTGAATTTTAAATCTATTTCGTCGAGCTGAGTTTTGGTTGGAGAGTTAAGACCTTCAGATTTAAAATACATACCAATGTCTTGAAAATAATTTTGTAATTTGGACCATTTGGCCGAATCCAAAAGCAAACCATGTAAATTTTGGTTATTTCTTAATTGTATAGATGGTACAAAAGATTTATTTTCTTGATTGAAATGCAATCCAACCGTTGCTCTTTTAGTGGCTGAGTTATTGAGCGGATAAGTGGTTGCAAGTAAAGTAACGTTTGAATACGTTTTCGGCCTATCATTATAAGTTTCGGTCATTATAATTTTTGGTACTTGCTTATTTTTTTCTACTTCTTGGGAAGTCTCGAGATTTATTTTTCTTTTCAGTATAGCTTGATTCATTTTAAACGAAGCAGCCACTATATTTTACTTGAAAATTTTTCACACACTTGTCTGTTAGACCACAAACCCGAAAAAGTCGTAAAATTCAGTATTTTATTATTCTACAGTCGAGTAAAGTATCGAGTAATGCTAAGATGATTCTTAGAGCGGTCAAGTTGCACGACTGTTGAGGCATCAGAAAAACTATGTGATTAGACCCTATAGGGTGTAGGCATACATCGATATGCGCTGCGGAAGCGATAGAATGTTCTCGATAATCTCTTATCTAGTTTATGTATATTTTTTTATCTCGCATTCGAGTAATGATAAAAAAAGAAGCTGGATCGAAAATTAAAAATTTATTGATCGTAAATATTATGCACCGTCTTATTGCGTAAGTGAAATATTTATCTTATATTTTAAAATTAAAGCTAAATTCAATACTTTACGACTTAAACTTTTAAGCTACGGTTTCATATCTTTTGAAAATATATTTGAAAATATATTTGAAAACTCGGAAAAAGAGGGTCAGAGGTTATAAAAATAAGAGTGCCATAGAAAAGAGTATCAGTTCAACTCTAGACTTTACTACATTAGGAAGTGTTTTTCAAAGTTTTTTTCAAAAATTGAAAATTTTTAAAAATTTAAAAATAAAAATGGCATCTAACGATCACTCTGTCGACGATATTCTCGTGATGAACGATGATGAAAAAACGGAAAAATTGCGAAGTGTCGTTGCGCGGTGCGTTGCCTTTTTGTGTATAGGCCAAGAACATTTTAGGCGTGTGTACAATGACGAGTGGTGGGATACGCTAATGTTAATGAGTTTTACAACATTAGCCGGTGAATTAGCTAAAATTTTCGATCAGCGGACAAATCCGCTTGAGATAGCAATGATGTATGACCTAGCATTGCGTCATAGTGAAACAGCAGTTATTGTAGTCGGCGATATATTATCTTACCGATCAAAAACGAAAAGGCACCCCTTTTACTTAAATCGACTGCTTAAAAGATACCGTGAAATAAGTGAGTAATTTTTATTGTATTTATAAAAATATTATATTTATAAAAATATTTATTATTATTATATACTAATCTTTCTTTTATTTTTAGTGAGTAGATTTTTTGAAAACGATCCGAGGGATATACCAGATCACGCTAAAGATTTACACTTAGCGGGTGGTAAAGAAGAAGTGGTGCAGTTGTCACGCATGGTACGCCTGTTGAATGCTGTAGAAGCTGAAAATGGATTCACTTCACCGGATGAGGCAGACGAGGAGACAGAAAAACAAGTAATTAAATTAAATAGCAAAAGGAAACTAGCATCTTTCCGTACGTCATGGGACTGTGAGCCGTCTACTTCAGGGTATAAAAGAATGATTAGTAATGACAAAAAGATTGCCATGGCTGTACAAAAAGGTAATTAAAATAATTAAAAAAAAATGAATATTATAAATATAATATATTGACTTCATGCTTCTAGTTTTTCGGGATAGTCCTCGATTACCATCGGGAAATAGTTTAATAAGTACAGGCCGTGATGTAGCCGATTGGTTGATTATACAATATTATAGTCAACCTAGATTTTATCCTCCCACATCTGACGAAATAGAAAGATTATTTGAATGTTTTCGGGGAGAGCCAGAAGCTTGAAGTTAGATTTTATTTTTCAATATTTTTCATTACATATAAAAAATTTATATACAAATTAAATTTTAATTATTTTTTTGTTTTCAGAAAATATCCAGCAGCAACAACAGTCGCAACAACAGGCGTCACAACAACAGCAGCAGCAAGTCCAGCAACAGCAGCAACAAGTCCAACAACAGCAGCAAGTCCAACAACAACAGCAAGTCCAACAACAACAGCAAGTCCAACAACAACAGCAGAAAGTCCAACAACAGCAGCAGCAAGTCCAACAACAGCAGCAACAGCAACAGCAGCAGCAACAGCAACAAGAGATAGAAAACACGTGTCATGAAGAAGAAAGTGTAACAGTGTGTGAAAATAGTGGTTCTATGAAACAAAATTATAATAACTACGATAATGTGTCGTGTGTTGTGCAAGTAGGTGCAGGAAGAAATAACGAAGAGGAAGAAGAGGACGAAGAGGAAGAAGAGAACAGAATTGCTCATGGTAATGTACCAAAAATTTCTCTAATTAATGAATCTATGCGATACAATCGTAATTTTAGAATGACCTCTCGCGTTTTAGAATTAAAAATAAATCGTCAGGTGGGAGGAAGAAGGTTACGATTCGAAATTAGCCACAAAAAAGTAACGATTCGGCTAAAGCCACAAAAAGGTTCAGATTCGAAATGGGCCACAAAAAAGTTACGATTCGGATAAAGCCACAAAAAGGTTCAGATTCGGGTTTAGCCACAAAAAGGTTACGATTCGGCTGCTTATTTTTTCCTTCGATGTTTTGAATGAGAACGGCTGTTGAAAACATAAGAGTTTGTCTCCTATATCTTAAGTACTCATAAATATTATAATAATGTTTTCATTTTTTTCATGAAGAGGTAATTTTATAAACCTATAGTTTTCAATTTAGTGAGTATAAATCATATATTGAAATATATTATTACTTTTTATAATCTTATTAAATAAAAATTAATTGATTTATTTCATAAATTAAAAATCTCTTTACTTTAACGTTATCAATGTAAGAATAAAAAATTCACAAATTTTATAATTTAATAAAAATTCGCAAACATTAGTTAAATTGACGTGAAATTGTTTATATATATATATATATATATATATATATATATATATATATATATATAAATGTGTGTGTGTGTGTGTGTGTGTGTATTGAAAGGCTTTATATAGTGAAAATATTCATCAACAAATACAATTTAAATTATGAGTCTCTAAGTAAAAAATCAATCATTAAATTTGACAATAAAAACATATTAATTAGATGTTACGATTGATTATTAGCTATCGATGCTGATAAAGCGAAAGATTCACGTATCCTCATGGAAAAAGATTTAATTCCTGCCAAATACCATAAATTCTATAAAAATTTATTACGTTGAAATATATATATATATGATTATTAATTTAATAAATATATTTATATTTATATAAAAAATACTGTTAAGAATCGTTCATTTTGTTGGCATTGCCTCACAGTGTCAATCAATTTTTAATTAATTTTTAATAATTTTATATCACTTTTTAATAAGTATGTTTAACGGGATGTCGGAGCTGCTGGACACAATTTTAGCTTTTATTATTTTATTGATATCTTTTTAAATTTGTAATTTAAACAATTGTAATGACTTATCCGCACTAAAGCTATGTCAATACAATAATTTTTGTTAAAATAAAAATTCATTTGGACTTGTTATTTTTTTATAAGCTTGGAATGGAAATTAAATATCAAGTTCGATAAACCTAACCTCAAAATACTATGTACCGAACAATTGTTTATAACTTTTTATGTACAGTGTTTTGGTAAATTCTGTAAGTTGTCCGCACCCAAGTTTAATATTACCAATTTTCTTACTGTTATGAAAGAATTCGACCCAACGTACCGTTTACTCATGAACTTGGAATTAAAATATTAATGAATTATTTTAGAAGGTAGCGAGCTCCGTCATGCCCTTAAGAGGCGGTCGGGTCTATTCGCCGCTACATATAGGGTGGCGCTGCGGTCAGGTGAGAGAAATCTATTAAATATTTTTTATACAGCTATTTACAATTTTCTGAGACGACAATATACTTTTAATGTTGTCATTTCCTCTAGCCATCTATATGTAGAATAATTATTAATACTTATCTTGTTTGAAAAGTCTGAAATATTGTTATAAAGCGAAAAATGCGATGCAACGTAGGACCGATGTAAACATGCGTGCACCTTCCCTTAGTGCGACAGAGAGAGCAATACTAAAGAATGATGTATGCTAATGTTTACGTCGGCTCTACCTCGCGCCGCATTTTTCGCTTTATAACAATATTTTAGACTTTTCAAACAAAATTAATATTAATAATTATTCTACATATATATGGCTAGAGGAAATGACAAGATTAAAAGTATATTATTGTTTCAGTAAATTTTAAATTGCTATATAAAAAATATTTTATATTTTTCTCTCACCTGACCGCAGCGCCACCAAGCGGCAAGTGGTTCCGACCGCCTCTTAAATCATTTTTATAATATTTTCATGAAATATTTTAAAAGTAATTTTTGTTTTCTTCAACAATTATTTTTAAATTAATTCAGTAAATAATTTAAAACAATTATTACAGTATTCTTTTAAATTCATCAAAAAAGCGAAGATAACATTATTATAGAAGGAATTTTACAATTGATTGCTTTTTCATGGAAAATATGAAAAAATAATTCTAATATTTATGAGTGCTTAGATATCGGAGATAAATTCTTATGTTTTCAACAGCGGTTCTCATCCAAAACATCGGAGGAAAAAATAAGCAGCCGAATCGTAACCTTTTTGTGGCTAAACCCAAATCTGAACCTTTTTGTGGCTTTATCCGAATCGTAACTTTTTTGTGGCCAATTTCGAATCTGAACCTTTTTGTGGCTTTAACTGAATCGTTACTTTTTTGTGGCCAATTTCGAATCGTAACCTTCTTCCTCCCACCTGACGAAATGAGCCTTTACACGGCGAAAATATAATTCAGTGGTTAGAGAGTGCTATGCGCGAAATTGTAGTTAACGTTAAATCAAAGTGCGGCGAAAACTATAAAGTAAGAATTATAATTAGGTCGAAAGAATTTAATAAGGGCGATGCATATTTAAGTTTTCGACACATTACAGATTTAAATTTCGATAGCCTATGGAATTTATTTAGTAGCGTAATTCAAAGCAATAGTGATTTTAAATTAAACGAAACTTTATTATTGGATATCACGTATGTTGAGATACCGATCGGTAGAGGCGGTTCGGAAACGTATAATTTTCTAAGTAATGTTAAAAATGGGGTTTTAAAAATTTCTAATACTGATAATTTATGTTTACCACGCGCGTTAGCATGTGGGGAAATTTTTATGAAACAAAATAGTAGCGAAGAATGGAGAAAATCGTGGAAAAATATAAAAACGTCAGCACAGCAAAAACTAAGAGCATTACAGTTACTCAAAATTTGTAATATAAATTTAAGCGAAAATGAAGGATGTGGAATACGCGAAATTGCGCGTTTCCAACGTTACTTTTCTTGTCAAAATGTATGCATAAAAGTTTACGAATATGAAACGTTTGGAACAGGTGTTTCGCCGATTTATGACGGTAGCGTAGACATACAGCGCGATTATAAATATTTTATAAATATTTTGTATTATAAAACTAGTAAACATTATGATTTAATTTTAAATCTTTGGGGTATGAAGGCAAAAATGTATTACTGTAATCCTTGTTATGTAGCTTATAAAAAAATTTTAAGTCATAAGTGTAACAACGTCTGTTCTGCGTGTAATGGAACACCAAATTGTGCGAATAATAATAACATGGAAAACAAAATCCGATGCGATGATTGTGGGCGTGAGTTTTATTCCCAAAAGTGCTTTACAAATCATAAAAAGGTAGGATCACTTTCGCGAAATGAAAAGAAGAAAAGTAGATGTAAAAAATCAATTTGTGATAGCATAAAGATTTGTCAAACGTGTTTAAAATTCTGCGATGAAACAAAGGGTATCAAACACGAATGCGGGAAAAAATATTGTAAAACTTGTAAAATTACTCATGATATAAATTTATTTTGTTTTATGCCTGTTATTAATAAAAGTAAAAAAAAAAATAGAAAGTCACCGGAAAATTGCTATATCTTTTACGACTTCGAAACGCGACAGGATGAACGATTGGGGGAATCTAACAATACATTTATACACATACCAAATTTATGTGTCGCACAGGTTTGTTGTGAAGTTTGTGTGGGAGAACCAGATATGTGCAGGTTGTGTAGTTTTTGTGGTGTTAGACAACACATTTTTACAGGGGACGAATGTTTAAAGAATTTTGTAAATTTTGCCGTCCGTACAACAAAAAGAAATTTTTCATCTTTTATTTGTATTGCGCATAACGCTAAAAGTTTTGATGTCCAATTTATTTTAAAATACATTATGGATCATGAGAAAGAGTTGGTTCCTCATGTAATATTAAACGGTAGGAATATAATTAAATTACAAGTAGGTTTAACTAAATTCATTGACAGTTTAAATTATATGCCAATGAAACTAGCTAATTTACCGAAAACATTCGGTCTCCCCGAAGGAGAAAAAAAAGGCTATTTTTCTCATTTATACAACACCAAAGAAAACGAAAATTATATAGGACCATACCCTACCTCTTCTGCGTATTCGCCCGACAGCATGAGTACCGACGAGCGCATACAATTTTTCAAATGGTACGATAGCGTAGCACACGAAGAATTTGATTTGAAAAAAGAATTGATAGAATATTGTGTGCAGGACGTAAATATTTTACGACAAGCATGTATCATCTTTAGAAAAATATTTTTAGATATCGCTAACGTCGATCCGTTTAGCGAAAGCGTCACTATTGCAAGCGCTTGTTTCACAGTTTTTCGTAAAAAGTTTTTAAATGCCAACGAAATCGGAATAATACCTTAGTCTGGATATTTAAGAGGGGGACAATATTCTCAAAAATGCGTAGAATGGATGCTATGGCAGGAGAATCTTTTCAAAAAAGAAATTATTCATGCCGGTAGAGCACGCGCTTCTTCTTCTTCTTCTTCTTCTTCTTCTTCTGCAATCGCGTCATATTGTGCCTCAAACCTGTTATAGATTGTGTAGTTACGATCTAAATCATACTCGTAACTTGCAGCTTTTAACGTTTTTCGTGTATAATTACGTAGCGGATCCTCTACGTAATTAAAAATTGATTTAAATTTATCGAGCATTTTTATTTCGACAAATGCCACAATACCTTCTTCGATACCATAGTCGGTATCCAGCATTTGCGTCGCGTTTAAGAATAATTCTTTCAAATTTTTGTGTTGGCTACAGATATTACCGTATCCGTAGACAGGTCTGCCGCATATTCTGAGCCTGGGGTGTTGCTCGAATCCTGTGATTTGACAGTCGCACCGGTTCACAAAACTGCAAGTTATCATTTTTTTAATCCCTTTACAGATAGCTGTAATTAGACTGTTCCATTTAATCGCGAGCTTGAATGGTACCATTCTAAGCTCTGTTTTATGGTATCTCACCGATACTGCATAAAACACTTTTTTTATTTGTAGCCACGACTTTTTAAATACGCCGGATTTTTCTGGCGTATTTTCATAGTAGCTACTGAGGTTTATAATACTGTGTGCGTATCTTCCGTTTACATTTCTTTCCTCGTTTATATTGATTATACGGTTATTCACGTCTAACCGATAATCTTTACTAACGTAGTCCAGTCTCCTATTCCATTTGGCGTGATTTTCGTCGCACACTATGTTGAAATAACGTACATAGCATTCTCGTAGATATAACTCGACAAACGCTACTAATCCGACGTCCATACCGTGATTATATTCAGGATCAGGATGGTCCATGTCCGCCAGGTGATATAATCCGCAGTATTGTCCCAGCATTTTCTTATGATGCGAACAATACTTTTCTTTACCACTTATCACAATTCTCCCGCATTTTCTCGCTGGTTGCGATATACATGTAATTACACTCCCCGCACATTCTCTCACTCTTTGAAACGTGAAAACTCTTATTACCCTGTTAGCTATCGTACTCACTATGTCGTTCCATAGCAAGACTATTCGCCCCGGGAGAAGACTCGACTCCCACGCGTTATATTCTATGTACAACGCAAAAATTAAAGTTTTGAAAAAACAAAATAAATTCAAACTCATTTTGACGTTTTTTTTATAAAAAAATATTTCAAACTTGATATCTAGGATAGCGGACCCAAAAATCAGTCTGACGTCTAGTATTTTCGGAAAAATATTTAAGAGTGAAAATAGACAAAATCGAAAAAAATCGTTTACCCCTCTATTTTTCATTTTTTATAACTTACCAAAAAAAAAGTTTATGTGAGGGTGGAATAGGTTAGCATATGGATTTTATTACACCTTAGAACATCCTTTAAAAATTTTCAATTCCGTCTTGTCGCATACTTTTACTTTTGAACGCTCAACATGCGAAGTATTGAACGACACATGGTTAAAATTTTTTGACCATCTCAGTCAATATTTCGCATGTTGAGTGTTTAAAAAGAAGAGTATTAAGTTTTCATTATCTGCGAAAATTTTCTATCATCTAAAAGAGGAATATTATGTAAAATGAATTGTATATTACTATATATTTTTTTTAATAATCAATTGAGAAAAGTATTTTTCATACATTGGTGTAACGCATACACCATCTAAGCATAAGGTGTATGTTAAAGTCGATATAAAAGGACAGAGATACCGGGCAAGACGGTCATTGGGTATTCTATAGGGCATAGTCTTCGGCGTCGTACGACGTGCTCCGGCTTTTCTGACGAGGAGAAACGATGAGAGAGAGAGAGAGAGAGAGAGAGAGAGAGAGAGAGAGAGAGAGAGAGAGAGAGAGAGAGAGAGAGAGAGAGAGAGCGAGAGAGAGCGAGAGCGAGAGAGAGAGAGAGAGAGAAAGCGATAGAGAGAGAGAGAGAGAGAGAAAACGGGTAAGCAATGTACTCGAGAGCGAATGCACTGGTCGTGCAGCATAATATAGGTCATAATATAAACATCCCAAGTTTTAGAGTACGCATGCACCCACACAAGTGTAGCGTACGCTCTAACGGGGGTCATTCTATTTCTGGCGCTGCTATTACCCCCACCACTCGTACATCTCCACTCGTTGTTGTACACACGCTTATACGTTAATACTAGCTGGTTACACAGACACACACAGTTGTAAAGCTTATATATATATATATATATATATATATATATATATATATATACATACATATATATACATATATATACATATATACATCACTTGTACAATGTAGTGTTGATTTTCAGGGTTTTTCTCTTTTTTCCACTTGTAAAATATCACTCTTTCAATTCGTAAATGCAGGAAAATATACAAAATCGGTAAATATATACAATAAAAATATACAAATCGGTAATATATCAATAATATTAAAAACTTGAAATATTCTAAAATTATACCAAGTGACAAACTCTCAAAAAATCCTTATTTCTTAAAAAATTCAATTTTACTAATTTTTTCAATAATTCTTTTCAATAATTTTTTTTCAATAATCTACTGATTTTAACATTTTTCATTTTTTCATTTATTTTTTCATTTTTTCATTTATTTTTTCATTTATTATTATTAACATTTATTATTTATTATTAACATTTATTATTTATTATTAACATTTATTATTTATTATTATTTTCCACGAAATTCCCGATTATCGAGAAGCGAGATAAGGCCGAGCGATAAGGCTCTCAGCAGACCGAATCGGCATACGCGTCCCCCAAAACCGGCATTCTCGCCCCCGGGGGGCGAGTATGACGGGCCGTGTGACGTCACAACTGTCTGGAGTTCTCGCCCCCTTTCTACTATTGTAGTCTTATTTTCGGAAAAATATGAAAAAAGAACTCCTTATTGAAGAGTAAATAATTCTGTCTGGAAATGTCTTTAATAAATTCACAATGACTTAAATGAAAGCAGAGAAAGCAGGCTTTAGTTTGCTAGTTTCCGAATTAAAAACTAATAATTAGAACTAAAGTTATGCTTGTTTAAAGTTGAGCAGTAAGAAAATACCAAAAATAGTCTCAATTTTGAAGGATGGTGATTCTTAGTACTCTTTTGATGCTTAATTTTAAACAAGCATAACTTTAGTTCTAATTATTATTTTTTAATTCGGAAACTAGCAAATTAAAGCCTGCTTTCTCTGCTTTCATTTTAGTTATTGTGGATTTATCAAAGACATTTCTAGACAGAATTATTGACACTTCAATTAGGAGTTCTTTTTTCATATTTTCTGAAAACAAGACTATAATCGTCCATAACTTTACTTTTTCGAAGCGTTAGACCGTGCCGCTGTGGATTTACTCATATTTTGGTACCTAAATACTTATCTCGAAGTTGCATCAAGATCTGTGACCCGCAACTCAGACACTCTCCTGGTAAGTTAGAAGAGTGGAAGAGAGACCCAGGAGAGCTGATGCATGCAGTGCGAGGAGCTTGTGACTTTCGTCACTCTTGGATCAGCTCTTTCACGGAAAAGTCATACTTTGCTCAAGACAGCAACGGTCGATAGGCCAACGCATTGTCTCAAGCAAAGCAGATTCTACACATGTTAACGTGCCTTATTGTAACTCGTACAGTTATAATTTTGTATATTTTTTAAATAAAGAGCTTATCTAAGCAAAAAGATTCCTCTTCTATTAACCCAGTGTTAAGCCTCGAATGTTAAGACATTTGGTTCTTAACAAAAACGGGCTTTACACCTAATAAACTCAAAAATTACTAATACTTTTCCAATAAAAATGTCTGCTATAGCTAGGCAAGATGTCCTAGCTATAAACGACTTTAACAAAACAACAAAGACATAAAAAGAGTTTGCACAAGCTAGGCATGGCACGCTAGCTTGTAACGGCTCTATAATTAATAGACAACGTTAAAATGATTATTAAAATAAATAATTAAATTAAATAATAGAAGGGAACGTTACAATCTTATAAATGACTACCCAAAAAGTCGATGACAAAGAGTTTCTGCTCACTGAAGAGAAGTTAAGATTATACGCTAACAATTGAAAAGAATGCGAACAAAGAATTAAGGATTTAGAACAAACACTCGAAGATCGTGAGAAGAAAATTTTAAGTGAAGCAGAATGGTTAAGCCGGACCCAATGGATTCGTTGAGCGTGGAAAAGGACTGCTTTCAAATGCTTGAAAGGGAACTTAAAAGTGAAAGAAAACGTCGAGAAAATCTCGAAATTACTATATCGGACACTGCCTCTAGTGCATCAAATTTTTCCTTGGCACAAATCAATGGAACAGATTTAGGATCTCAGAATAAAATGAACTCGACGTTAAGAGGCCGCCGTATCTCTGTCCTTTTTTAATTAAAAAATTGATTTTTTTTCCAAAATTAGCAACTAGAGGCAGAAATAAAGAGATGGTTTCGATGTGTTTAATAAAATGTAATATTTTCTCTGATCAGGATAAATTAATTTTATCGCTTTGTTTTTAAGAAAAGTTGGAATAACTTAGAAAATAAGAAATTAGTGTCAAATAATGGGATTTTCAAGTTATTCCAACTTTTCTTGAAAATAAAGCGGTGGAATTAAATTATTCTTATCAGAGAAAATATTGCTTTCTATTATACGAATCGAAACTATCTCTTTATTTTTGCCTCGAGTTATTAGTTTTTATAAAAAATAAATTTCAAACAGATTCGGTAAAACAGGTAACGGTGTCAGTATACGGCAGATTCTTAAAAACAATAAATGAAACTGAGGAGCTGACGGGTGACATGTTGAGTCAGTTAGCAAGAATGCGTCGTGAGATAGATCATATACGCGCAAATCGCTCAACATCTCCCACACCGCAAGTGCAGCAAACATTACCATCAGGCCAACTATTAAAACTTAATAATAATCTAGCAGAACCACCGAATTCATGGACCGTGCCACCAAATATTTATATAAAACAGGCTCTAAATAGCATACCAAAGTTCGACGAAACAAATTTAATACTTTTCGATAGGGCATGAAATTGTACTACTCAAATAGTTCCTTAGCCTTTCGAAAAAGAATTAGCAAAATTATTGAAAAATAAACTTGAAGACAAAGTATTTTTGCCTCTACGGAAACTCTGAATGATTTGCGAGATAAACTTGACCGAATTTATAAGGAAGGAACGAGTCATTGCTTAATTTTATTATACGAATTGTTGACCTTAAAGAAGCCATTATCGATCGAAAATGTTTCGACGTCTACAATGAATTAACTCGCGATAAATTTTGTGAAATTGAAGGAGATATAATCGAAATATTTCGAGACGGCTTACCACCAGAATTTAGGCAAAGACTTAGAAGTCCAACAAACTGAACTCTGAACGAAGTATTCGACGACACAATCACGGTTGATAAACAAATTGATAGGGACGACCTGAAGCATGGATATAAGATCAACGAAAGAAATGAAAATCCTTATAAAAACAGACGAGATACAAATGGAGCAACAGCTGTAAAACCGGATGTGCCACGAGCAACCATATCTAATCAGGAAAGATACAATTAGACTAACAGCCAATCAAATGACAGAAACAAAAGTCATATTAACAATTATCAGATAAAAGTATGTACCTATTGCAAAAACAGAGGTCATATATGAGAAAAGTGCCATAAATTAAAATGGGTCAAAGAGGATCAACAAAAAAATGAGACGAACGCTCCAGTGAAGGGCGCTCCTAGAGCGACAACAGTGAAAGCGCGACCAGTGAACGTGATTATAACAGAACTTAGGTCTACATCGTCAACTTAGAAGAAACCACGCCAATCGTCATTGCGGAATCCCCACAATTTCTATACGATTTCGTTGAAGCTATGGTCGATTCAGGTGCGTCCAAAATAGGCGTCTTTCACGGTGACGTAATGGTTGCCCTGGTGAAAAAAATCAAGTGACAAATCACCTGATTTCTCAGGTGATTCATCATGCCAAAATATCATGTACCGATTTTTTCGGTTTTTACATGTTACAGTCAATTTAAAACAATTTTTGAAAATTTTTGAAATTTTTGAACTTAGAAATTTTTTTGTAAAATTAGTCAAAATTTTTTCTAAGACCAAATTATTTAAAAAATTTTCTAAGTTCGGAATTTTTAAAAATTTTCAAAAACGGTTTTGAATTGACTAAGCATGGTTTGAAACGTGTAAAAACCAAAAAAATCGTTACACGATGTTTTGTCATGATAAATCAGGTGATTTATCACCTGATTTTTTTTGACAGGGTGACGAATCAAACTGACCATTGTTGAGTGGAATATCGGAAACCGATATACCTTCGATTGGTACGTGTATCATCGACATATATGGATTCGCAACAGAGGTCATTCTAGTTGCCAATGGTTGTCCAATGAAAACAGAAGTAATTATAGGTTCAAACTTCTGTGAGCAGTACGGCACAAGCCTTGATTTCTATCGAAAAACACTAATTTTCGAGGACGAAATCTTGCCTTTCGTAAATTGAAAAGACGTTAAAAGAATACCTGCTCTCGCAACTGCAATCGTACGTTTCCCACTGAACAATCCAGGAGAAGAATATGGCTATATTAGAAAAATAAAATTTAACAAAAAAGGTATAGTGGCAGGAAACGTCATGGCAATCAACGACAGAGGCTACGTTGACAGGAAGGTATTCAATACAAATATCTTTGATATTGATCTAACAATAACACCGCTAGCTCTGGAACCAACATAGGAATATTATTAGCATCGTAACGAGAAAATTTTGATAGACAAAGATAGCACTCTCTTCATGGATACAGAAGATATAAAAGGAGTTAACGTTACGAATCAAACACCTTCTCTTGCTTCCTTGCAGGCCAATGTAGACGAGGTCAGCCGAGGAACTAATCAACGACTTAATTACTTTCGAGTATGGTAAAGAATACGATCGATTTTTTCAAAGGTGCTACTCAGACAGTTTGCTCACCTTCCGAAGAAGACCTTAAAATTCGAGGAAATATCATTCCTATACCTAAGCTTCCTGTGCAAGTGTTACCCAATTCTGCATCGTCATGCGTTGAATCCAAAAATTCTTCGCGCGACACGGTAGACGATGACTCTCCGAACTCTATCGCAAATCTAATCGAATCCCCCAGTCGAAATCCAGAACCGTCATACGCAAAGTCGGTAAGCGACGGTGACAATGTGCAACATAGCATCTACTAGACTTAGGCTAAGCCCGAAGAAGCTCCATGCAACACGGTAAGCACAAGTCTAACAGAAGGAGAAATTGAAATATCAGATAACGAAAGTACAGAAACCACTGAAGAAGATATAATAATTCGAGATTTCCTACTAGGTGCAAATTTGCTGGACTATGTAAAAATAAATCAGGTGAATCAACCAATTGAAACTTATGTAAATTACTCTAAAATAGAACCATGCATCAACAGAACTATTTGAGACATAAATACTGTCACTGAATTCTACGTTAAGCCATATAAAAAGGATTATCGAAGTTCGAAACACAAAAATTTAGAGTGAGTATACAATGCTACCGTCAAAAGCAGTACAATGTATATTAAACGACATATCTAAAAACCATAAAGCGGAAGAAAAAAAAGCAAGGCTGCAGAAACTCATTGAAAAAATCGCTGATGTTTTCCATTTGAAGGGAGAACCCCTCTCTGCGACTAACATAATCGAACATAAAATTGAAACCTACGACGAAGAAACAGTGAACGTAAGACAGTATCCAATACCTCAAAAATTGCAAGAAGTCGCTTATGAGTAAATAACTAAATTGCTAGAATCACATATAGTCCAAACAAGTGAATCGCCTTTTAACAGCCCTCTTTGGGTTGTCAAAAAGAAAGATGGTGTCGACGGGAAGCCACAATGGAGAGTTGTCGTCAATTTCCAAAAATTAAATGCGAAGATCAAGCCGTATCCATATCCAATCCTATATATTACACATTTAGTCGAGCAGCTCGCTTTTTTATCGTCCTGGATATGTATTCAGGTTTACATCACTCGATGATTAGAGAAGAAGACCGTGAGAAAACAGCCTTTTCTACTTCTCATGGTCACTTTTACTTCAAAAGAATGCCTTTTGAAATTCGAACAGCAGCAAGTACTTTTCAAGAATTAACTAAGAAAATATTAGGGCATAAACCGTTAGATTTAAGCTCATAAGGAAAAGGGAAACTAGAATATATTGATGACGTTATACTGTCTGTAGAAAATCTAAACAATCAAGACGAATTATTTCTGGAATTTGCAGAAACCTTGAGAAAATCTAACCTAAAATTAAATCCCTGAAAGTGACAATTTTACTAAACATCAGTGACATTCCTTGGTCACGAGATTAGTCATAAAAGCACGAGACCAGACCCAAGAAAGACCCAAGCTGTTGAAAAATTCCCTCGTCCACGAAATCTTAAGGGAACATGGCAATTCCTTGATCTGTGCGGATTTTATCTACGTTTCATCCTAAATTTTAAAACGATCGCAAAGCCATTGACAAACCTTTTCAAGAAAGTTATAGCTTTCAATTGGTTAAATGAACAGAAAATAGCTTTTGAGACGCTCAAAAACTGCGTAATTGATAAACCAATTTTGCAACATCCAAACTTCGAAGAGGAATTCTTTCTAACGACAGACACCTCAGACTACACAGTCAGTGGTGTCCTATATCGAAGGAAAAAAAATTCAGATGTACCTGTAGCTTAGGCAAGTTGATTGCTTACAGAATCCGAGATAAATTAAAGCACTATCAAAAAGAAACTACTCGCAATGCGATTTTGCGGTGTTCAATTAGACTATTGTCTGATTGGCCGACATTATACCTTTATAACTGATCATCAACCTCTCGTTCGGCTGCACAAAATAAAGGATTGTACATCTAAATTTAAAAAATGGTATTTTGAATTAAGAGAAATTTGACTTTACAATCAAATATCTTCCAGGAAAAATTAATTTCGTGGCCGATGGGCTATCACGTGACCCTCCGGATAACAAAGTGCAAAACGTGTACAAATCGGAAACTAAAGAAATCACCGAGATAACATCCGAGGAAATCCCAAGAAAACCGGTCTATGGAGTAAACGCTATAGAATCAATCACAACTGAAACCCTGTTTAAAAATAATGACTTTCTAGCAGTAAGAAACAATAAGGATAGTTTTTATATGTGCCAAAGCAAACAAGACATTAAACCAAACAATAAAGTAATATCTGTACGACGGTTAACGCGCCAAGACGGGGACGAACATATATATTCTTTTGACTATGAAGACAAGATACCCTTCGACGGCGCACTAACAAGCGTAAAATTGACTAAAATCGAGCAAGACAGATATCAACTACCAGCCGACGAACTGTCACGAACGCTAGACATCCTTAAGGAATCTTTAGAAGCTACAGCAAATAAACCAGTCGAAGATGCTCACGGAACTGACGATACTATAAACGAAAATATAAATATTTCTGAGGATCATCAATCGCTTAAGGACGAATTAAATTCAAATCCGTCGTTGAAACTCCTCTGTCTATTGAATATGAGATAGGCTGAGACGAGTCAAATCGACCTCGAACATCACGAAATATAATTGAAACGAGAGATAATTTTCTCGTGGCAAAAGACAATTTGACCTATTTTATAACACAAAAAATCAACCTCTCGATTAAGGAGCATTTTTTCTGCTAGAAGAACAGAGACTTACGCTCTTGCAAGATATTGCCCTAAGAGCAAAAGTCACTAAAAATGACAAAAAGATTCTGATGGCTTTACCAATTATAGAAAATTTGCAAATACAAAGAGACAGAGAAATTTTCAAAGATGCTATTCTTTCATTACTACACGTATGTCAAACAACATCTTTTGTATCTTTGAGGATTTCAAAAACTGAACAGATAGACAACATCACGTAGAATCAAATCGTAGATCTGTTAAAAGATATCTTTTCAGATTCTCAAACTAGAATAATGATCTGTAAAAATCTGATAAAAGTACTAGAAGTAGATCCACGCCAAGAAATTGTACGTGAAATTCACGAATCGCCAATAAACGGTCATGAAGGTATGACGAAGACGTATAACCGAATCAGACAACATTATTTCTGGCCAAATATGAAAGCGGGAATGCAAAATTTTATTAACACTTACCGAATTTGTCAATTAAATAAACTTGTTAGAAATACAGTGAGACAACCTATGGTGTTGACAGGCACACTGGGTTCTAGCTTCGAGAAAATTTCGTTAAATATCGTAGGTCCATTGGATAAGACCAGAAATGGGAACATGTACATTTTAACAATGCAAGATTTACTAACGAAATTTTGTATAGCTGCCCCTTTAGATTAGATTACATCAACGGCAATCGCTGATGCTTTTGTGAAACGAATCGTTTTTATTCACGGGTCTCTAAAGATAGTTCTGACGGACCAAGGTAAAAATTTTATTAGTTCATTAATAAAAAACGAAAATATGTAAAATTAAAACATGTACAACCAATGCATTTCTCCCTCAATCCAATGGATCTATTGAGCGAATGCATCATTCGTTAAAGGAATGGCTAATGAACTATTTTTTAAATATACGACAATGGGATGATTGGTGTGAATGTGCAACATTTTCCTACAATATCAGCGTTTATGAAGGAACGAAGCTCACTCCTTTCGGATGCGTATACAGGAAGATAGTTTGTACTCTATCAGCGAGGGAGGTATTGGGAGAAAATACTACAGATACTTATTATGACTATCTAACTAGATTGAGCTCAAAATTGTTAGAAATACACGAACTAGCTAGACAAAATCTGAACAACGAAAAGAGACTTCCTAAAGAATAAAAATGTTGGATAATGGTAGAGACATTAAGGTTTCTTTTAAGAACACTACTAAAATTGTGCATCCAAATAAAATGCGCTTAACGAGACTAAGATCTGAAAGTTCGATCGATAATGATCAGAGCTCTACATTTGACTAAGAATTTCTTTTAGTTAATACACGCAATAATTATCAGCATAAACCTGCATATTTTTACTCTTTGACTTCTTTGCTTTATGACATATATACATGTTTTTTATGCAATAACGAATAAGAAAGCTTTAATAAAAGTTGGTAAATTTACTTTATTTAATCACACGTCCATAAAATTAATCTTCATATTTTGTACAAATGCTTATAATTTCAATTAATTGCGCAATGCGATAGCCATATCTGTACCAGCGGGAACAAATCAGTCTGCATATAATTTTAGGTTAATTTTCTCTGTTATAGGAGGATGAACTGCAAATTAATACTCTTTTTATGCGCTTATATTTGAATGGCCGTCACCTTTACGGCATATGAATGTGGATCTGCCACTCCCAACATAATAACTATAGCACTCATAGACGTTGGAGACTGCGGATCATCCAACTCAGAACCTGCTGAAAAAGAAATCTACTTACAGCTACTTCAACATACCCAATATTTCACGGTCCAAGCCTATCAATGTAGAATAAAGGTGGAACAGGAAATCACCTATTGCAGTATGCGTTCACACAACTCAAAAGTAAAAGGAGGCTCTACCACATCCATGGAACTGGCAACAAGAGAAGTATGCGATGATCTCGTTAGATATGGCCAGTATAAATATGGACATTCGATAATAAATAATCTGTTGGTAAACGCGACTAATAGAAGGACTGTCACAGTCGCCGGAACGTTGGACACAAACGGATATTGTGAGGGTACAACTTACAATGATAATGGATATGGATACGAAAAAGTAGTCGTGTCTGCGAAATTAGAGATCAAAGCAACAGAGTATGAGGTCACCGTAGACAATAAAAAGATTATGGTGATCCTAAGCACCGGAACTCGATGCAGCTACACCAGCGGTAAATGCATCAACGAGGAAGAGAGATGTATTTTCTAGACTACAGTAATGGAATCCACATGTAAGTTTGATGACCTCACCATTCTATATGAAGGTATAGAGACATGCATGACTGATCACAACTTGAACGCTCCCGTTATCTACTTTTATAATTCAACTGGAAAAATAAATTTTAGTCCAACCAAAACCGGAGAAGAGACGCTGCGCGGATATAAATTTATTAAAACGGAACAAACAAAATTATCTATTTTAGAAACCACAAGAGGCAAATCATTCACAACCCGAAAAAGCTTGGAGATACCAGATATCATCCTCTCTACATATTTCAATGCAAAAATAATGAATCTCGGAAGACATCTCGATAAACAACTGGAATCGATATATCGTGACATAGCTCTGCACAGATGTATATTGGAGAAGCAAATCATAGAAAATGCTCTGCCTCTGGCGTTCTCAAACCCAGACCTTTTTGCCCTGAGCGTTATGAAAAAGTAAGGTTATTTAGCAATAGCAGTATGAGAAGCCGCCCATAGCATTCAATGTGTACCACGGTCCTCTAAAATAAGATAAACGGACTCATACTACTACGAAATACGAGTAGTTTGTGATGATGAAGTTTACTTCGCCAAACCTATCAGCAAAGTATTAGCACAAATAGGAACAGTTAGGGATTGCAACGCACTCATACCAAGTAGCTTTAAAATTAGCGAGATATGGTTTAAGAGCAGGCTGGATTCGCTGCCCTTGTCTAATTGAGATTTTTGTTATTTACTCAAGTATTAATCGGTGTATCTGCAAATTGAAGGTTAAGCGCAATAGATATTATTATGACAAATATTCATGCGCAAGAAAAAAAAGATCTACTGCTTTGTTTTTGAGAAAAGTAAGGAACGCGAAAATGTTATAAGCATAAACTTTTACTTCGGTTAATTTTTTTTTCTTGTGCCTAGATGTTTATAATAATAATATCTACTGCGCTCAACCTTTAATTTGAAGATACACTGATTAATACTCGAGTGAATAACAAAAAACTCAATTGTTACTCGGTCGGTATCAGATTCTACTCCGGCCTGGTCAGGGGAATCCTCATACCGACATAGAGTTCTACCTTATCTACATTTAAATTAGAAATTTTAATAAAAATTTAACTATTCATGACTGAAATTCGTAGGAGAGGCACATTCCTAACATGCCAAAGAATTTATTGCAACGTTAAAAAACAACATAAGGGTAAAGATGAAAGCGAAAACTGTTTAATACGATTAACTTTTCAATGTAGTTATGAATAATCGTATTATGCAGTTTTTGTCTTCATTTTCACTTTTATTCTGTCTTTTGACGTTGCAATAAATTCTGTAGGATGTCAAGAATGTGCCTTTTCTATGAATTTCAGTCAAAAATGGTTAAATTTTTATTAAAATGCATAATTCAAATGTAGATAAGGTAGATCTCTGTGCCGGTATGAGGACACCCCTTTCATTTTTTCAGCCACGAAGGTAAACCTATCGCAATTTTTGAAACGGTTTGTCTAGCTGACCTAGGAACATGCTAATATCTCAGAAGTTTTGGAGAACGGAATATATACACCGGAAGACCTAGAAAATTTACGAGAACATTCTATCTTTCCAGCCGAAAAACCTGCAATGCTAGAAGCAATAGCCAGATGACTCAACGATAGAGACGCAAGAACGCGCTCTGTAAAATTTAACAACCTGTTGACACCCTAAGAGATGGATACAATAATGAAATCCACACTTAATAAAATGTGGAACGGGTTCTGAAAATTTGACCAAATCTCGGCAGGGATAATATCAATTGTCCTAATATGTCAAGCAATTAAACTAGTCTTCAATACGATAATCCACGAGTATATCCGCAGTGACAATTAAACTCTCATTGCTTTGTTCTCACGGTGCGAGTGTTACATCCGCATAAAAAAAATAAATATTCAGGTTAAACTGAGAATCAGTAATAAACGGTTTTATTCATTTTTGATCCCATTGAAAAAAAATCCATTTATTCAATATTTATATTTTAATGAATTAAAAAAAAATTTTTTTTTTCGGATTTCAGTTAAATCTAAATATTTATATTTTTGTCTCAAAAATAAACAATTTTTTCATTAAAAATTTTTTTATATCATGCCTATTTTTTGAGATAAAAGCTATTAAAAAAAATCGTTTTTTTCATAAAAAATAACCATAACTACCGTAAAATCGATCATGGATGAGCTTTCTATAGTAATAAATTATTTTGAAATAATTTCAAGTTTAAAACTTAAGAAATTCATCTAAAAATCACATTTTTCATTATTTTTAATTACATTTTTATTTTTTCCAAGGGATCGCCAAGGATGTTGATTCCAAGGATGTCCAATCTGAAATTTTTAGGCTATATTTATACATATATTACCTGCTCCAATGAGTTTTTTGGACATGGGATCATGGTTCGAAACCTTAAAAAGTGGTATTTCAATGTTTCAAATGACTTTAGCTCAGTGGATAGCTACATTAGAACTTATGAATTACTTTTTTCTTAAAATTCAGAATATTTTGAACAAAAAAGTTTCTCAGTAATACATTCTCAAAATGCAACCCAACTGAGTAATGTAAGCCTAAAATTAGTCAAAACTGTCAAAAATATGGTTTTAGCCCAACTTTGAAGCATTGTAGCTCTGAATATGTGTACTAATGAAATCTATAAAAATTCTGAGTAGTTCATAATATGGAAAAGAACCATTATACCAATTTTAGGTGGCAAAAAATTTTTCATTCTTCGATTTGGCAGAGAATGGGCGTTATATATATATATATATATATATATATATATATATATATATATATATATATATATATATATATATATATATATATATATATATCTTCCTATATTATATAGTTATATTAAAAATTAAGATTCAGCAGCCTCACTCCCCTGCCCCCCCAGGTTTCCCCACAGCCCCCCACAATGGTTTTTTAAGAACCCCAACAAAATAACGTAAAATTGTTTGAAATCCTACGATATTTTATAACTACTCTCCCCCTCTATATCCCCCCATGCCCCCTGTGCCCCCCCGTTGTCCCCGCATTCCCCCACATCACCCCCCACTGGCCCCCACTCGTATAATGATTTAACAGTTTATAACTTTTATTAATTATTATATGCTAATTAATATAATGTGGTATATCTAATGAAACTATAGATTTGAATAGGAAAAAATTTAATAAAATGTATAAACAATTAAATGATGATCAAAAAAATATTTTCAAACAAATAATAAATAATAAACAAAAAATATTTTTCATAGATGAACCGGAAGGTTCTGGAAAAATTTCTTTATAAAAATATTAATATATTACTATATAAGTGTAAAAAAAAAATTTTTATCCATAGCTTGGACAGGTATAGCTTAAATTTTATTACCTAAAGGTTTAACGAGTCATAGAACTTTCAGATTACCATTAGATTTAAATAACATTGAAAGTGCATTTTTGAAATTTGATTCAGATTAGAAGAAGCATTAATGATTCCCAAAAAAGCTTTAGAAATTGTAGACAAAACATTAAAGGATGTTTGTCGTAATGATAAAAGTTTTGGTGAAAAAATAATAATTTTAGGTAGAGATTTTAGACAAATTTTACCAGTATTAAAATATGGAAAAAGAAATACTATTATTGAAGAGACTATAAAGTATTCAAATCTTTGGCCTTTATCTCATATTTTTAAATTAAAAAAAACGTAAGATCTAATGACGACAATTTTTCTTCATTTTTATTAAATATCGGAAAAGGAAAAGTTGATCCATTCATTATTCCAAAAGAATGAAAAACTAATAACGTTTGTAATAAAATTTATAAAAACAATAATGAAATTTCTTGTTTTTCTAAAAATGTTATTTTAAGTACACATAATGAAGAAGTAAACATTTTAAATAATAAAATATTAAAATTAATTAACAATCAAACAATAACTGATTATAGTATTGATTATGCAACGTATAAGGAGGTAGATCAAACAGATGATAATATTCATTTAAATTATCCAATAGAAATGTTGAATAATATAAGAGAAAAATTACCTCTACACGAATTAAATTTAAAAGTAAACGCAATTATAATGCTAATTCGAAATTTAAGGGGAGACACAAGTAAAACACACAAAAAATGAGGTTTTTTAGTTTTAACTTTTGATCCGTAGCGCCTACAATGTTATCCATGCGTAATGTTGTTCAAAATCATCTAAAGAATCTATAAAAAAATTTTCAGCTCGAAATATTAAAAACTGTGGGACTAGTTCCATTTTAACGACTGCTCGATTCAGTGATAAGTGAGGAAGCGTTAAAATGGAACTAGTCCCACAGTTTTTAATATTTCGAGCTGAAAATTTTTTTATAGATTCTTTAGATGATTTTGAACAACATTACGCATGGATAACATTGTAGGTGCTACGGATCAAAAGTTAAAACTAAAAAACCTCATTTTTTGTGTGTTTTACTTGTGTCTCCCCTTACGTATTAAAGATGGATTATGTAATGGAATACGATTAAAAATAACTAAATTATTTAAATATAATATAGAAGCTGAAATTATTATAGGAGAAAATGAAGGAAATAAAGTGTTTATACCAAGAATAACATTAAATACTAACGAATCATCGTCATTACCGTTTATTTTATATAGAAAACAATTTCTTATTGTTCTAGCGTTTGCAATAACTATAAATAAATCTCAAGGACAAAGTTTTGAAAATGTTGGTATATATATTAAAAAACCTTTATTTTCTCATGGTCAATTATACGTTGCTCTTTTGCAATGTAAAAATGCAAATAAAGTGTTTATTCAAAATGAATCAGACAATAATGATACTGTACCAAATATAGTCTGGAAAGAAATATTAGAAAAATAATTTTATTATAATTTAACATAAAATTTTGAAAATTTATTAATATTAAATTTTATATTCCTACATTAATTATTTTTAACAAATTATATAATAATTTAATTTTTATTTCTTACAGGTTACATTTATATTAATTATTAAACTAATAATAAAATTAATAAATATTAAAATTACAATATCACTATAAAAATTAATAATAAAAATTTAAATATATAAATAAATAATATAAACGAAAATGATGGAATGGAATCCATTTGAAGGAAATCATGTTGAAGTAAATGATGTTATCGATCAACAAACAATGGATTATTGAAATAATCAAATTGAAGACCACTTAAATTATGGAGAAGAATATGAATATTATTTAAAAAGCCTAAATGATAATATTTCAGAAAATACAGAAATTTCTCGATTAAATAATATTATTAATTCATATATTAGCGAGAATGAAGTAAAAGTTGAATACAATAATTGGAATAAAGTACCAGAATATTATAAATGTTACGTCAATAAAATTATAGAACATAAAATCCAAATACGTGAACCAATAACAGAATATTATATTAATCAAAATTATCAAATTTATTCTAAATATTAATTACGATTAGCTAATATTATTAAGAAAATATTAGATTAAAAAATTATAAAAGTAAGTATTGTATGAAGTAAGTTTAATATTTCAAAATTATTTTATTTTATATATATACAAATTAAAATTATTAAAATAATATGATTTAATGATCTCATAAATATTAATAATGATTACGACACTTATTTTTGAATATTAAAGTAAACAAATTTTTAAATTTTAGTATAAAATGTTGATATATCTGTGAAAATGTAAATAAATATTTTCGCGTGTTCCCACATTATTGCTGAGCAGAAAAAAAAACAAGTTAAAAAAAAATATTAAAACAGCAGTCTTGTCTCAACTCACAAAATTCCAAATGGCGTTCTTATACACGTAAAAGATTGAACAATTCGCAGTAGGAAAATTTTTAATGCGGTATATAATTAATGAAAATTAATAATTAATTGATTAAAATGATATAATATTATAATTATTTGATAATTTGAATGTTTAATTACAATATTAATCTATTTTTTTTAATTGTACGTGATAAAGTGTATTTTTTTATTATTTTATTACTCACGTAACTTTAAACTATCCGCAGTTGGAAAATTGATATTGGAAAAATTTGTATTATGTAACATAGTATAATTAATTAATGTATAATATATAAGCTTTACGTATTTATTAAAAACATTTATAATAAAATAATTTAAAATTAAAAAAAAATTATTAATTTTTCTTGTTATATATAGAACAAAATATTGCTTAAGCTAATATAATGTTTTCTATAATTGGTAAGATATATATGTATATACATTATCATAATTAGGGGTTGATGAGCGGTGCGAGCAGGGGGTACCCCCCCTAGTATATATATACTAACTTGCTGTCTATTAAGTTAACATGTAACATTAATAGACAGCAAGATACAAAGTTTTTATTGAATATATACAAGGAATTTATAGATAAAAATTTAGATAATAAATAATTATTCGATTTATGAGATGGTTGTTCCATTTTGGAACTGGTTGTTGCTTAATTGATGCTCTTATTTTTGGTTTTTGTATGTGTGAACGCCTTTATGTATTTCGTATTTCGTTGGCTGTAAGCACCTTAATGTATTTATATAGGTGAATGATTGGTTTAAGATAATTGTGCTATAATTGTATATATTGACGTTTATACTTATGTATATATAGAATAAGAAAGAATAATTTGACTATATAATGTTATTACATTTTATTAAATATGTTTTTTTTTTTAAAGAATAAAAAGGGAGATGGATAGGTATGTGTAGCAAAAATTGAAAATATTAATTGTTGTTAATCAATATTGTATTGTATTTTTAGAATGTTGAGCTTGAAAAGGCTTATAAACAAATAGTCGAAACGTTGCGCAAAATAAATTATGTCAATTAAATAGAATTGGTTAAATAAAGAATTTTTAAGACAGATATACTGATAGAGTCATTTTTAGAATATATGGATACTGTCGATAGAAGCTTTAAAATACTAATTAATACAGTTTACTTTAATGAGCGCGGTGGTGTAAAGAACAGAGCTCTTGCCTTTAACGTGGTGGGCAAAGGTTCAAATCCTGGCCAGGTACTTTAGACTTTTTTTTGAAAGAAAATTAGTGTATGTGCCATTGATATCGTGACTATTAAAAAATCTAACCTCATTGGATATCGGTTCATCGTTGGTCACAAATGTGGCTGACCATCCATTAGTAGTCAAAGTTTTCGGTATTGTGTGTCAGACAGTCTAGCGTAATGTAATGTGTTAAACGGGAACCGGGTTATAGGCTCCCTCTATATCACTATATGAAAAAGGTTAACAAATATCATATATAAATAAAAAAAAATAGTCTACTTTAACTATCTATATATATATATATATGTACGTGTAAAGTAGGTTTCTTGGACCTACTCTAATAACTATATACATGCATTATTTATACTCCAATTAAGTGATGTATATCATAATTTCTGGTGTATATGCAATATTTCATGATGAAATCACTTACGAGACATTTTGTGACATCGAGCCTCCCCAGTTACTTTGGGGACTTATACATAAGAGAATGAGTCCAACCTTGTGACAATGAAGACCTAGAATTAAATTATACAGTTTTAGATAAAAATACTAAAAAGTAATTAATGCACGCATAAATAAATGAACAAGGATGCTTCTTAAGCTATAATTATAGCTTAAAAAACGACAATATCATTTTCATGTCGAACTATAATTCAATTTTAGGCTCTCATTGTCACAAAGCGGAGTTCTCATTGTCACAAGAATAGGATGTAACATGGCAATTTGACCATGTTACTTAGATATATAGTATTAAGCATAAAGACGACAGAAAGAAGCCTACGACGGTTGGCAAGAAGGAAAGCAGACCACGCGAGTCAAACTCGTAACACCATACACGAGTTCGTTGGCACACACGCGCGAGTATATAAGGCTAGTATAATATACGCATATAGGGCTAGCAAGCCGCTTGACTTGAGTAGCTAAGTGGGGTCCGTTAAGGATCGTTTGTCTCTCTCTTGCGGCGCGCGCAGCGTACCGTAAGAGCAACGAGCTTAGTCGACAGAAAGAACTCGCCATTGCTTTATTCTTTCTGTCGTCACCGTCGAGACTAGAGCATAACTGCCGAGTATAGTTATAATATACCTTACTTTTTCTTGTGTGCAATCACACATCATCTATTGTGTGAGTGATAGTAATTAGCGTATTTTCTCGTGCGATTTACAATAACGCCTCGTAATTTTACGAGTGTATTATTATTGTGCTTTAGCTAAATAGCTTTAATTAGTGCTTTGCTCGTGCGACGTGTGTGCCGGGCGACCTCGTGCGCGTTCTAGTGATATTCCCCTTTTGTGCTAATAAAATCATTTTTTTTTGTGTGCTTGTGCCCTTTTTGCGTGCGTGATTATTAGAAACTATCTGCTTTACTCTTGCCGATAGTTTCTATATCTTTAGCGAAACGGCGTCGCGTGCGTTATACGCGGCTAGCGTCCATTTTGAAAGCGCGTGTTACAATCGTGTAATTGCTTAATAAAGTACGTTTTTTCTGTAATTATTTTACTTGCAAATTCACGTAGTATTATTTAACATATACCTAGTGCAACCTAACACTGCAATCCCCAAGGTTGTCACAAGGATATATAATAGTTTTTATTATACGCATTTCATTTTAGGTAGGGGAGACTGAGGCTAGTTGTCAATTTGTTTAATTTGATTTTTTTTTCGAAAAAACTATAAGATCTATCAAAATAATAAAGAACATCTGTAAAAGTACTCTGTTATAGCAATATTTGAGAATTTTTCAAGAATCGAAAATCCGATAATAAAAGAATTGTAAAAGAGATTATCAAGGCAAATTTTTATGCCAACCCACCCCATATTCGGGGTAAGTTGGCAAATAAAAAGTTATTCATAAAATAAAAATCACAAACGTTAAAAAATGAGTATCTATTATTAATTTCAACAAAATTTATTATTTTTATTGTAATTTAATATTTTAAATTTACAAATATAATCAAATAAATATCAAAAATAGTAACGAAAATGAAAATAGAATTATTAAACATTTACCTAAATGTATTAAATAATCATAATATTTATATACCCATATGGAAAAAATTTTTGGATATAATTGTAAATAACTGTTAATAACTGTAAATAAATGTAAATAAATGTAAATAACTATAAATAACTGTAGAAAAGTGTTAAAAAATGTGGGAATTGAGACATAAATAACAGTTATTTACAATTATTTACAATTATTTACTGTTATTTACACTTATTTACAGTTATTAACTGTTATTTACACTTATTAACTGTTATTTACACTTATTTGCAGTTATTTATATTTATTTACAGTTATTTACATTTATTCACTTTTTTCACAATTATTTACAGTTATTTACGATTATTTATAGTTTTTTACAATTATTTGCAGTTATTTACATTTTCGAAAATTATCACGAATTTATTCAATAATTTTATATATAGGCGAAAATTTTTAAAAATGTGAATAACTGTAAATAATTGTAAAAAACTATGGAAAATTGTAAATAGTTGTAAATAATTATAAATAACTGTAAATAACTGTAAAAAACTGTAAATAACTGTAAATAACTATAAATAATTATAAATAATTATTAATAATTATTAATAACATTAAATTATCCACTAATTCAAAAATTTTTGAAAATGTAAATAACTGTAAATAATTATGAATAACTGTAAATAATTATGAATAATTGTAAATAATTATAAAAAACTGTAAATAATTGTAAATAATTGTAAATAACTGTAAATAACAGTTAATAACTGTAAATAACTGTAAATAATAGTAATTAATAATAAATAATAGTAAATAACTGTAAATAACTATTATTTATGTCTCAATTCCTACATTTTTTAACAGTTATTTACAATTATTTACTATTATTTACAGTTTTTCACATAAATTATTTCCATATGGGTAACAATTTATAGTAGCATATTACTTGTTTTTGCAATAACAACAAACGACAAATTTCTGGTGAATCCACGATTCACCAGGATCATTACATGAATAGCCATCTAGTTAAAAAAAAAATTGTCAACTTACTCCAACCATAACCAAAAATTTAATTAAAATTTTTTTCATAATTTTTTGAAAATATTAAAAAATACATAGTGCATATTTCAACTACAATTGAAATTCTACACTATGGTGTAATCGATTTTTTGTTGAGATTTAAAATCAAGTATTAAATACAAATAATATAAAACTGATTAATTTTACTTTGAGTATGTTGAATATTAAAATTTACCTCTAAACTGTGTCTAATAGCAATTCAAGTCTATTAATGACAGAAAATATTCGTAAGACTATTGTACACCTTAAGTCTAAACAGCGCCGCGCTACGTTTTTTATTTTTAAACTTATTCGCAATTCGCCTACTTGCCCCTAGTATCAACTGACCCCAGTCTCCCCGACTTTATTTAGTTATGGTAGAGTTTTAAGTATTTTAAAAACAGTTTTGAGAAAAGGTTTTGTATTACTAATAATCTAATCACTATCGCACGAATACTGACCAGCTAAGACCGTATTAATCAGTTAGCAATGAGTTATATGGGTGGAAATAATACTTTTCGGACAAATGCCCCGCACGGGGGTCACCTATTTAGCTGATCATGAGAAATTTCCAAGTACTATAAAAATTAGAAATCTGTGCAAAATTTCAGCTCTGTAGTTCGAAAACTCGCTGAGATATAGCCATTTAAAGTTGAAAAAATGTCGTTTTTTTGGCTATTTTTAGTCATTTTTTAACCAAGTGCCGAAACTCGAGCTCTACGAAATTTTTACTCCAGCAAGTATTAATCTCTTCGTTAAAATATCGATTTTTAAGATAGTTTAATATAAATTCATTCAAAGCAAATTGTAATATGTATATAAATTTATAAACCCCAGTTTTTACTCATTTTTTTTATTATTTACTTATCTTTAAACGGATGTAAAATCTTTGAATAATCTAATGAGAAACGCTAAAATAATTTATAATGATAATTTTGATAGAGACATATATGTTGCTTTTTTGCATAAAAGTTCTACGCTATACACCATATCTTGAAAACATAGCATTTTCACGACACTTAGGCAAAAATTCAACATCAGCACACTTATCGGAGTCAATAATATTATTCGAACAACTGCAAGCGTAAGATTGAGGAAAATTTACTTGCATGAAGCATAAAGCAGTATATTACTAGAATATCAAACAGAGTACCAATGTTTAGAAGTGTAGTATTTCCACGATATTATGGCCGTACCCTATGGTATGGGCTATTTGTATTAAATTATTTTAGTCAAGGAAAGTGTTATTATAGTACGTGTCAATCTATGAAGACACTCCCTCCTTGCTAGAAGCATTCTGTAAAAAAAATGGATGCAACCTAAATTTAAAATATGCTGGTAAATAAATTATGCACTACAGAAGATAGTTGTTTTTATATCAATGCAGATGTTTGAAGTTATATTATTAGTATTGTGAGGCATTGAAAGTCTTAATACCAATTCATGTAAATATAGCTTTTCCACGGCACTACTGTTGAACGTTATAATTGAAATAAATTGTAATCCTACAATCCAGTATTATTTCTTTGCATATCATCCAGGGCACAGTACGACCGCTGCGGGACCTCAGGCTGAATCTTTTAGTAAATTATTTAATGACGCTGAAATAACTTATAATGATGATTTTGATAAAGACCTATCTGTTACTATTTTGGGCAAAAATGCTACACCATACACTATATTTTACAAACATAGCATTTCCACGACACATACAGTAAAAAACAATTTCAGGACACATATCCCAGTAAATAATATTATTTGTACAACTGCAAGCGTAATATTGAGAGAAAATTATTTGCATGGAGCATAATTCAGTATAATACTTAAATATGAAACAGAGTACTGATGTTCAGAAAGTTAACATTTCTATGACAGTATATCCTTTCCTTAATCAAATATTTAGGGATCTAGCCAATAATGAAATATACATTCAAGTACGGGTCATTTGTATTAAATTATTTCCGTTACCAAAACTGTCATCATATTACGTGTCATTTCAAAAAGACTCGATTTTCATAGCTAAAAGATATCTGTAAAAAATATGTTTGCAACTAAATTCTACATATTGCCGTAAATAAATTATGCACTATAGAATATAGTTGGCTTCATATCAATGCAGATGTTTGGAGTAATATTATTACCGTTGTAAGGCAATAAGGGTCTAAAATAAAAATTTATGTAAAAATAGCTTTTCCACGACACTGCTGTTGAAGCTAAGTATTAAGATGTAATCGTACAATTCAGTATTGTTACTAAACGTATTATACAGCGTATATTGGAATGAATCTTTTAATAAATTATATGTCAAAACGCTGAAACAAATAATAATGATAATTTTAATTAAGACCATTCAGTTATTATTTTACGCCAGAATCCTGTACTATATTTTGAAAACATAGCATTTTCACGACACTTGGGCTACAAATCATTTTTAAGACACATCCGAGTAAATAATATTATTCGTACAACTAAAACGCAATATTAAGGAAAAATTATTTGCATAGAGCATCAATAGTATACTACTTGTATATCAAACAGAGTACCAATGTTCAGAAACGTAGCATTTCCACGACAGTATCGCCGTACTTTAATCAGAGATTTAGCGATCCAGCCAATATTCAAAGATACATAAAAGTATGGGTCATTCGTATTACATTATTTTGGTTTACAAAACTGTCTTAGAAGTACGTGTCAATCATAATTAAGATGTATCGTAATCCTATAATGCAGTATTATTTCGATGCGTAACATTAAGGGTTCATTAATACCGCTCTGTGACCTCAGAATGAATCTTTTATTAAATTATCTAATGACAATACGCTGAAATGACTTATAATGATAATTTTGATAAAGACCCATCTGTTACTATACTGCGCAAGAATTCTAAGCTACACACCTTATTTTCTAAACATAGCATTTTCAGGACACATACCAGGAGAGTGTCTGAGTTGCGGGTCACAGATCTTGATGAAACTTTGGGATAAGTATTTAGGTACCAAAATATGAGTAAAACCACAGCGGTACGGTCTAACGCTTCGAAAAACTGAAGTTATGGACGATTATAGTCTTATTTTCGGAAAAATATGAAAAAAGAACTCCTAATTGAAGTGTAAATAATTCTGTCTAGAAATATCTTTATTAAGAAGGGGCCGAACTATCTGTCTTTGTCTAATAGCGTTTTTCATCATTTATGTAAACACTATCCGGTATAACAAGAAAAAAATAGCAGCCCTCGCTAGATATTAGTATAATAAGTAAATTTTGTAATAACAAACAAATTTTTCTACTGCGTAGTTTTTGAATAATTAGAGACCTACCAAAAAAAGATAGGTTATATTCTAGATTGCTAGTAGGTCTCTAATTAGTCAAAAACTATGCGGTAAAAAATTTGATTGTTATTACAAAATTTACTAATTATACTAATATCTAGCGGGGGCTGCTATTTTTTTCTTGTTGTAAAGGATAGTGTTTATATAAATAATCAAAAACGCTATTAGACAGAGACAGATAGTTCGGCCCCTTCTTAAATCCACAATAACTAAAATGAAAGCAGAGAAAGCAAGCTTTAATTTGCCAGTTTTCGAATTAAGAAATAATAATTAGAACTAAAGTTATGCTTGTTTAAAGTTAAGCATAAAAAAAGTACTAATAATCACCATTCTTCAAAATTTAGACTTTTTTTGGAACTCTCTTACTGCTTAACTTTAAATAAGCATAACTTTAGTTCTAATTATTAGTTTTTAATTCGGAAACTGGCAAATTAAAGCTTGCTTTTTCTGCTTTCATTTTAGTTATTGTGGATTTATTAAAGACATTTCTACCCTGGTAGAAATTTTCAGCATCTTTTGGCCAAGCGTAGGCCATTTTTTATCAATTTGGCCAAAAAATGCTAAAAATCATGGCCAAATATCCTGCTATCTAGCGACCTTTCATGGTGAAAAGTTGACAAAATAATGGCGAATATATTTAATTTTATTATAATATTTTATTTGAAAAATTAGAACTTATCAATTTTAAAATAATAAATTATTTATGAATTATAAATTATCAAACAATAATATTTCAACATATTATTTATTTTAGAATAATTCTTAAAAAGTAAAATATTATTTTTCCCATCTTTTCACATTACAATTTATATACGTTTCTGTAGACTTGGGCAGAACAGCAATTAAATTTTCTTTTAATAATTTCAAAAGATCATCAACATGCTTATGAGCAATATTGTTTACTGCAACCCACTCTTGTAATTGTTTGATTTCTTTAATATAAGACTCATCGAAATTCATAGTTTCATTTTCTTGATTACTAATTTCGTTGTCACACATTGAGTCTTCATAGTTTTCGTCAAAAAAATCATTTTTAACTTCTTTAGTGTATATTTCAAGACATTCATCTAATTCTTGCAAATTATTGTCAAATTCTTCTTTAAACGATCTTTCTGGCATAGCTCTTTATAATTTAAAATTAATTGATCAATACATTTAACATCCTTCTTTTCTGTATATTTTCTTTTCTTATTTCAATATTTACTAAGCAAAATAGGTTATGATCACGCTTTTCTGCTAACATCTGCTGTCGCTATATAGATATATAACCTAACAGCTATACTCCACGCAAAATGTTTGCAGCACTATACTATCTGCTCACGCATGATAAATCAAATAACTTATTTATGAAACAATTAATAATATATATAGTTACATTAAAAGAAAATCGAACATTAGTTAAAATAAGATATATATATAATAAATGTATGTAAATTTTAATAATTAAGTTCCAATTTTTTCAATTTTAAAATTAAATCATTCACCATTTTTTCGACAACTTTTTACCAGTGACTGGCTAAAAATTGACTAAGAAAGTTGGCCAATCGTTAATTTTTTCACCATTTGAAATGGTGAATTTTCTACCAGGGTAGACAGAATTATTTACACTTCAATGAGGAATTCTTTTTTCATATTTTTCTGAAAATAAGACTATAATCGTCCATAACTCCAGTTTTTCAAAGCATTAGACCGTACTGCTGTGGCTTCACTCATATTTTGGTACCTTAATACTTATCACGAAGTTTCATCAAGATCTGTGACCCGCAACTCAGACACTCTCCTGGTTAGTTGACAAATCAATTTTAGGACACACATCCGAGTAAATAATATTATCTGGTACTATTTTTCGCAATTTTGAAATTGATTTGTTAACTAACAAGGAGAGTGCATTGCATTTGGGTCTTGGATTTTCTTCTAGCTTTGGGATCTTTTTTCTTACATAAAATTATTAAAAAAGCCGCGTCCATTCGGTCCAACGCTCGATTTTTTCCGAGTTATGAGCAGTTTTGTCTGTTTTGTTAAAAAAATTGCATCTGCTTTATAATTTTACAGTTTTCGAACTACTTATTCTAGAAGGTTTTTACTGATTGCATATTAAAGTTGAGACTAAAACCTTTCGATTAAAAAAAAACGCGTCCAAAAAGCTCTAGTTGTTAAAAACTTATGAAGGGATGAAAATTGAAATGAATTTCTGACTAAAATGTTGCATTTATTTTCTATGCATTTTTTGAGCTAAATATTTGCGCTATTTTTATTCGCCCATAACTTTTTAATGACTTGAGCTTTTTGGACACGTTTTTTTTTTAATCGAAAGGTTTTAATCTCAACTTTAATATGCAATCAGTAAAAACCTTCTAGAATAAGTAGTTCAAAAACTGTAAAATTATAAAGCAGATGCAATTTTTTCAACAAAACAGACAAAACTGTTCATAACTCGGGAAAAATCGAGCGTTGGAACGGATGGACGCGGCTTTTTTCATGATTTTATGTAAGAAAAAAGATCCCAAAGCTAGAAGAAAATCCAAGACCCAAATGCAATGCACTCTCCTTGTAAGTGTCGTGAAAATGCTATGTTTTGAAAATACAGTGTATAGTGTGAAATTCTTGAAAAACATAGTAACAGATAGGTCTTTATCAAAATTATCATTATAAGTTATTTCAGCGTTTTTTCATTAGATATTTTAATAAAAGACTCATTCTCGAGGGGCTATTCACTTAAAAAAAAGTGTCAAAATGATTACAGATTTCATATGATTTCAAATGATTTTAAAATGATTTCAAATGATTTCAAAATGATTTCAAATGATTCCAAAATGATTTCAGAAATATATTTTTATACTTGTAATTTCAAACATTTTCAAAACAGCCTATGGTAGGCAGTGATTTCAAATGATTTCAATTGATTTCAAGCAAATTTTCTATGATTTCAAATGGTTTCAAGCAAATTTCCTATGATTTCAAATGATTTCAAGCAAATTTTCTATGATTTCAAATGATTTCAAGCAAATTTTCTATGATTTCAAATGATTTCAAGCAAATTTTTTATGATTTCAAATAATTCCGAAATCATTCCAAGATAATTAAGATTAATATTTATGAAGGTTAAGCTTACTTTAAATTATAATCCCTAAATCGTCATTATTGAATCATATAAAAATTAAAATAATACTTGTATTTTAACACCACAAAAATAAAATAAAAAAACAAAGAAATTGTATAATTAAAACAAAAACTTTTTATCACTTTAGTAAATAAAAAGACCAACAATATTTTCAATAATAATAAAATTATTCTAGATTTGTACTTACATTGGCTATGTGCATAGCAGGAAACAAAGTTAAACTGAACTGACAGTTGTAAAACAAATGAGTATGGACAAATTATAAACACGCATCAACATACACACTATATATAGTAGATTTTCTTACAAGAAGATAAAATGAAACTTCCGCACGTACGTGTTATGACGGTCGAGGCGTCAGCCGGGATCGTCATAAACACGTACATGCGGGCGTTTCATTTAATCTCCGTGTAAGAAATAATGCTTTTCTCTATCCCTAGGCGAAACCACGTAAATATAATTGTTATATAAATTAACAATTATATTTGCTTTTTTCGTTTTAGCGCGTGTATGTGTTGTTCTTTGCTGCCGCCCAGCATTTGTCACGCGAGTGAAACGAGCGTCGACAAGGCTGGCGGCGGCAGCAAAGAAAAACACATGCACAAGCCTAAATCACGAGAGAAAGAAAGACATATGAAAAACACGCGCACAAGAATCCTCTTTTATGAACGAGAAAGAGAGAGAGAAACACATAAAAACACGCACACAAGCCACTTTTATTTTTTTTGAGTTAAAATGAAAAAAAAGAGTTTGTACATTTTTTATAACGCGATTATAACGCAACACTATTTATGATATAAGATTTTAAAGTTTAGAATCATATTTTATTAGAATACAATTCTTTTTAATTTATAAGCGCAACGTATATATCGTCTGTCTTTTTTTTGTCATGAGAGAGACAAAGACAGAATACAATCATAAACACGAGCCTACGGCTTTTAGCAACAGTTTAGGTTAGGTCGAGTCTATGTTTCTCTTCGAGAGATATTTTAACGTGAGGCACGGAAGGCGCCGACAGGAGGCGCGTTAGTCGTTTCAACTGTAGCTAAAAGTGCTACTTCTTCTAGTGTAAAGGCTCGGCGGAACCGCGTGGTTTCGCCTAAGGGATAGAGAAAAATCTATTTTCGACGACCGACTATAGCATAACTTTTGTTTTTAACTGAATATTGTATACCTTGCTTGAATTTCAGGCTCGAACTTATAATCGACACTCAATCCTTAAATAGGACATTTTATTCTTATTTTTTTTATGATGAGGAAGTAAGATAAAATAATATTTGAAAACTGAGTGTCACCTATGAATTCTAGTTTTAGTTATAATGTTTGTATAACATAAAATTAAATTTTTTAAACACAAAGTTAGTTTAAAAAATTAACCAACATAAGAGCTGTGATCGAAAAACTTATCAGCCGTGTGTGACAGATACAAAGAGAGAAATTCAAACATAAGTAAATAATGCTTATTTACTTATTTATAGATCTTATTTAAATTTTTTGTTAGTATTTCTTTTTTTCATTTTTCACATATATTCTTTTCTATTTGTTTTGATACAAATTATCTTTTACATAAAAATTTTTTGTGCGATGCGTTTTGCTTGTGATTAAAATCATTCATTTTTTTTCAATTCCAGAAAAAAATTCTTATAAATATTTATATATTATATATTGATACTATTCCCCAAAAATCAAAAATTATTTTATTTATCAGAGCTGCTCATATTAATCTGGTATGCAAATAATATTTAGTATTATATTTCTGGTAATATTTTAAATTGTAAACTAAATACAAAAATATTCATTGATTTCAATGATTTCAAATGATTTCAATGATTTCAATTCGAATAGTTTTGATTTCGGTCAGGGCCGGATTAAGAAATTTGAGGCCCTAGGCTGATTTAATTCCAAACGCCCACCCCCTCCTTTATTTTCATAATTTTTCCGAATTTATCTATTTACATTTACAATTTAAAATAAAATTAAAATTTTTAATGAATATATATGTATACAAAATTACATATTAATGATTAAAGAGGACAATCACAAAAACATTATTAAGTTTTTACAAGATATTTTTATTTTTTTAAAGTAGAGAATGTTATTTACATTACATAAATTTTTTTCTCATTTTGTTTTGAATGAAATCACGAATGATAAGCGATCGTCATTCATGGTGGATCTATAAGAATTTTTAATTCTTTTCAAAACGGAAAAGGACCTCCTAAATTTTTCAATAACATTTTCAATTAATCGATGGTATTGCATATTTTTGATTAATTTAAATTTATTACAGAAAATCTATATTTTATTTTTGGTTTATAAAAACCGATAATTGTATTACCAAGTTATAAATATAAACATTGTTTTTGCCGTGAAAACTCATGTTAAATTTCTATTTCTATAATTTTTTTTCTCTTTAATTGGTTCAATGACCTTATATTTTTAAAATTGCTATGAAACACCAGTAGATACTTTTTATGCTATTTTTGTACTAAAAAACCTATTTTTTAGTTAAGTTTAACTGTTTTTCCGTTTCAGACTTCACTCGAAAACTAATGAAAATTTTATATTTTTTTATAGAATAGAATCGTTTACTCGTCCATAAATCTATTGAGGCCTGCTCTTACTTTTGTTTAAAAATATTTAATTTATCAATAATAACGAAAATTTAGATTGGACTAGAACAGAACTATTCGGCCGCCTTTTGAGGATTTTATTTGATTCCATTCTAAAAATGTTTTTTTTAATTATTAAATCACAAACAATACTTTTACTTAACGATATTTCGACGAATAAAAAACATTATAATAAAATTAAAATTTATTAGATAAAAGAAAATGGTTTTAAAATTATTAATATAAAATAAAATTCTGTTTGTTAAAATATAATATGAAAATCTATAAATAAATATTAAAAAATTGAATTTACATTTTTTTTGTTTATTTTACATTTAATTCAAAAATTTCATCTTTAAAAATGAGGCCCCGGTTCAAAGTGAGACCGGGGCTTCAGCCTCCTAGCCCCCCCCTTAATCCAGCGCTGATTTCGGTAATCATATTGTGCACATAAAATTTAATAAAATATTTCAATGATTTCAAATGATTTCAATGATTTCAAATGATTTCAATGATTTCAAATGATTTCAATGATTTCAAATGATTTCAATGATTTCAAATGATTTCAATGATTTCAAATGATTTCAATGATTTCAAATGATTTCAATGATTTCAAATGATTTCAATGATTTCAAATGATTTCAATGATTTCAAATGATTTCAATGATTTCAAATGATTTCAATGATTTCAAATGATTTCAATGATTTCAAATGATTTCAATGATTTCAAATGATTTCAATGATTTCAAATGATTTCAATGATTTCAAATGATTTCAATGATTTCAAATGATTTCAATGATTTCAAATGATTTCAATGATTTCAAATGATTTCAATGATTTCAAATGATTTCAATGATTTCAAATGATTTCAATGATTTCAAATGATTTCAATAATGATTTCAAATGATTTCATCTGAAAGTGGTCAATGATTTCTTATAGTGAATAGCCCCTCGCTCATTCTGATTAAGGTATACGGCGATACTGTAGTGAAAATGCTACGTTTCTGAACATCGGTACTCTGTTTGATATTTAAGTAGTATACCGATTGATTCTCAATGCAAATAATTTTCCATTAATATTGCGCTTTAGTTGTACGAATAATATTATTTTCTCGGATAGGTTTTCTAAAATTGATTTGTAGCCTGAGTGTCGTGAAAATGCTGTTTTGAAAATATAGTGTATAGTGGAGGACTTCTATGCAAAATAGTAACAGATAGGTCTTAATTAAAATTATCCTCATCAGTTATTTCAGCGTTTTGTCATTAGATAATTCACTAAAACATTCATTCTATGATCTCGGAGCGGTCGTTATATACCCTGTGTAATATGCACAGAAACATTACTAGATTGTAGGATTACAATAAATCTTAATTATCAGATTCAACATCAGTGTCTTGGAAAAGCTATATTTACATAAATATGTATTGTAGACCCTTATAGACTAACAATGGTAATAATATTACTTCAAACATCTTCATTGATACGGTTCCAACTATCTCATATAGTCTATATGTTATTTACTGGAATATGTTAAAATTGAGTTGCATCCATATTTTCTACAAAATGCTTTTAGCAAAGAAAAGAGTGTCTTTACGGCTTGACATGTACTAAGATAGGAGTTTCGTTAACTGGAATCATTCAATACAAGTGAATCAGTGTATGCAAAAAGGGATCTAAGTCCAATTTTGGGTCAAATTTAGATAGCTCCATATTACGTAATAGGATTGCAATGTTCAAATGCTATATAAAAGCATTTTTTAAATATTGAGTTCTGCAAAAGGGACCTAAGTCCCGGACTTAGGTCCCTTTTTGCCGAATTTAATATTTTTTCATATATTGAAATCCCTTAATTTTGAGAACGTAGTACAAGGTGTATGAATCGGTGCATGGAAACAGGGCCTCATATCCATTTATTGGAAAAAATGAGATACGATCAAAGTGCATGAAAAATGATGCTACATCATAATGTAAATAGTAAATAGTAAAAAACTTATTTTTAAAATTTTAGTTTCTGCAAAAAGTTAAAATTTAAAAGAAAATTGTTAAAGAAAAAATAGGAAAAAATAGTTAATAGTTTCAGTTAAAGTTTTTTCAGATGGTTACGTTTCTATAAAAAAATAAAAAATTGAAGATTTAAAAAAACTGATAAATTACATACCAAGTCAATATAAAAATGTTTTCAACGTTCTTCTTGAATATCCTACTTGTGATTAATAATATTTATCTGTATTTATTTATTTATTTACTGATTTATTTATTCATTTATTTAATTATTTATTTATTTATTTATTCATGTTAGTATTTAAAAAAATTTAGTAATTATTTATTAATGAATTGTTGAAAATTATTCTCCTAAATAAATTACTAGTTTTACATGTATGAAATAATATAACAATATTGTGAAATGTATTATTGATGAATAAAAGTTAAATATATTTCCATAAAAGTGTTAATTTTTACAGATTCTGCAAAAAGGGACCTAAGTCCATTGGCTTTTTTATCAATTAAAGAAATTCATCGGCCAGTTTTAGCAATAGTTAATGTATTATCTCACTTTCGACAATACCAACTACGTATGTAATGAATTTTAAGTTAATCCACCAAGCGTAAGAGAAGTAATACACTAATTTTTCCAAAATTTGTTAAAATGGACTTGGGGCCCTTCTTGCATGCGCCGATTCAAGTAATCGAAACTTTTATGTGTATCTTATTATTCACTGGATTGTTGAATCTCCGATTAAGCTACGATGATACTGTCGTGGAAATCCTACATTTCTAAACATTAGTACTCTGTTTGATATTCAAGAAGTATACTCATTAATGCTCGAATAATTTTTCTTTGATATTATGCTTATGTTTGTACAAATAATTTTATTTACTCGAATGTGTGTCCTAAAATTGATTTGTCAACTAAGTGTCGTGAAAATGCTATGTTTAGAAAATAAGGTGTGTAGTGGAAAATTCTTGCGCAGTATAGTAACAGATAAGTCTTTATCAAAATTATCATTATAAGTCATTTCAGCGTATTGTCATTAGATAATTCAATAAAAGATTCATTCTGAGGTCACGGAGCGGTATTAATGAACCCTTAATGTTACGCATCGAAATAATACTGAATTGTAGGATTACGATACATCTTAATTATGATTGACACGTACTTCTAAGACAGTTTTGTAAACCAAAATAATGTAATACGAATGACCCATACTTTGAATATTGGCTGGATCGCTAAATCTCTGATTAAAGTACGGCGATACTGTCGTGGAAATGCTACGTTTCTGAACATTGGTACTCTGTTTGATATACAAGTAGTATACTGATTCATGTTCTATGCAAATAATTTCCCCTTAATATTGCGTTTTAGTTATACGAATGATATTATTTACTCTGATATGTATCCTAAAAATGATTTGTAGCCTAAGTGTCGTCAAAATGCTATGTTTTCAAAATATAGTACAGGATTCTTGCGCAAAATAATAACAGAATGGTCCAAATTAAAATCATCATTATTAGTTATTTTAGCATTTTGACATTATATAATTTATAAAAAGATTCATTCTGAGGTCGTGGCGCGAATCCAATATACTCTGTATAATACGCTTAGTGACAATACTATATTGTACAATTACATCTTAATAATTAGATTCAACAGCAGTGTCGTAAAAAGGCTATTTTTACATAAATTTGTATTGTAGACCCTTGCTGCCTTACAACGGTAATAATATTACTGCAAACATCTGCATTGATATGGAGCCAACTACCTTCTATAATGCATAATTTACTTACGGCAATATGTTAAATTTGAGTTGCATCCATGTTTCTTACAAAATGCTTTCACCAAAGAAAACCGTGTCTTTTCGGAATGACACGTACTACAATGACAGTTCCAATAATAGAAATTAATTTAATACAAATGATCCGTACTTGAATGTTTATTCCATCATTGGCTAGATCACTCAATCTCCGATTAGGGTAGGGCCATAATGTCGTGGAAATGCTACACTTCTAAATATTGGTACTTTGTTTGATATATTAGAAGTATGCTGATTTATACTGCATGGAAGTAAATTTTTCTCGATTTTACGCTTACAGTAGTTCGTATAATATTATTTACTCTGATAAGTGTGCTAATATTGAATTTTTGCCCAAGTGTTGTGAAAATGCTATGTTTAGAAAATAAGATGTGTAGTGTAGAATTCTGGCGCAACATAGTAACAGATAGGACTTTATCAAAATTATTATTATAAGTTATTTCAGCGTTTCTTATTAGATGATTCACTAAAAGATTTATTCTGAGATCGCAAAGTTGTCCAAATCAACCCTTAATGGTATGCACAGAAATAGTACTGGATTGTAAGATTACAATACATCTTAATTATCAGATTCAACATCAGTGTCTTGGAAAAGCTATATTTAAATAAATATGAATTGTAGACCCTTATAGCCCAACAATGACAATAATATTACTTCAAACATCTGCATTAATACGGTTCCAAATATCTTATATAGTCTATACGTTATTTACTGGAATATGTTAAAATTTAGTTGCATCAATATTTTCTAGAAAATGCTTTTAGCAAAGATAAGAGTGTCTTTACGGCTTGACACGTACTAAGATAGGAGTTTCGTTAACTGGAATAATTCAATACAAATCATCAATACTTTTATGTGTATCTCATTATTCACTGGATTGCTGAATCTTCGATTAAGGTACGGTAATACTGTCGTGGAAATCCTACATTTCTAAACATTAGTACTGTGTTTGATATTCAAGAAGTATACTCATTAATGCTCGAATAATTTTTCTTTGATATTATGCTTATGTTTGTACAAATAATTTTATTTACTCGAATGTGAGTCCTAAAATTGATTTGTCAACTAAGTGTCGTGAAAATGCTATGTTTAGAAAATAAGGTGTGTAGTGGAAAATTCTTGCGCAGTATAGTAACAGATAAGTCTTTATCAAAATTATCATTATAAGTCATTTCAGCGTATTGTCATTAGATAATTCAATAAAAGATTCATTCTGAGGTCACGGAGCGGTATTAATGAACCCTTAATGTTACGCATCGAAATAATACTGAATTGTAGGATTACGATACATCTTAATTATGATTAACACGTACTTTTAAGACAGTTTTGTAAACCAAAATAATGTAATACGAATGACCCATACTTTGAATATTGGCTGGATCGCTAAATCTCTTAAGGTGCGACAATACTGTCGTGGAAATGCTACGTTTCTAAACATTAGTACTCTGTTTGATATACAAGTAGTATACTGATTGATGCTCTATGCAAATAATTTTCCCTTAATATTGCGTTTTAGTTGTATGAATAATATTATTTGCTCGGATATGTGTCCTAAAAATGATTTGTAGCCTAAGTGTCGTGAAAATGCTATGTTTTGAAAATACATTACAGGATTCTTGCGAAAAATAATAACAGAATGGTCTTTGTTAAAATCATCATTATTAGTTATTTCAGCGTTTTGACAATATATAATTTATTAAAAGATTCATTCCAAGGTCGTGAAGCGAATCCAATATGCGCTGTATAATACGCTTAGTAACAATACTAGATTATACGATTACATCTTAATAATTAGATTCAACAGTAGTGTCGTAAAAAGGCTATTTTTACATAAATTTGTATTGTAGACCCTTATTGCCTTACAACGGTAATAATATTACTCTAAACATCTGCATTGATATGAAGCCAACTATATTCTATAGTGCATAATTTATTTACGGCAATATGTTGAATTTAGTTGCAAACATATTTATTACAGATATCTCTTAGCAATGAAAATCGAGTCTTTTTGAAATGACACGTAATATGATGACAGTTTTGCTAACGGAAAGAATTAAATACAAATGACCTGTACTTGGATATATATTTCATTATTGGCTAGATCCCTGAATTTTTGATTAAGGAAAGGATATACTGTCGTGGAAATGCTAACTTTCTGAACATCAGTACTCTGTTTGATATCTAAGTAGTATACTGAATTATGCTCCATGCAAATCATTTTCTCTCAATATTACGCTTGCAGTTGTACAAATAATATTATTTACTGGGATATGTGTCCTGAAATTGTTTTTTACTGTATGTGTCGTGGAAATGCTATGTTTGTAAAATATAGTGTATGGTGTAGCATTTTTGCCCAAAATAGTAACAGATAGGGATTTATCAAAATCATCATTATAAGTTATTTCAGCGTCATTTAATAATTTACTAAAAGATTCAGCCTGAGGTCCCGCAGCGGTCGTGCTGTGCCCTGGATGGTATGCAAAGAAATAATACTGGATTGTGGGATTACAATTTATTTCAATTATAACGTTCAACAGTAGTGCCGTGGAAAAGCTATATTTACATGAATTGGTATTAAGACTTTCAATGCCTCGCAATAGTGATAATATTACTTCAAACATCTGCATTGATATAAAGTCAACTATCTTCCGTAGTGCATAATTAATTTACGGGCATATTTTAAATTTAAGTTGCATCCATATTTTTTATAGAATGCTTCTCGCAAGGAAGGAGTATCTTCATAGATTGACAGGTACTATAATAACACATTCCTTGACTAAAATAATTTGATACAAATAGCCCATACCTGAGGGTACGGCTATAATATCGTGGAAATGTTATACTTCTAAATATTGGTACTCTGTTTGATATTTCAGTAATATACTGATTTATGCTCCATGCAAGTAAATTTCCCTCAATCTTACACTTGCAGTTGATAATATTATTTACGTCAAATAATATTATTCACTCCGATATGTGTGCACTGAGAAAAAAATTTAGTTGAGTCAATGAAATAAATTTAGTTATTAAATATTTTGTTGATATAAATTAATTTTGATTGAAGTAATATGCAAGGTTATTAAATCACTGAAATATTTAGTTGGGATAAAAAAATTGATACCTAAGTTAAAAAAAATAAATATTTTTTTAAAATAAAGAAAAATTTATTGTTTCGGTTAAATTATTTGATTGATTTAATCAAATCAATTTCATTAAGGCAGCTGATAAAATTTTATAAAATATTTATTTGTAACAATAGAATATGTTTGTAAATTATCTATATATTTTGTTACAGTAATTAAATATTTATTTTAGTAATCCGTTTGTTAAATTTACAAAATCTTTTATAACAATAAAAAAATATTGGTCAATCATCAATATAATATTTGCTTGAATTAACGGTCATCCGATTAAGTTAAAGAAGCTTATATTGTAAATAAATGCTTCACTAAGTTAATAACATTGTCATTTAATTAATAATATATGTGATTGTATAAAAAAAAATATTTTGTTGTATATAACACATAAAATTTGATCAGCATTTCAATAAAAATTGCAATTGATTGAAAGGAATAGGTTCCTTATAATCAATAAATCCGATTTCAATGAATTTACAAAAAGTAAACCAATAAATTATTTTTTTAAAGTCAAGAAAGGTGCAACGTAAAATTAGATATTAAATTTTTTTTAAAGAAATATTTATTAAACCGAATATATTTATTCTATTATTTCTATCAAGTTGTTATTGAAACAAGAATATAATTCACTGATTTAATTAAATATTATATTAACACTTCCATTAAATTACTTTAATGTTCAATAATGGTTTAGATTATTTTAATGAAATATTTATTAAACCAAATATATTTATTTTATTATTTCTATCAAATTGTTATTGAATCAAGAATATATGTCACTGATTTAATTAAATATTGTATTAACACTTCTATTGAATTACTTTAATGTTTAATAATATATTTGATTATCTTAATGAAATATTTATTAAACCAAATATATTTATCCTATTATTTCTATCAAGTTATTATTGAAACAAGAATATATTTCATTGATCCAATTAAATATTATATTAACATTTCCATAAAATTACTTTGATGTTTAATAATATATTTAATTATCTTAATAAAATGTTTACTAATTCTAACGTTTTTATTCTATTATTTTTATCAAATTTTGATTAAAAGAAGAATATATTACATTGATTTAATTAATTATTATATCACCTTTATTAAATTACTTTACTGTTCAATAATATATTTAATTATATTAATGAAATATTTAAATAATGTTAAAATTATTGTTTTATTCTTTCAATAAATTTTGAATAATAATAAAAAGATATTTCATTGTTTTAAATAAATATTGTATGACTTATATTAAATTATTTCACTGGCCAATGAAATACCTAGTCATTTTAATTCAATATTTAGTTGCTTTGATGAATGTGTTTTTTCTCTTTATGAAATATATGATTGATTCTATGAAATATCTCATTGTCTTTTGGTCAAATAATTTGATTGCTATATTATAATTAATTGGATTCATTAAATTAATTAAATTTTTAATTGATTCAAATATTTGATTTATCTTGTTCTATAAAATTATTTTATTACTTTTATTATTTAATTATATTGCGTCTATGAAATCAGTGATTAATTGAATTAATTATTATTTTTAACAACTAAATATTTTATTATTTATGTCTCAATTAAATATTTTGTTGTATTAATTAATTTCTTTATCAGATCGATTAAATAATTATTTGATTATCTTAATGAAATATTTATTGAAACAAGCAGTTATTATTTAATAACATATTTACTAAATCAAATGAAATATAATGTTAAAATTAATATTTAATATTCTTAAAAATATTTTTTTGTATAAGTTATCATCCTTTATACTCAAACAAACTCATGTTTAAAATACGTGTCTTGCTAAGTGAATAACTTAGCAAAATATGTACTAAAGTTAATAAAAATTACAGAGAAATCTGATTAAATACTTGTTAAAATCAAGTAAATCCACTATTTGATTCATCTACATAATTTATTTCATTCAAATAACACATATTTGAACTAAAAGAAACACTTATTGTTTTAACTAAATCATTTAGTTCGATGGTTTGATGATATAACCGCTTGGTGGCGTCGTTAATTTTCGATCTCGCAAGCGGTAAGAGGGCTTCTAAGTTGATATATAAGAAAGTTAAAAATCCAAGATAATACGTAAATTGTAATGCGAGCGAAATTTATGTTAGATTTACTGCGTGTGCGATCACTGTATAAAGCATACTAATGTTAGTATGTTAATAATTGTTATTCTTTACCATATAAATAAATGGAATCATATTCACCTGTCCTTTAATGAGTCATCAATTCATTGATGTTAATAAATAAATGTAAATCACTGAAAGCAAATACTGTTGATTAAAGACCGTATTTGTTCGATTAAAATATCTATAAATCGAATTAATTAAATATTTCTTTACTTTGAAGGAATATTTTATTTGAGATAACCGAATAATTAATTAATTTTTTGTTAAGACAATGAATTAATTTTATTAAATCTTAAAATTTTATTAAATTAAAAATATTCAATAAATTAAACTTTCATTTTAAAATATAAAATATTGAACTAATTTAATTTCAATATAGCATTAATATGATGAAATAATTAATTAGAAAAACAAATGGACATTTTAATTTATAATTTTTTTTATTAAAACAATGAATTAATTTTATTGAATCAATCTTCGCGACATTTAATAAGTCAAATATTTAATTGAAAATACAAAATATTATTTGATTTAATTTCAATATGTATATTAATGTAATGAAATAATCAATTAGAAAAACAAATGGGCATTTAAATTGATAAAATTTTTTATAAAAACAATGAATTAATTTTATTGAATCAATCTTCGCGACATTTAGTAAGTCAAATATTTATTTGAAAATACAAAATATTATTTTTAACCAATATTTGTGATGTTTAGTAGAATCAAATATTTATTTAAAAAAATGAAATATTTATTTGACTCAATTAAAATATTTGTATTAATGTAACAAAATATTTTATGTGCCGCCCGCGCCTAAGGGATTTCATTGATTCAATTAAGCCTTACTTAATCCAACTAAATTTTTTTCTCAGTGTGCTAATATTGAGCTTTTGCCTAAGTGTCGTGAAAATGCTATGTTTTCAAGATATGGTGTATAGTGTAGGACTTATGCAAAAAAGTTACATCTAAGTCTTTATCAAAATTATCATTATAAGTTATTTTAGCGTTTCTCATTAGATAATAATAAAAGTATGTATTAATATGGTAAGCAGACGACACGGTAAACTGACACATCGAATAAGCTTTGTAAATTCAATCAGCAAATCAATAGCTTTCAAATTTTCGTTTAGGACACTTGCTTTGTTCGTAGAAAATTTGCTTTACTTTGAATAAACAATTTATAAAACTTTTTGAAAATAATGAGATTTGTTTAATTGACGGAAATGTATCAGCCTTAGCCTTAAAGGCACGGTAACTGGTAATCTTACCTTATATCTTTTAAAAGAATCGATGAATCTTAAAAATTCCAAGTGTGTTTCAAAATTTATACTTAAAACTATGAAAAATTATGAGTTTTGATATAAGAAAGTCGGAATATCAATCTTTTATACATAAAAAATGAAGTTATTAAAAAAAAATTTTTTTTCTATATTTAAATTTGAACTATTTGGTCAAAAATATTTGCACAATAAAAATTTTTAATAGGAATTAAAGATACAATGCTCTACTTCGAAATGAAAGGTTGGAAGCTATTTTACGTTTATTTGTATAAGAGTTATGCTTACTTACCAGAAAAAAATGCATCTTTTTTTAACAACTGATATTCCGAAAAGGTGTGTTTGAAAAAAGAAACTTTTAGAAATAAAAAAGTTGTTTTTCTTATAAAGAATCCAATTTTAAAATTTGTATACGAATTAAAAAAAAATTGTTCTCCTATATTTCCGTAATCCATAATTTTTTTTTATTTTTTAAATTTTTACATTACGAAAATATGGGGGAAAAAATTCAGAGCTTTCATCCCTATTTTGAATTTTTAATCTGCGACAATTTTTGACGAAATGGTTTTTCATTTGAAATAGTCAAGTAATTGAAAATGCTCGCACCATTAAACATTTACAAAGCAAGTAAATGATAAATGGTCGGACCATTCACCAGTTACTGGGTGAGTAAATGCTAAATGGTCGGACTAGTTAGTAGTTACTAGGTGAGTAACTGGAAATGGTTGAACCATTTACCACTTACTGGGTGAGTAAATAGTGTCTAGTCTGTCCATTTACCGGTTACTGGGTGAGTAAATAGTTCGACCATTTCCAGATACTCACCTAGTAACTACTAATTAATCCGACCATTCACTATTTACTCACTCAGTAACTGATAAATGGTCCGACCATTTACCATTTACCCAGCCAGTAACTGCGAACTAGCCAACCATTACCAGTTCCTCACCCAGTAAATGGCAAATGGTCAGACCATTTATCAGTTACTTGCTTTGTAACTGGGAACTGGTAAAACTAGTTACTATTTACTTGCGCTGGAAATGGTAAATGGTGCGAGTATTTTCAATTACTTGACCATTTCAAATGAAAAACCATTTCCTCATTGACAACTCTGCCCGTAATATAACATTATTTTGTATGAATATCAGAAGATATATATACATGTACATATATTGTGACGTGGTTCGTCCCAATAAAATTTTTTTGTAACAATTAAAATTTTTTTATACTACGCAAGCATACTCAGGCACACCATCGGTGCACTCACCGACCCGGGCGCATCTTTAATAAAATAAATAAAGTTATTAATAGAGAGATTTTCTTTTTGTTTGTTTAAATTTACCGGTACACGAGGGGCACGACGCTAGCAGAAGCACGCGACAGCCATTACGCACACATTCGCAGACCGTGTGTGTGAGCTACAGTACTGCTAACGTAGACCGTAGGTAAAGTGAAGATGTAGAAAGAGAGGGAGACTCAAGAGACAAGGAGAAGAAAAGAGATAGGAAGATCAGCATGTTAGAAGAATAAATTAAAAATGATAGCGCGCTGTCTTCTCGCGCACAGCACAAAGAAAGAGACAAGGTATAATAGAGAGAGATAAGAAGAACGTAGAAAGGGGATGTCACCAGTTCTTTCTCTTCGCTTAAAGAGATGTACGCTGTAGACGTGCACGTATAGTATATCTACATATACGGATTGCCTTTACATGTATGTACTCTCTCTCTCTCAAAATTTATACATACGAAAGAGATAAAAGAGGAAGCGAAGAAAGAGCATACAAAGAGACTTGAATCTCTCTTATTAAAGGTGGCGCGCATGTCAAAGACTTGCGTTCGAAGACCGGAAACAAGATCAACCAATGAAAAAACAAGAAATTAGAAAAGTAATTATTGATTGGATAAGAAGAACATAGAAGAAGACAGAAGATAGTAAAGAAGAAGAAAGAGGACTTGAGATGAAGGAAGCGGCCATCGTGCAACTCACTCGGTTGCTGTCCTCGTGCCGTGTCGGAGCTCTCTTTAGTCACTTGAAGGATATTCCAGTCTGGAGATTTTTCGTGCGTTGTCTTGGAGCTGTACAGAGACCTGGAGCGTGCTAAGAGAATAGCAGAGTCGACCGTGACGATTTCATCGACCTGATTCCTTTGCGGTTCCTTATAGCCGGCGTCGACTAGCTGACCAGACATAGCGAGAGAGAGAGAGAGAGAAAAAGCGAGCCAGTCTAACCGCCATTGCCGATATCGTCGACCAGCTTCCCTTCGTCTCGTCAACGACTTCTACAACGGTGAGTGGACTGAAGTCCGAATTGATAAAGATTTTGTATTGTAAATTAACGGCTCTCGCCGACTAAAAGTGTAGATTCAGTGCGTGCGTATTAAATAAAATTAAAGTGATTGTGACAGCGTTAACTGGTAAAATTAGAAAATTTAATTGTTGCGAGGCGTAGTTATGAATTCGTAAAATTTGATTGTAAAAGTTTAATTTGTAGACCGAGAAAGTGAGATGAATTGACCACGTGTTCAACGATTTCGTTGACCGGTTAAATTTTTTTTTGGTTTAATTATATTAAAGAAATTTTCATAATAAGTTTTCTTTTGATTGACCGAGAAATAAAATTTGAGATCGGTGGACATAGTGGTGCGTATTACGTAACACATTTCATGACGCGGGCCTTAGCGGCCATCTTGTAAATTAGATTCTCTTGCCTAGTCTGCGTTGACTAGGAAATTAGAATAAATTTAGAATTAATTTGTAGACCGTCAGAAATCATAATTAAATATTATTTTTTTTTTGGATACATAATAAATTTCGAGAGTGCGGGAGTGCAAATTGGACCACGTGTCTAACGGTTTCGTTGACCGTAACATTTAATTAAATTAAATTAACTATAGTAATTCGAATGAAATGTTTAAATAATTATTATTTTTTTTTTATTAAAATTTATTGACCGGTAATTAAACCAACAAACTGATAGACACGTAGGATTAGTGAGAGAGAGAGAGAGAGAGAGAGAGATAAGTGCGCGGGCTCTTAGTAGCCATATTGTCGAAAAGGAGAAGAGCGAGGTCGCTTACGTCGACCATACCGTGAAATAAAAATTTTTTTTGGTTAGTACTAGAATTAAAGACTATTATATCAATTGAAGTGTTCCATAAATAAAAATTTTCTTTAAGAAGGGGCCGAACTATCTGTCTTTGTCTAATAGCGTTTTTCATCATTTATGTAAACACTATCCGGTATAACAAGAAAAAAATAGCAGCCCCCGCTAGATATTAGTATAGTAAGTAAATTTTGGAATAACAACCAAATTTTTTCACTGCGTAGTTTTTGAATAATTAGAGACCTACCAAAAAAAGATAGGTTATATTCTAGATTGCTAGTAGGTCTCTAATTAGTCAAAAACTACGCGGTAAAAAATTTAGTTGCTATTACAATTTACTAATTATACTAATATCTAGCGGGGGCTGCTATTTTTTTCTTGTTATACCGGATAGTGTTTACATAAATGATGAAAAACGCTATTAGACAAAGACGGATAGTTCGGCCCCTTCTTAATGTATGGGTTATGAGTGTGCGCGAGTAATAAATTTCATAGAATAAAGTTTATAGACCGAGCGTTAAATATAAAAACTACCAATATATAATTTTTTTTGTTTGTTATAAATTAAACTCAAGTTTTAAATTAAAGTGTTGAAAGTTAAATCAGTAACATTTTTTTTTCCGAGTATGCGTATACCTCTCTCAATTTCAGCTTAATAAAATTAACACCAGAGGTCGCCCACTTCTCGAACCAAGACAGCCGAGGTTCATGCTTGCCGACGAGTTAGCCGGAGGTCTGTCTGGCGCTCTCATATAAATTAAAGATTCTTTCTTTTCGACAGACCGAATTTTGCATGCGGGGACGGGCAAAGTTATATTAACTTAATTAATAATTTGTTTATTGAGATTTTAATTATAACTAAATTCTCACATCGCAATATATATATATATATATATATATATATATATATATATTTATATGTATATATATATATATATATATATATATATATATATATATATATATATATATATATATTTTATGTCGTCGTAGGCCGTATTCGGTGGAATACCTATAGACCACGCTAAATTTGTATAGGCTTTGCATACGTTCATGCTAATATCTCGACGATATTCTCTCTGTCAATACTCCCTAAGGGAGTATCGACAGCTCTATACTCCCTAAGGGAGTATTGACAGATCGAGATATCGCACAGCATGGCCGTATATGACGCGAGTGACATCGATTCGTAGGTTAGTGAAAACAAAAGAATGTCGTTAGATATGTCAATGCTCATACAAATTCATATAAAATCTTAACTTTACAGAATGTTTTGTTTAAACAAATTTTCAAAGTTAAACAGTTAATAAGTAAAATAAATAAGTAAATAATGACATTATTTACTTTTTTTTAATAAAACATACATCAATAATTTTAAAAAATCATTTTTATAGTTCCTCATACGGCCTACCAACGACATAAACTTATCTACGTAACTTGGGAGTACGAAGGATTCTGAATCCAGGCTTGACTAAAGTGCTTGTCGCTTGAGCAGCAGTCAGTCTCGGGCGCGCTTCGCGCGCCCTCGACCAACTGCTACTCAAGCGACAAGCACTTTAGTCTCGCCTGTATTCATCCTTCGTACTCCCAAGTTACGTATATAACTATTATGTCCTCGTAGGCCGTATTCGTGTCAGTATGTAAAGAGCATGCTAAATTTGTATTGGCATCCCATATGTCTCAGACGCGCTCCACGACTTATTGCAAGAATTATATGTCTTCCTGAGACATATTGAGACTCAATATGTCTCAGGAGAAATCAATATGGCATCACCGATCCTACTATGTTTCGTTCAATATGTCAAAGAGCAATCATATTGAACGTAGGTTAGTGAAAAAAAAATGACTCGCGCTTCGACAGCAGCTATACTCATTACAAAATGTCAATCTAAGAAACAAAAGAAAAAATCAATAGAACTAAAATTTAATTTTAAAAGTATTGAAAAAAAGATTAATATTTTGAACTAATAAGTTATATTTTCTCATACGGCCTACTTCGGACATAAAATCATCTATGTCCTTTGGCCGTTTATTCAGGTGGAATCTGAATCTCGAACAATGTTTGCCGCTTGAGCAGAAATCTACCTCGGGCGCGCTTCGCGCGCCCTCGGCAATTTCAGCTCAAGCGACAAACATTGTCCTCGATTCATATTCCACCTGAATACGGCCAAAGGACATATATAACTAATACGTGTCTGCATGTGCATGTACATCTTTGTACGAGTTTGTACGTGTGTGTACGTCTTTGTATGTGTCTGTACGTGTTTGTACGTAAATGTACGTGTGTGTACGTGTGCCTACGTGTTTGTACGTGTATGTACATGCTTGTACGTTATTATACGTGTTTGTACGTTATTGTACGTGTTTGTATGTGTACGTATATGTGTGCTCGTGTTTGTACGTGTTTGTACGTATGAGTATATATGTGTACGTATGAGTACATATTTGTACGTGTACATACGTGTTTGTACGTGTTTTTACGTGTTTGTACGTGAATGTACCTGTGTGCACGTGTTTGTACGTCTATGTACATATTAGTACGTCTTTGTATGTGTCGATACGTCTTTCTATGTGTTTATACGTGTATGAACGTATTTGTACGTTAATGTACGTGTTTGTTCGTGTAAGTATATGTGTGCACGTGTTTGTTCGTGTAAGTATATGTGTGCACGTGTTTGTTCGTGTAAGTATATGTGTGCACGTGTTTGTTCGTATAAGTATATGTGTGCACGTGTTTGTTCGTGTAAGTATATGTGTGCACGTGTTTGCAAGTGTTCGTACGTATGTGTACGTATTTGTACGTGTATATACGTGTTTGTACGTGCTTTACGTTAATGTACGTGTTTTTACGTTAATGTACGTGTTTGTACGTGTAAGAACGTGAATGTACGCGTTTGTACGTTTTTGTACCTTAATATTCATATTTGTACGTGTATGTACGTGTTTGTACGTTTTCGTACGTATGTGTACGTATTTGTACGTGTATATAGGCGTTTGTACGTTAATGTACGTGTTTGTACGTTTTTGTACGTATGTGTACGTATTTGTACGTGTATATAGGTGTTTGTATGTTAATGTACGTGTTTGTACGTGTTCGTACGTGTTTGTACGTGTACATACGTGTTTTTATGTTAATGTACGTGTTTGTTTGTGTGCATACGTTAATTGACGTGTTTGTACGTGCTTGTATATGTATGTACGCGTTTGTACGTGTTCGTACGTGTTTGTACGTGTACATACGTATTTTTACGTTAATGCACGTGTTTGTTTGTGTTCATACGTTAATTGACGTGTTTGTACGTGCTTGTATATGTATGTACGTGTTAGTGTGTGTGTACGTATTTATACGTGTATCTTCGAGTTTGTACGTGTTTTTACGTTAATGTACGTGGTTGTACGTGTATGTACGTGTTCATTTTGAGTATTACTTTTTTGTACTGAATTAGCAGTAAAATCGCATATTTTTATTTAATTTTTAATTTTCCTTTTATTAAATATACAATTCGTGTCTTAACCTAAATATAACGTATAGTTACGGCTACAGATACTATTTACGTATTCATCTACTATTTAATATTTTAGTTTTTTACTTTGTGACGCGATTTTTGTGTCCCAAGAAATTTTCAATCTAATTTATTTTTTGTATGTCTAAATACATATATATATTATTCATATTATTAGTAAATCTTTCTTTTGAAATAATAGATTTTATGCCCGCTATAAAAGTGTTATATCTAGCTTCAATAAGAATTTAAAATAAAACTATTTTTTATCTGTTTTTCATGTAAACTGTAATGGAGAGGAATTCCTAATGTAATTCAAACCTTCCCACCTAGTGACAATTTAGTTGAAGAAAAGACAACGTCAGTGGCGCTGGTTATGAAAAGAAAGAAAAGAAATCCGTTTAAAAAGAAATGATTATTAAAATGTGAAAAGATTTAATTTACTATAATTAAGGTTATATAGCGTCTAAAAAAATTTATGTTTGTATATCTAAGTCCTATAAGTTAGATATGCTACCAAGAAAAAGATTGTTAACTCGTTGTATGAGTGAGTGAGAAAGAGATGGAGCGATTAGATGTAACCAAGCTGGTAGTAAATAAACGCGTGCCGTATGTATATATTTAAAAGAACAGAGGTTTCTAACTACATTTAGAATCGTAAATGTCAAAAATAATTTTATCTTAATTTTCTTTATTTGTCTAGGGTAATTTGCGAATGAATTATTGAATAAACTATAAGATGTAAAATTTAGAGGCAGGAAATTTTTAATTTGTTAACTATACCAAGCGCCGTGATTGGCCCGTCAAGATTTTCGTGTGAGGTCAAGTTCAATAAAGTGCGGACCCGACGTCAGTCTAGAGAGAGTATCGTGCGAGATTGAACGTGTGTCGCGAGTACTTAATAAACCAAAGAGCCGTTTCTGAGAAATAAAGCGTGTGAGAAGAAAGAATATGTACGTTAAGAGGCGGTCGGGACTATTTGCTGCATGGGGGCCCTGCAGGTGAGAGAAGAATATAAAATATTTTTTATACACGGATTTACAATTTATCAAGACAATAATATACTTCTAACGTTGTCAATAACTCTTGCCATATATATGTAGAATAATTATATATGCTAATCTTGTTTGAAAAGTCTTAAATATTTTTGCAAAGCAAAAAATTCTGCGTGTGATAGAGCTGATGTAAACATGTGTATTTTTCTTTAGTGCGACAGAGAAAGTAATACTGAAGAATGATTAATAAATATGCTCACGCTGGCTCTATTTCGCGCTGCATTTTTCGCTTCACAACAATATTTTAGACCTTTCTAACAAGATTAGCATCAATAATTATTCTACATATATATGGTTAGAGTTATTGACAAAATTAGAGGTATATTATTGTTTCAGTAAATTGTAAATCGCTGTGTAAAAATTATTTTTTTGTCCTCAGGCCGCAAAATGAATTTTTGTGTCCTGTATACGGAGCACAAAATAGTTTATTCTTGTCCTAGGTCGCAAAAGAAAGATGTGTATATCCAATGTCTTATTTTAATAAAAGTTCGCAGAAAAATGTTCTCGACATCGCGATTCTTGGAATTGAACTTAATGAACTGCTCGCTTTCCTTAATATCGTCATCCTTTTCTCACATATACTATACTGGGTATACGTTAACGAATAACTTAGACTCAATATATGTGTATTATGAAAGAAAAGGAAAGAGCGAGAGAAAGACATAGCTACCAGTTTCGCGTGTTAAAACTTTTTTTTCTTTTTTAAATATTTTTGAATTATAATTTTTATAGTTTAGCTTTGTTTTATTTTTGTTTAATTTTAATATTATATTTTAACAATTGTTAGTTGTTTTTATAATCGATTTTTTTTTATTCTATTTTTTTAAAACTTTTTCTTTCTTTTCTTAAATATTTTTTAGTTATAATATTTATAGTTTAGCTTTATTTTATATTTTATTGTATTTTTGTTTAATTTTAATTTAATATTTCAACAATTATTAGTGGTTTTTATAAATCGAATTTTTTTTATTATATTTTTTTATTGTGTTTTAAGAATTATTAGTTATTTATTATTTATAATTGAATTTTTTATTAAATATATAATAAAAAAAATTCATATTATACATATAAAATTCTTTTATATTTTAAGAATTATGAATTATTTTTTTTATAGGTGGGGGGCTCCGCCCCAGCTTACGCTTAGCGGCCTTTGGACAAAAAAAAGTATATGCAGTCACGGCCACAAACATATCATTCTTGCTCGTGCAGCTGGAGCGGCCTCGCTTTCGCTCGGCCCCTCAGCATGCACTCGCCAAGAATAATACGTTTTGCGGCCTTGACGCATAATATACTATTACATTTTTCTCTCATCTGACTGCAGCGCCCTCATGCGGCAAATAGTCCTGACCGTCTTTTAAGAGCAGGTCGTATATCTCTGTCCTTTTCTAATAAAAGAATTAATTTTTTTCCAAAAACCAATAACTATAGCAAAAAATAAGTAGGTAGCCCTATCTTGTATCATAAAAAGCAATATTTTCTTTGATGAAGAAAAATTATTTTTATCGATTCGTTTTGAAGAAAACCTTGAAAAACTTAAAAAATAGGTTAGGATGGATAAAAACGAAGCTGTAAAAATAATTTTTCCTCATAAAAGAAAATATTACTTTTCATTATACGAGATGGGGCTTTCTTCTCATTTTTTACTACAATTATTAGGTTTTGCAGAAAAATTAATTTTTTGATCAGAAAAGGATAGAGATATATGACCTGCTCTTAAAAGAGAGAAATTTAAATTATTTTGTTTATTGGTGCCATAAAAGGGGAGTTTTTATTTTAATTTTATTCACGGTCGATGTTCTTTTATAAAAATCGAGCTACGACAAATTCAAATTTTCCCTTTTCTGCCATCAACGTGAGAGAATTTTAGTCGCCGTGTCTAAGTGTGTAATTTCTTAGCATTAGTTTAAATTATTAGAATTTAACGTTATCAATTCGTAGCGAGGTCGTAACGTAAAGAAAATTTAGCGATACAGAAAATTTAAAAGATTTATCGATCAGTGAGAAAAACAGTGGCGCCTTTATTAGTAGCGCCGTTACAAAACGTTAGCAAACGTTTTTCTTTTTCCATTCAAGCAAATCTACACCGCACCCTGTCTATCAAAGTCATCGCTGTAGTGCCAGCCTGTTTCCAGGAAGCCAGCAAAGACGAGCCCTAGAGCGAGCATACATTGAAAAGAGAGAAAATAAGAGGGAGGGTATAAAAAAGGTATAAATTGTATTAATTACGTATCTGTATATGCTTGAATAACGTAAATTTTTCTTAAACTTTGCGATCGCGCATGAATTTCTTTCTTTTATTGGTGTCGTTAAATCAACATTTTTTTTGTGTTTCGTTCCAAAATTTGTGTAAATTTTATATACATATATAGTTGCGCGTGGAGTCAAAAATTAAAATTCTGTTAAACTCTTTCAATTAGAATATATATATATATATATATATATATATATATATATATTTTCATATATAATTATTAGCTTTCTGTGAATGCATGAAACTTAAAGTCATTTTAGCAAGAAAGAAAATAAATAAAAATCTAAAAAGTGAAATTTAAATTTGTGACTTTGTGCCGTTTAGAAGTGACTTAAAATCTTCGCGGAATTTCGCATAAAAAGTTATAACGTTCACCGGGTTCCGCGAAGAGAGCCCCTGTTGACAGCAAAAGGGGGGAGAAGTAAAGCGTCGAATATAAGAAAGAGTTAGCGCGCTTGCTTGCTAGTAGAAAAGTTGAAATCCTGCTTCTTTCTATATATATTGCAGTAGAGTTTTAAGGGTATGGTTTCACGCTACTTTACCGATCGAAAATTATAATTTTATAAAATTACAATTTTTGAAAAAACTATACATCGGAATGAGTTTTCCTTTTATAGATCACTTCATTTAATTTCGATGAAGGGCGGAAACTCTAAAAATTAGCGGAAAAAAGCGTTAATCGAAGATAATTAGAAAAACAAATTTCTCAGTTCGTAAAAATCAAATTTCTCAAAAATCGTGTTTCGTAGGGAAATTTCCTATTCAGGATCATTTTATTTTTGAAAAATGAAGGGCAGAAACTTAGTTTGATAAATCATATCGCAAAAAAGCAAAATTACATTTTTCTAAAAAGATGCGATCAGCTGTAAGAATACAATGGCCGTGCAAGAAGCCATGTTTCATAGTTGGCATCAATGTTAATGCATAGTTTGGTACGCGCCAACTTCAAATTCGAATTTTAAATGTAAATTGAATTTGTTTTATATGTAAAATTTCTACAAATAAACACTTTTTCAACATAAAACTGTTTTATTTTATTTAAAACATAAATATGTAAATAATTTAATATTTACATATTTGCGAACTCATTATTTTTTTTTAAATTTTCAGTATAGCAAAATAAGTAATCTATTCGTTTCTTTGTTTAAAACAAAATATTTTTTGAATGACTTTATTGAATTAGCGAAACTTTGGCATATCCTAACCTTTTTAGAATGAAAATGTTTTCAAAAGCGAATAATAAGGATTACTTAATTTTATTGATAATTATGGTTTTTGAAAAATAAACAGTCAGAAGTAATTTTATTAAGATAAGAAAAAACGTGAGAAAAATCACTTAATTTTTTTAATCTTAGTGCAATGAGTATAAAATAAAATTCATAATATTTTTTTTTGGAAAAATTTGTAGAAATCTATTTTTTAAATTCATTATTTTCCTAATATTTATCTTTTTATTCGGAATTTAAATTTTACATTCATGTTATATATAGATTTATCAATCAAACATAAATATAAAAAGAATAAAAATGATTTTGAAATATATTTTTTTTGACAAAATTTTTTTAAAGATAAATGAACAAGACTCTCCGTAAACACAAACTGTAAAAAAACTTTCTTTTATTTGACAAAGAATTCAATTTGGTAGAAATGAATGATTAGTTTTTAAATCATAAATAAATGTACATGTTGAACCTTAAAACTTCAATTTTATTTATGCATTATAATACTTATCATTTTAACTAAATGTTATTTTTTCAAAAAACTGTAAAAAACTATGAAAAAATATAAATAATCGTAAATAAATGTGAATAATTGTAAAAAAAATAAATAAATGTAAATAACTGTAAATAAATATAAACAGTTATTTACAGTTATTTACAGTTAGTAACACTTATTTACAATTATTTCCAGAAATTTTTTCCATATGGGCTTATCTTAATAAAATTATTTACAACTGTTTATTTTTAAAGAACGATAATATAAAATAATATTTGATGAGATTATATTATATAATAAAATTATATTAGCAATAAAATTAAGTAATCCTTATCATTCGCTTTTCAAAACATATTTTCATTCTAAAAAGGTTAGGATATGCCAAAGTTTCGCTAATTCAATAAAGTCATTCAAAAAATATTTTGTTTCAAACAAAGAAACGAATAGATTACTTATTTTGCTATACTGAAAATTTAAAAAAAAATAATGAGTTCGCAAATGATGTAAACTATATTGTTCTCTCTTATAATATTAAATTATTTACATATTTATGTTTTAAATAAAATAAAACAGTTTTATGTTGAAAAAGTGTTTATTTGTAGAAATTTTACATATAAAACAAATTCAATTTACATTTAAAATTCGAATTTGAAGTTGGCGCGTACCAAACTATACATTAACATTGATGCCAACTATGAAACATGGTTTCTTGCACGGCCATTGTATTCTTACAGCTGTTCGCATCTTTTTAGAAAAATGTAATTTTGCTTTTTTGCGATATGATTTATCAAACCAAGTTTCCGCCCTTCATTTTTCAAAAATAAAATGATCCTGAATAGGAAATTTCCCTACAAAACACGATTTTTGAGAAATTTGATTTTTTCGAACTGAGAAATTTGTTTTTCTAATTATCTTCGATTAACGCTTTTTTCCGCTAATTTTTAGAGTTTCCGCCCTTCATCGAAATTAAATGAAGTGATCTATAAAAGGAAAACTCATTCCGATGTATAGTTTTTTCAAAAATTGTAATTTTATAAAATTATAATTTTCGATTGGTAAAGTAGCGTGAAACCATACTCCTAAGCCAATGTTATAATTATTGATTGCAAGTAAATCGTTTTTTTTTATTGAAGAAACCTATCGTTTAAAGTATTAACATCGTATTTAGTATTTCTTTCATACCCCTTATGAATAATAATTTAATACAGATTTTAAATACATATTTACTCAAATATTGGGCTAAAATCTTGGACCCTTGAAATCCGAACAAGGGTTACAATTTTTCAGTGAATCCCCTGTGTAGATCTTTCGTAAAAAGTAAAATTAAAAATATAAATAAGTAAATTCGACGTTTTCGGGAATAGTTGGACATCCGGCTATTTATCACATCGCAAATTAAATGATGCCTCAACGTTTGGGGCTTTACTTGAAAATTCAAGATTTTAGGTGAAATTAAAAATTTCTTTTATTTTACTGAGAAGAGTGTGATCATTGTGTGAGAGTATACGAGTGGCGCGAACGTATACTTACCGTGTAAGCACAAGCGTTGTTGTGGTGCCTTTCTTTCTTTCTTTTTAGTGTTGTACATAGTAACATAGTGATAAGTACATTATTGCCTTTATATATATATATGGGGAAAAATAATACTTTTTTAAAAAAGTGGTTCCGCGTGGGTCACCGATTTTGCTGGCTTTGAGATATGTCTTAGTGTTATTAAAGTTAGGACTCTGTGCAAAATTTCAGCTCTCTAAGTGCAAAACTCGCCGAGATATGGCCTTTTAAATGTCAAGAAATCGGCTTTTATTGGCTGTTATTCACTCTTTTTCAAAATGCTGCCAATATTCGAGTTTTTAACATTTTTTAATTCTGCAGGCGTCGTTTTTTAGCTTATGAAAGGAGCTTTAAGAATTGATTTGCTGAATTTATTTTTATAAATTATGAGCCAGACGACATCACTTTGAACAAAGCTTGTTTTTTTGCTATTTCACGTACCTTTGAATGATCGTAGCGTCTTCCCTTCTCAACTTTTTACAATTCTGCGAAATGGGTTCAATTCCTCTAGAAAAAAACCAATTTTTTTTATTCTGGCGAATTCAATTTCGTTGGGAATTGGTCGAAATATGAGATGTTAAAGATAGTGAATTTAAATGCAATCTTATCATAAGAATAATCACGTGAGCATACAGCTTACTTGAAGTTATCTCGCATAAGAATCTTGCAATAAAACTTTACTACAGAATTACGTATGAATGTAGAACCAAAATATCATCTTTTACTGATAGAAATTTATTTAAAACTTTTCTTAGATATTATAAAAATTTTTTATCTACGTTTATTATATTTTACAGTTGGCTGCAATGGTCTCCTCTCTTCTCCCCAATGTCTACATGTATATAATTTTATACCATAACATCAGCGCCCACCCCTTTGTGTATATATGTTGATTGTTTTTTGCGTTCTTTCTTTTTTCTTTTAGCCAATATGTGCCTATAGGTGTAGGCATCGGTAGTAGGAACACGTAAAATTTAAAGAAATGCATTAAATGTATCGAAATTATAAATTATTATATTTTCATTAAATTATAAATTATAATTTTTAAATTCAACATTTGCTTTCTTCAAATCTGTCAACAACTCTTATGAACATGTTCTCGTTACTTAAATGTTAATAATATTCACAATGAAAATTTTTTATTAAAATACAATGTATAATCTTTATTCTATAAAGTAACTTCCATTTTTGGAACTATTAATCAACTTTGAAATTCTATAAACTGTGCTGCTGCAAGATTCTTACGGAAGACTGATTCGATCCTGCTGCAAGTTTACGTGTTTATTCTCGTCATATAATTGCACTTAACTTATGTCATTCTTATCTAATTCTGGGGTAAAGTGCTGCTGCAAAATTCTTACGGAAGACTGCTTCGATTCTGCTGCAAGTTTGCGTGTTTATTCTCGTCATATAATTGCGCTCAACTTATGTCATTCTTATGTGATTCTGGGGTAAAGAGCTGCTGCAAGATTCTTACGGAAGACTGCTTCGATTCTGCTGCAAGTTTGCGTGGTTATTCTCGTCATATAATTGCGCTCAACTTATGTCATTCTTATGTGATTCTCGGGTAAAGTGCTGCTGCAAGATTCTTACGAAAGACTGCTTCGATTCTGCTGCAAGTTTGCGTGTTTATTCTCATCTTAGAATCGCACGTTTCGATTGGCAATCTGTTACAAATCTGACGCACGTTTCAGTCGCAATTAAATTTCAGCAGATATGCATTAAAATGTGGAAACAGACCACGCAGGTTCTGCACAATCGAGCTTGCAACAGATTGTGTTACCAGGGAAGTCATTAAAATAATCAATAATAATCTTTCTTATTATGAGATATTTTGTCAGTACTTACCCTTATTCACCAATGAAACTGTGTATTTGTTGTAAGAATCAACAAATACATAGTTATTTGTTACTCTGATGGTTGTTAGAATTACTCGTACTAACCTTGAATCAGCTGGAAACTAAGAAATAATATTTAATATGGAGTAATCATATTATATTTTATTTTATAACTCAAATTAAGAAGTAAAATTTGGATTCATAATTTATATTTTAATTAATATTAAAATTTATAAATAGAATTTATAACCAAATATGTAATAATAATTAGAATTATACACTTACATGAATTTAATATGCACCCGGTGTATAGAAATCCATCACACCTATTCGTACTTTTCTTTTCAGAGTATGTGCTTCTTTCGAATGAGACTAACTTGATCACTCTACATTGAATTATCTTCTATCACTCAAAGTCCTGACCCACTCGACAGATACATTTCCAAGTTCGATGTTCAATTTCTCCAACATCTTGAGAAAGTTATATCAAGATCAGCATTATTTGGGGAAGTCGATTCAAGTTATTTTTAACAGCTTCAGATGTAGAACGTTTTGCCACTTGTTCGTATACTTTTGTTATTTAACTATTTATAGCACTGGACGCTGGCTTTGATAAATCTATTAAACTACAAAAACTCGACAAACTTGTAAGTCCATGGCCAAGTACACGAGTAGCATAAACACTATTCTCTCTTGTTAGAGTTTACAGCTGCTTATTTATCACAAAAATCACAATTCATATTAATTTCGAATCCTTATCCTCGAAAAGAGGTTTCAATAAATTTTATCTTATGATGTTACACACTGCAACACAATTTTTCTAACATAGAAGATAGAACGTTGATATCAACATTTCTATTTTTTACCCTGGAACTTGAAAATTCTGTTATTTTCAGTTAAGTAAAAGAAGTAGAGGGTCTACTTCTCTTAGCTTCAGGAGAATTTTTTTTACTCCTACCAAGAAATTTCCTTGGCCTCTTTTTAGATCTTCCTGAGGATCGTTTTCTATCTTGATGTTGGTTATGAAATCTGCCTCTTGTATCTCTTTCATTATTTGACATTTTTGAGGTTCGTATTCTTAATTTCCATTCAAGCTTTTTACACTTTAAATACACTTTCTATTTAGATAAACGTAGAATTTCAGGCGCACATAAAAAAATATGAAATAACTCGCGAACGTGTAATTTATTAAAAATTAATAATTTTACGTAAATGAAACCACAAAACCTACTAATAATTTTTTAAATGCACTTTAAATAAAAAAACTTATTGCAAACTGACCATACAATCAGCTGAGACTGACTGTCATGTAGCGAAATGATACGAGCCGAAAGCGCGAACGCGCGAAATTCAAATTGATAAAAAATTACATAAATAACTATGTGCCACTCGTTTTTTTACAAAATCAAAACGGAATCAATTATGGATGTGAAATTTTTTAAAACTTAAATCAAGATAAACATTTTGTTAAAATTAAAATAAACTCTTTTTTTTCAATTAAACCTAAAAAAAAATCAATAAAAATTTAAAAAATTTAATTTAAAATAATTCTTAAAATTTTTTAAATTTGTAAAAATTATATCATTATATACTTTATAAATAGAAACAAAATTAAATGGCTTAAAAAAAACTTTTCGGAGATTAATTTATGATTCATGAATTATTGAATCAAGTGATAAAAAATAAGTTCTCATAGTATTTTAATAAAATCAGCTAAAAATTTGAGAAAAATCTCAAAATAGCAAAAGTTTATCTTACTAATTTCTCCATAAAAACGAAACTAAATGAAATAGGGTAAAAAAACTTGTTGGAGCTTATTCTACAGTAAATTTCCTATAAAAAAAAGAAATAAACCCAAATTTGATGTTGGGACCAAAAAAAAGGTGTTTTGTGCCCTTAAGAGGCGGTCTTAAATATTTGCCGTATAGTACAGGCGGGATCTGTTTTAAAATGGGTAGATTTGGATGTTTCGTATATAGTCGCTAATTTTGGTTTAAATGTCTCTAAAATTATGTTAGATATGATAATTTCGATATACGCCAGTTGAAAAAGTTGTGCTAAATTCGCTATTAAACAAATAGTGAAAAAATCTCGAAAAATACGATTTTTTTCATCCTTTTTTTATTTATAGCTCCTTAAATATAGATTTTAGAGAAAAATGTAAGAAAAAAAAGTTAGATAAAATTTTACATAAAAAATTAAACTTTTGAAATAAAAAATTTCATTTTTTATGTTAAAAAAAGACAACAATTGCGAAAAAACTGCCCAAAAATTAATGTTTTGTTAAATGTTTTTTTTAATTATTTAAATTTATCATATCATTCTAATATTGGGCCACAGAAAACATTTTGATATGATAAAACAGCCCAGCAAATTTCATTAGGATCGGTTTATTCATTTCTTCACAATAATTTAACAATTAAGCGTCCGGCAAAAAAATGTAAAAATTTCAAAACTTCATTGCAAATAAAATAATGCTTTTAGATGGGTGCTGATTTTTGTACACCCACCGTTGATGATATTTTTCCGAACGTGTACGTCGAATGGCAACGTCGCATATTTCGTTCGTGGCGTAAGAAAATTATTTTAATACGTAGAGTTTTGCATCACGAATACATTGTTACTTCGTGACTATGAATTCGTGTATTGTCGGTAAGGAAGATTTTATCTGTTGATGAAATATGAAAAATATAGATGGCAATAAAATCGTGAAATCTAGTATTTTTCTATGTTAAAAAATAATTAAATTTTTTTATAAATAGAATTCTAAAATCAGATAAAAATAAAAACAAAATATAAATTGAATGTTATAAATTATTTATAATAGATGACTAATTAAGTAATTTATTATAAATTAATTATAAAATAATTATTATGATTTATTAATTAATTAAAATTAATTAAATAAAATACAAACTTTTCATTTCATATATTTTATTTTTTGTTAAAATGTTTTTTCATTAAAAATACAATTTATAATAATTATAATAAATAATTAAAATTTTATTAAATCATAACGACATTTTTAGAATTATAAAACTTAATAATATTGAATGTTTTTACATTTGTCGTTTTCAGCAGCTTTTGAAGATTATAATAAAAAAAAACTTTAGCAGCAATAGTGGTTGTAAATAAAAGTGCAAAATATTTATAATAATTCATTTGTTCCATAAAATGTAGCACAAATTTTTTTTTTTTACACGAGAATTTAATGTAACTTAAACTGATGCTTTTGTTGTAAAGATATGGATGATATAATTTGTTTACGTTGAACTTTTGCAATGAGAAGACTACTAAATTCTGCAAAACTTTTAGCATTTTCAATTTGCTTATATGCTCAGTTCTCTCTGAATACATATCAATAATTTCTTTTATCTCAACAAAGAATTCAAGTCTTTGTGAATTTGTCGACCATTTATAACTTTCAGCATTTATCCATATAATTTTATTATCATATGATTGACTGTAAACATTAATATATTTTCTAACTAATTCAGTTTTACCAATACCACTATGACTAATTATGGAAACAATGTTTAATTTTGATACATTGTCTTGATTTTGCAGCATGTTGTGTAGATTATTTAATTTTTCAACTCTTTCAGTGAACAACTCAATTGGCTTTTTAACATCAAACCAAAAATGAATATGCTTTTTTGTTTTTAAAAAAATTGATTCCATTCATCATGTGAAAGAAAATTTTGTGTATCTTTATCTTGTAGACAATTTATCATTGTAATAAAAAAATTCTTGTTTGCATCTTCAGTTGAAATAAAATTTAATTCTTTACCTATTTCTAGTCTAATGATTTCATTTAATTCTTTTCCATTGATTTGTTCGATTGCAAAAATGAAGTGATCTAAAAATTCATTAACTTCATCATCCAATTTTTATATTATTTTTGTTAATTTATCTACATTATATTCTAATAATTTTGATTTTAATAATGGAATCATATTAATTTTAAATTTATAACGAGCAGGTAGTATCCTTTTTCTCTTTTTATCCTCATTATTTTTAATACTAAAAATATCTTCAACAATTTTCAATTTTCGTACTTTAATTCTTGAATTATTCAAATCTTTAAAATCAAAATTAACATTAGTACAAATAGTGAAATCTTTATTCGAGCCATCCTTGAATGATTTGTCCATCTTCAATTGTTGATAAGTAAAGAAGTATTTTATTAAACTATAATCACCATCATATTCTTCTAATAAATTATATGCTATAATTTTTTTAGATTTATCTAAATTGTACTTTACTTGTATAAGGTGGTAAATATTGGTGTCGTTTTGAATATATTTAAAAATTAAATGATCAAAGTGTATAGATTCCTTTGATTTAATACCTAATCGAAAAGAATATTCATGAGAAATTCCACGTTGCAAAAATAATATTAATATCTTAAGTTGATTAATATTTTTTTGAATTTTAAGTTGATCATAGAATTTATTTTTTTATTTCTTTAAAAAATTCAATCCCTTTAACATATGGAAGAAAAGCATTTCTCTCTTCGCTTTGAAGCCAACCCAACATTTTTATAAAAAAAAATTGCTATAGACATTTTCATTTGTAATAAAATCAAATTCTTTACCTATCTCTTGATTAATAATTCTAATTAACTCTTCTTCAGATGGTTGTTCTACTGTGAATATAAAGTCGTTCAAAAAATCTTTAATTTCATCATCCAAATGCTCAGTTATTTTATCCAATTCATCTGCTTTGAATTCTAATAATTTTGTTTTTAATAATGGAATCATGTCTTCTTTAAATTTATAACGAATATATTGTTTATTATCATTTTTGAGATCTAAGATATCATCATTACTTTTTTTTTTTTAACTTTAATAAGTTTTTATTTCAAATCTTTAAAATCAAAATTTATATTAGTGCAAACAGTAAAATTTGTAATTAAACCATCCTTTAATGATTCATCTGTTTTAAAATCTTGATAAGAAAAAAAGTATTTCACTAAACTATAATCACCTTCATTTTCTTCTAAAAAATTATGTGCTGTGATTTTTTCAGATTTATCCAACTTGCACTTAACTTGTAGAAAACGATAAATATTTTTATCATTTTTGATGTATTTAAAAGTTAAATTATTGAAATTTTTAACTTTCTTTAATTCTGTATCTAATCGGAAAGAATATTTATGAGAAATTACACGATACAAATATAGTATCAATGTTTTCAGTTGATAAATATTATCATCAAATGGATTTATATATTTCAAGTTATTATTAACATTTTTTATATTTTTTGTAAATATTTTACCAGTCATTCTTTATATTAGGCAAACGCTTATCAATTTCAGCTTCATAAAATCTTTCTAATATATCTGTGAAATCCGAATGTTGTCTCTGTATTATGATTAGTTTCACTTATAGTTACAACAGGCCAAACCTAGAAGATATAAGCGAATAAAATATTTTTGATATAAATATTTATTCTTTATAGTATTTAATATTCACCTGTTTGATTGAAGTTCTACACAATTCTTGATATATTGAACACAATTGAAGGCACAGTTTCCAGAATCTAAAAGTTTTAAATTAATTAATCATTAGAATTAATTTTAAATTTAGGTTTTTCATTAAAATTTGAAGTACATTTTTAAAAATTAAATTTTATATATTATTTAGAAATTTAACTTGCTTATGAAGAAGTTGAGGAAGATATACGTCATTTGTCCAAACCCTTAATAGACAATCCCAAATAATACATGTTGCATGAAGAGAAAAACTGTCAATACTCATGGTACTTTTATTTCTCCTTATGGACATTGAAGATACATTTGCAGAAAGAACACTCTCAGCTGTGCCCACAATTTCCTGAAATCTTATTTGGAAATAAACTGGCAAATTCCATTTTTTTAAAAACCTTTTATACTGAGGATGATTTTTTAAACAATCAATAGTTTCAGTTGTCGAACACCTTTTCTCCAAGTTCAAAAGAAAATCTAAAGTTTCAATATACCGCTGAAAAATTATAAGCCAAATAAATATATGACAAAAGTATTTCGTTTTCAATAAATACCATTCATTTTGAATTATAAAATTTAAAAATTTACTTTCTGGAATAGTTCTGGATTTCCTGGTGCAAATATTACTGGTAAGTAGTCTTCGATTCTCTGTTCAATTTCAGGCCAATAACTATTTACTAAAAAATTAAAGCCTTTCACAGATACTCTAAAAAAATTTTCATTTCTAAGTAAATTGTGATTATATTGTAAAAAAAAATTAAACAAAATGTTAAAATTGTAAAAAATATCTAATGAATTCTCTGTATTACCTGTTCGGATTAAGAGTTAATTCTAAAAGCTCCTTTAATATACCATCTAAAACTTTGAAATATTTGGTGTTTGGAAAATATCTCTCAGTAGAGTATGTCATGCGGCTATTGTAAATGGAAGTTGAGTGCATAACACTGTAATACTCATCAGATTGATCTGTTGATGTGCAGATTGGTGAACAGTGTAGAGATAATAAGTCTAAAATAGGTTAAACTGACATGTAAAATTAATTTAAAATTAAGAACATCTATGAAAATCTAAATATAAAAAATAAATTTTTATGATTGAGAAAATAATTTATTTAAAACTTTTCTTCATGCAACATGTATTATTTGGGATTGTCTATTAAGGGTTTGGACAAATGACGTATATCTTCCTCAACTTCTTCATAAGCAAGTTAAATTTCTAAATAATATATAAAATTTAATTTTTAAAAATGTACTTCAAATTTTAATGAAAAACCTAAATTTAAAATTAATTCTAATGATTAATTAATTTAAAACTTTTAGATTCTGGAAACTGTGCCTTCAATTGTGTTCAATATATCAAGAATTGTGTAGAACTTCAATCAAACAGGTGAATATTAAACACTATAAAGAATAAATATTTATATCAAAAATATTTTATTCGCTTATATCTTCTAGGTTTGGCCTGTTGTAACTATAAGTGAAACTAATCATAATACAGAGACAACATTCGGATTTCACAGATATATTAGAAAGACTTTATGAAGCTGAAATTGATAAGCGTTTGCCTAATATAAAGAATGACTGGTAAAATATTTACAAAAAATATAAAAAATGTTAATAATAACTTGAAATATATAAATCCATTTGATTGTAATATTTATCAACTGAAAACATTGATACTATATTTGTATCGTGTAATTTCTCATAAATATTCTTTCCGATTAGATACAGAATTAAAGAAAGTTAAAAATTTCAATAATTTAACTTTTAAATACATCAAAAATGATAAAAATATTTATCGTTTTCTACAAGTTAAGTGCAAGTTGGATAAATCTGAAAAAATCACAGCACATAATTTTTTAGAAGAAAATGAAGGTGATTATAGTTTAGTGAAATACTTTTTTTCTTATCAAGATTTTAAAACAGATGAATCATTAAAGGATGGTTTAATTACAAATTTTACTGTTTGCACTAATATAAATTTTGATTTTAAAGATTTGAAATAAAAACTTATTAAAGTTAAAAAAGTAAAAAGTAATGATGATATCTTAGATCTCAAAAATGATAATAAACAATATATTCGTTATAAATTTAAAGAAGACATGATTCCATTATTAAAAACAAAATTATTAGAATTCAAAGCAGATGAATTGGATAAAATAACTGAGCATTTGGATGATGAAATTAAAGATTTTTTGAACGACTTTATATTCACAGTAGAACAACCATCTGAAGAAGAGTTAATTAGAATTATTAATCAAGAGATAGGTAAAGAATTTGATTTTATTACAAATGAAAATGTCTATAGCAATTTTTTTTTATAAAAATGTTGGGTTGGCTTCAAAGCGAAGAGAGAAATGCTTTTCTTCCATATGTTAAAGGGATTGAATTTTTTAAAGAAATAAAAAAATAAATTCTATGATCAACTTAAAATTCAAAAAAATATTAATCAACTTAAGATATTAATATTATTTTTGCAACGTGGAATTTCTCATGAATATTCTTTTCGATTAGGTATTAAATCAAAGGAATCTATACACTTTGATCATTTAATTTTTAAATATATTCAAAACGACACCAATATTTACCACCTTATACAAGTAAAGTACAATTTAGATAAATCTAAAAAAATTATAGCATATAATTTATTAGAAGAATATGATGGTGATTATAGTTTAATAAAATACTTCTTTACTTATCAACAATTGAAGATGGACAAATCATTCAAGGATGGCTCGAATAAAGATTTCACTATTTGTACTAATGTTAATTTTGATTTTAAAGATTTGAATAATTCAAGAATTAAAGTACGAAAATTGAAAATTGTTGAAGATATTTTTAGTATTAAAAATAATGAGGATAAAAAGAGAAAAAGGATACTACCTGCTCGTTATAAATTTAAAATTAATATGATTCCATTATTAAAATCAAAATTATTAGAATATAATGTAGATAAATTAACAAAAATAATATAAAAATTGGATGATGAAGTTAATGAATTTTTAGATCACTTCATTTTTGCAATCGAACAAATCAATGGAAAAGAATTAAATGAAATCATTAGACTAGAAATAGGTAAAGAATTAAATTTTATTTCAACTGAAGATGCAAACAAGAATTTTTTTATTACAATGATAAATTGTCTACAAGATAAAGATACACAAAATTTTCTTTCACATGATGAATGGAATCAATTTTTTTAAAAAACAAAAAAGCATATTCATTTTTGGTTTGATGTTAAAAAGCCAATTGAGTTGTTCACTGAAAGAGTTGAAAAATTAAATAATCTACACAACATGCTGCAAAATCAAGACAATGTATCAAAATTAAACATTGTTTCCATAATTAGTCATAGTGGTATTGGTAAAACTGAATTAGTTAGAAAATATATTAATGTTTACAGTCAATCATATGATAATAAAATTATATGGATAAATGCTGAAAGTTATAAATGGTCGACAAATTCACAAAGACTTGAATTCTTTGTTGAGATAAAAGAAATTATTGATATGTATTCAGAGAGAACTGAGCATATAAGCAAATTGAAAATGCTAAAAGTTTTGCAGAATTTAGTAGTCTTCTCATTGCAAAAGTTCAACGTAAACAAATTATATCATCCATATCTTTACAACAAAAGCATCAGTTTAAGTTACATTAAATTCTCGTGTAAAAAAAAAATTTGTGCTACATTTTATGGAACAAATGAATTATTATAAATATTTTGCACTTTTATTTACAACCACTATTGCTGCTAAAGTTTTTTTTTATTATAATCTTCAAAAGCTGCTGAAAACGACAAATGTAAAAACATTCAATATTATTAAGTTTTATAATTCTAAAAATGTCGTTATGATTTAATAAAATTTTAATTATTTATTATAATTATTATAAATTGTATTTTTAATGAAAAAACATTTTAACAAAAAATAAAATATATGAAATGAAAAGTTTGTATTTTATTTAATTAATTTTAATTAATTAATAAATCATAATAATTATTTTATAATTAATTTATAATAAATTACTTAATTAGTCATCTATTATAAATAATTTATAACATTCAATTTATATTTTGTTTTTATTTTTATCTGATTTTAGAATTCTATTTATAAAAAAATTTAATTATTTTTTAACATAGAAAAATACTAGATTTCACGATTTTATTGCCATCTATATTTTTCATATTTCATCAACAGATAAAATCTTCCTTACCGACAATACACGAATTCATAGTCACGAAGTAACAATGTATTCGTGATGCGAAACTCTACGTATTAAAATAATTTTCTTACGCCACGAACGAAATATGCGACGTTGCCATTCGACGTACACGTTCGGAAAAATATCATCAACGGTGGGTGTACATATGGTAGACTATTAAAGCTTTCAAATGCACTTTGAAAAATTGAAATCGGTTGATTAGGAGAGTCTTGGGAAATTTTTAAAAAATATAGTTAATTTTATGCTTATAAACAAATTGAATATCTTTTTTAATTTTGAATTAAATGAAACCCAAAAACTTTTGTTTGGAAATACTCTGAAAGGCGCTCATTTTAAAAAAAGAAAAGTTAAATTTAGCTCAATATTTTTTTAGCTATGACTCACCAAAGTTAACTTGTGTTTATTATTAAACAAGAAACAATAGAAAGTCAATTAAAGCGTCATTAGCTTTATTTGTCCAAGCACTTTTCAGGTAAAAGTTTTCAAAACATGCGCTCTTTGGAAAGACATAAAAAGTATCGATTAAAATTACTCTGATCACTCGAAAAATCGTTGAAAACGTAGAGGGTCACGTGATGGAGCAAGCTGATTGAAAAGTGAAATCAAGATCTAAAAACTACAGCGCGCTCTGAAAATGCGATTATCTCGGCTTCTAATGGTCCGATTTTGATCTTTTTTTTTTAAATCAATGGGCCGGAAGTCGAGAAATTCAAATATTTTACGATGAATAATTAATTATGCTTAAATTGTTACATTAACATAACTTTAAATCATAAGATAAAAAATATGTATTTTTTTAAACATTTATTCGTCTATTTTACATAAAAAGTGCTTAATCTTATGCCATTTTATCTACTAAATGAGAACTTATTTGATATTAATTTTTAATATTGTTTAAACAAATTAGAAAATTGAAAAATTGTAAAATATTAATTAAGGAAATTATTCGTATGAAAGTGAAAAATTTATTTGAAAATTAAGAATTTCAAACAAATAATATAAAAGAAGAAATATGATGTGAAAAATAAATAAATTTTTTATTATTTATAAATTAAATTATTAAATAAATAAAAATAAAAGACTCAGCTAAAGCTTGATCATAATTTACAATTTTTTAATTTTTTAATTTGCTTAAACAATATTGCCATTAAAAATGTAGCTATATCCGTGACCATCATGTGACGAAATTTTTTAAAAAGATATTGGAATATTCCAAACATTGGTACTTTTTGCCATTTTTGTAATATGTTAAACTGCTTTTCAGGGTGTCGATAAGAATTCGACCCGAATTGGATTAATTTTATTTAAAAGAGCAGGAAAAAATCTAGCTTTTTATAGTGTTAAACTAAAAACGATGGAGTTATCTTCTGTATGGAATAGCTTGAAAGTCGCTAGCAGTAAAAAATTCAAAATAATACGTAAGCATCAATTTTGAGTGATTTTTGCAAAAATACTGATTTTTATATCATTGAAGCCTATAGAAACAACCAAATAACCATGACCAAAATATTTATCCGGTATTGTATATAATATAAACTTAATTTAAACATTTGGTTCATCAAAAAATATTTTGCTAAGACCGAGTAATAGATACTTAAAAATCGCAAAAAACGCAATTTTTCCTAAATTCACTATCTTTAACATCTCATATTTCGACCAATTCCCAACGAAATTGAATTCGCCAGAATAAAAAAAATTGGTTTTTTTCTAGAGGAATTGAACCCATTTCGCAGAATTGTAAAAAGTTGAGAGGGGAAGACGCTACGATCATTCAAAGGTACGTGAAATAGCAAAAAAACAAGCTTTGTTCAAAGTGATGTCGTCTGGCTCATAATTTATAAATTAAATTCAGCAAATCAATTCTTAAAGCTCCTTTCATAAGCTAAAAAACGACGCCTGCAGAATTAAAAAATGTTAAAAACTCGAATATTGGCAGCATTTTGAAAAAGAGTGAATAACAGCCGATAAAAGCCGATTTCTTGACATTTAAAAGGCCATATCTCGGCGAGTTTTGCACAAAGTCCTAACTTTAATAATACTAAAACATATCTCAAAGCCAGCAAAATCGGTGACCCACGCGCGACCACTTTTTTAAAAAAGTATTATTTTGTCCTATATATATATATATTTTTTTTATTTTCCGGGGTTTAAGCCGCCCGTTCGATTAACTATCGGGGTTTATGAAGCCCAAAAATGATTACATAGCCCGGGCCGAATAGTCCTACGCATTTTCGGGGTTTATAAAGCCCGGGCCTGATAATCCTGTATATATTATAGGGGTTTATGAAGCCCGAAAATGATTATTCAGCTCGGGCCGAATAGTCCTATGTATTCTCGGGGTTTATGAGGCCCGGGCCTGATAATCCTGTATATATTATAGGGGTTTATGAAGCCCGAAAATGATTATTAAGCCCGGGCCGAATAGTCCTACGTATTTTTGGTGGTTATGAAGCCCGGGATTAGTAATCCCATATATATTATAGGGGTTTATCAAGCCTAAAAATTATCACTAAGCACGGGCCGAATAGTTTACACATTTTTGGAATTTTTAAATCATGAGTCTGATAATCCTAGATATATATTGAAGATTAAGAAAGCTCAAAAATGATTATTAAGCTTAGATTTCATAACCTTTTATATTTTAATGGTACATGAAACATTGGTTTGATAGTTCTGTATCTTATATGAGTTTATGAAGCTTGAAAGTGATTATAGAACTCTGGTCTGATAATCTTATTTTTTTGGGACTTATGAGTAACCGTAATACACATCTAGACATCCTTATACTACAATATAGTACTTGAACGAATCATCCTTTCATTCTCATGGTGTTACGTAATTTGTAAACGACCTCTCAAGAAAAATGTTTTTTAAAATCTTTTAAAAAATATTTCCGAAATATTCATAAAATATTTTATGAATTATGAAAAAGACACTAAAGTTTGTAAATATTAAAACAAAAATAGCATTTTACATGAAATACTGTACGAAATAATAATACACGTAAATTTATAAAAGTAGTTTTATGATATCGCTGGTCTTTATGAAGACTATCCTGCTTAGAAAGACTATTTTATATAAATATTGACCATACGAAAAGAATCTCGTCTGAAAATAGCCACGGAAACTATTTCTCTATTAACATTTGACACAAAAATAATCCTATCAACAAAAACACCACCAAAATTATCCTTCTTAAAAAAGTGTCCACAAAAACTATCGTGTATTAATATTTGTCATAAAAACTATCTCGCTTGAAAATATATTCGTGAAAACTACCTCACATCAGTTTTACTAGCATCACGGTAGGTTTGAAAAAAGTTAAATCAAAGTGACAACCACCCTCAATTTTTTTTATGAAATGTTTTCTTATGTCATAAAAAGTATGGAGCACTTCTTTCTTTTTATCAACGTTTTGATTTTTTTTTCAAAATATTAGAAATAACTTTTGAAAAGTAATATTTATTGTTATATTACAAATATCTTTATTTTAGGTTGCATGGACTACACAGACTGTATCAAAAGTTAGTTATTTAGATAATCATTTATATTTTTTGGTAGAAAGTAATTATCTAATTTTTAGCTTAGTAACTTATTAGATAATATTAAAACAATAATTTTAAACTTTGTTTCATTTAAATATAATCCTATATTATATTAAAGTGAAACCACTTTTTTTCCGTTTCTCCGGTTCTCCAGTTCTCCGGTTCTCCGGTTCTCCGCATTTGTTAAATGTGTCTAATCTTTTGGTAATAAGAGTAGCAATTTTTTAGCTTTGTAAACATGGTAGAAACAAATATAACGCAGAAAAGTAAAAACATGACGAAGAAAGAAAAGTATCACAGAATGTTGGGTCATATAAACTTTAAATATCTAGAAACTATGTGTAAAAATGAACTTGTCGAAGAACTACCAACTAAATTAGAATCGGAATATTTTAAATGTAGTATATGCATAGAAAATAAAATGCACAATTTGAGTTTTGACAATAATAGAACCAAAGCGAAGGAATTGTTGGACATCGTTCATACGGATGTAAATGGTCCGCAGCCAACTACTGGATTAAATGGTGAGAGATATTTTGTGTCATTTATCGATGACTACAGTAAGGCGGCAAAGGTATATATAATCAAGTCAAAAGCAGAGGTTTATGATTGTTTCGTAGACTACGTAAATTGTATTGAAGTATTGACTGGAAAAAGTTAAAAATTTTGAGATGCGATGGAGGAAAGGAGTATCTAAATAAAAATATGTTTGATATAGCCAAAGAAAAAGGTTTTAAAATAGAACCGTGTCCACCTTATGTACACCAACTGAATGGAACAGCAGAGCCATTTAACAGGTCCATAATGAACACAGCAAGATGTTTGATGTCAGAAGCTAAAATACATGAAAGATTTTGGCCAGAAGTAATTAGGACCGCGTCATATCTAAGAAACAGAACCTTGACAAATACGATTGAAAAAAAAGACTCCTTTCGAGATTCTAACAGGAAAAAAACCAAGTATTAAAAATCTAAAATTGTATGTAAGCCGAGTTCATGTAAAAGTACCCGAGGAAAAAAGAAAGTCAAAATGGGACAGGAAAGCTGATTTAGGAGTATTGTTAGGCTATGAAAATGTAGGTTACCGAGTATTAATTAATAATGAAATTGTTATAGCTAGAAATGTAGATATAGTTGAAGAAGGTGTTAAGCTGTTAGGATTTAGTGATGAAACTGACAAAAATGAGAATTTGGAACACAAAACAGTAGAAAGTGAAAACAAAATGAAATTGGACAAGAAAAACAACTATGATAAATTACACATTGATGAAGAAAATGATACTAAATGCAAGTATGAGTATTGTGATTCTAAGCTTAAGGAAATTAAAACAAGAACATCAAGCAGAGTTAGAAAGAAGCCTGAAAGATTTGGTGAAAATGCTGCTAACTACTGTATATATGTAAATTTCGTGAATGCTAATAATCCCGAGACCTACAAAGGAGCAATCGAAAGCGTAGAATGTGGCGAATGGTCAAAAGCTATGGATAGAGAGATTGATTGCTCGAACAAAAATAATACTTATGAACTAGTTGACAGACCAGAAAATAAAAAGATTTTAGACTTAGAATGGATTTTCACTACTAAAGCAAATAATCAAAAGAAGGCCAGAATTGTTGTGGTTGGATGTCAGCAAAAGGAAACATTGGATGATTTGTATTCGCCAGTACCAAAGGTTCAAACTCTAAAGCTAATGTTTTCTTATTGTTGTCAATATGGATTGATTGTGTTACAAATGGATGTGGAATCTGCTTTTTTAAATGGAAAAATAATGTCTGAAGTATATGTATACCAACCAGAAGGATATGATGATACAAGTGTCAGAGTATGCAAGTTGAATAAGGCGTTGTATGGATTACGAGTGAGTCCTAATGCATGGTATAAATGTTTAGCGGATTTTTTGACACAAATTAATTTTAGAATAAGTAAGCATGATGATTGTTTATATATCCTTGAAAATGATTCTGATTCTATTTATTTAGTAAATTTTGTTGATGACATACTATTGTGTGGCAGAGATTTGAAAAAAATGAAAAAAATTCAATTTGAACTGTCAAAAAGATTTGAAATGAAAAATTTAGGCATGGTAAAAACCTATCTAGGAATTAATATCGAATATGATCATAAAAAACACGTGATGACTTTAGATCAAAAAGATTACATAGAATCATTAGCTTGTAAATATAACATTATAAATGCAAAATTGTATTCAACTCCAATGGAGCAAAATCTAAAATTAGAAAAATCTGAATCATTTGAAAAGGATATTAAATACAGAAATTTAATTAGTGCATTTTTGTATATTAGCTCAGCTACTAGATTTGATGTGTGCCATAGTGTAAATTATTTGAGTAGGTTTCAAAACATTTTCAATGAAACACATTTTAACTACGCATTGCGAGTATTAAAATATTTGTATTTAACAAAAAATCTTAAATTAACGTATAAAAAGAATGTGAATGTACACTGAAAAAAAAGACGAATGCACACGCTTCGAAGTCGATTGTTGTGAATGATTCGGACAACATTCGCAGCTATTAATAACGGAAAATCGCAATATAAGAGTGCGTAACAATATCGCAGCCAATCATTCCAACTTTTTGTATAAAAGATTACATTGATCGGAGCAGAGCGCTGCAACTAAGCTGCGTTGTGGCTCGCTACGGCTCTCCGTAGTCTACGGCACAGAAAGCTGAATCCAAGCCAAGCGACTAAACTGCTTTTTCGCTCGCTACGGCTCTCCGTAGTATATGGCACAGAAAGCTGAATCCGAACACAGCGATTTATTGCGTGGTAGCTCGCTTTGAATGCCGATCTCAAGCATTGCGACAACGCTTTGAACACACTTGCTTGATTAATGAATAACATTGAAAAAATGATAATTTTTACTTTCTTTTATATATTTTTTTTAATGTTCATGTAATAATGTGAATTCATAATTTTGAACTATTTTTAAAAATTTATAGTTATTAATGCTTTAATATCTTTGATTATTTTTTTTTATTTTTAGATTTATTACAACATATTTAAAGTTAAATAGTTAAAAAACTATACTAATAAATCTATCAACAAATCTAAAAATAAAACAATTAAAAAATTGAGAAAGAAAATAACTTTTTTTAACAAAGAATTTATGTGATTATGGATAATAATATTTATGAAGTTATTACTAAACATTAGATTACCTTAATCATATTGTTCCAAATTCCATACGCAAGTTGTATTCACTTGCCGTAAAAGGAAAAATATTTACAGATGATTTTTATGCTATTTGAAATTCTTAATTGATTTAAGTACATAATAAATAATTAATAAATATTTGCAAGAAAAAAATACTCAAAGCCTGGTAGAACTAAGATTTATTGGTAATATCGTCACTATATATTTACACATGATATCAGATAAAAATGTATTTGTACGTTTTCTTCAAAGCAAAGTGCGTTCGAAGAAAGAAAATCTTATGCTTGATTAAAAATGACTGTTTTAAATACTTTTCCGCAAATTCAGGTGTTTTTTAGAATTTTCTTCGTTATCGCTGAAATTTATTCGTTCTTTATAAAAAAATATTAAGTCAAGTCATTAAATATCAAATCAACTTAGCCAGTTTTTGTGTATATTCAATAGTGATTTTTCACCTAACAGGTAAGTTAAAAAGTCTACATATTGTCATTTTAAAAAATTCAATTTTATTGTACACGTTATTTTCAACAAAAATAGTTCTATTAAGTTTTTACAATAGTTTGATACTTTTTAATAGAACATTTATTAAAACATTAATTTAACCAAAAAATTTGAGTAAATAAAAATATTCCATTACTTTGAATTTTTAACCACAAAATTTTTTATTTTTATTTTGGAAACCAAATGAAACATATTCCCAGACTCATTGATTTTTATTATTTAGCCGTGTAAATTGATGTGAAATTTTTCGTATGTATATGTATATCTACAAGTTCTATGGATTTAATGTTATAACTAAGAGTATTATTTTATTATAATTTCATAAAATGAAATAAAATAATATACGAACGAAAATTATTTTAAATAAATTTCAAAGTTATATTGGTACATCTTTAAAAGTTTAAACTTTAACCCTTTCAGAACCAATGTACATTACAATGTACATTAACATTTTTAGGTTTTTTTGAAATTGTGCAAAAGTGGCTTTAAATTTTGTAAAAAAAATATATGTATTAGATTAAAATGGACTATTTCCGATCTCAAACTGAGGGCCTAAGTTATTATATCTTTGATAGAAACTGAGAAAACTTGAATAGAAAAAAAAAAAAAAATTTTTTTATCGCAAAAATTGCTTAATAAATGAACATTTATCATCGCTAAATGGTTATCAGAACTTTTCATGATGAAATAATAATTCCGTTCTGAAAGGGTTAAATATGACTTTTTTCAAACAATTTTTAAAAAGTGACTATTCTATTACATTAAAAAGTACACAACTGTTTGCGAATAAATTATTCTTTTTTGAAACTATTAAACAAAATTCATTTTTTAAAAAGCTATATTGCACGTTGCCTTGAAAATTTCGTTAATAGTATCAAATATTTTCTAAAAATGATATGAATGGTTTTTGCACAAATGGTATGGAAAAAGCAAATTTTCGAAGGTTCTTTCATTAAATATAATTTAAACCACGCAAATAATTTTTAAGAAAACTAAAACAAAAAATTTAAGAGCAGGTCGAGAATATTCGTCTTTTTCTAATCAAAGAATTTTTTTTTTTCTACAATAACTAATATAATCAAGAAAACGTTGAAAGACTTCAAATATATTTTATTTCGCATTTCTCATATTTCATTCATATACTGAATGTTTAAATTTAAATAAATAAAAATTGTTTAAATATTGTGATTTTAACTGTTAAGACGTGCGCATTTCGCAGTATCGAAGTCAGTATAACTTAACAGTTAATTTATTTTCTCATTGTATAACATTGTGTAAAAATTCTTTGTTAATTTCAAACAAATATTTTATTAAAACTTTATGAATGCAATTACATTTATATTCAAAAATTTTAGATTAGGATTTTTAATTAAAACCTATGTTTTATAATTATTTATATTATTTGTTCGAACAACATAAATATTTAGTACTGTACAACAACATATATTTTTAATTAAATGCTTTATATATTTGATTTAGCAAAACATAGGGTCGAATGACCAGTTACCGTTCCTTTAAGGTTCAGGCAGATACATTTTCTTCAATAAAACAAATCTCAAGGTATCTCAAGGTCTCAAATCTCAACCTCCCTTTTGGTTTAAATTATATTTAATGAAAGAACCTTCGAAAATTTGCTTTTTTCCATACCATTTATGCAAAAACCATTCGTATCATTTTTAAAAAATAGTTGATACTATTAATGAAATTTTCAAGGCACCGTGCAATATAGCTTTTTAAAAAATGAATTTTGTTTAATAGTTTCAAAAAAGAATAATTTATTCGCATACAGTTGTGTACTTTTTAATGTAATAGAATAGTCACTTTTTAAAAATTGTTTGAAAAAAAGTCATATTTAAAGTTTAAACTTTTAAAGATGTACCAATATAACTTTAAAATTTATTTAAAATAATTTTCGTTCGTATATTATTTTATTTTATTTTATGAAATTATAATAAAATAATACTCTTAGTTATAACATTAACTCCGTAGAACTTGTAGATATATATATATATATATATATACATACGAAAAATTTCACATCAATTTACACGGCTAAATAATAAAAATCAATGAGTCTGGGAATATGTTTCATTTGGTTTCCAAAATAGAAATAAAAAATTTTGTGGTTAAAAATTCAAAGTAATGGAATATTTTTATTTACTCAAATTTTTTGGTTAAATTAATGTTTTAATAAATGTTCTATTAAAAAGTATCAAACTATTGTAAAAACTTAATAGAACTATTTTTGTTGAAAATAACGTGTACAATAAAATTGAATTTTTTAAAATGACAATATGTAGACTTTTTAACTTACCTGTTAGGTGAAAAATCACTATTGAATATACACAAAAACTGGCTAAGTTGATTTGATATTTAATGACTTGACTTAATATTTTTTTATAAAGAACGAATAAATTTCAGCGATAACGAAGAAAATTCTTAAAAACACCTGAATTTGCGGAAAAGTATTTAAAACAGTCATTTTTAATCAAGCATAAGATTTTCTTTCTTCGAACGCACTTTGTTTTGAAGAAAACGTACAAATACATTTTTATCTGATATCATGTGTAAATATATAGTGACGATATTACCAATAAATCTTAGTTCTACCAGGCTTTGAGTATTTTTTTCTTGCAAATATTTATTAATTATTTATTATGTACCTAAATTAATTAAGAATTTCAAATAGCATAAAAATCATCTGTAAATATTTTCCCTTTTACGGCAAGTGAATACAACTTGCATATGGAATTTGGAACAATATGATTAAGGTAATCTAATGTTTAGTAATAACTTCATAAATATTATTATCCATAATCACATAAATTCTTTGTTAAAAAAAGTTATTTTCTTTCTCAATTTTTAATTGTTTTATTTTTAGATTTGTTGATAGATTTATTAGTATAGTTTTTTAACTATTTAACTTTAAATATGTCATAATAAATCTAAAAATAAAAAAAAAATAATCAAAGATATTAAAGCATTTAGAGGCGGTCGGAACCAAATCGGTGACTTAGTTCAGTGCTTACTATAAATGCTTATAATGATTAATTTATTCATTTGCACGGCAGAAATATAGTCATTTCCTCTAACCATAATCGTAATGAATAATTTGAAACGGTTACAGCAACAAAAAAATATAAAATATTGTCATGAAGCGAAAAATGCTAAATTAAAATCTATTGCATGCAAATAACAGCCGCATCGACTGTTAGATGGCATTTTTCGCTTAATGACAATATTTTTTTTTTTTTTCACTGAAACTGTTTCAAATTATTCTTAATATACATGGTTAGAGGAAATGACTATATTTTTGCCGTGAAAATGAATAAATGAATCATTATAAGCATTTATTGTAAGCATTGAACTAAGTCACCGATTTGGTTTCGACCGCCTCTTAATAACTATAAATTTTTAAAAATAATTCAAAATTATGAATTCACATAATTACATGAACATTAAAAAAAAAAAAAAAAAGGAAGTTAAAATTATGATTTTTTCAATGTTATTTATTAATCAAGCAAGTGTGTTCAAAGCGTTGTCGCAATGCTTGAGATCGGCATTCAAAGTGAGCGACCACGCAATAAATCGCTGTGTTTGGATTCAGCTTTCTGTGCCATAGACTACGGAGAGCCGTAGCGAGCGACAAAGCAGTTTAGTCGCTTGGCTTGGATTCAGCTTTCTGTGCCGTAGACTACGGAGAGCCGTTACGAGCCACAACGCAGCTTAGTCGCAGTACTCTGCTCCGATTAATGTAATCTTTTATACAGAAAGTTGGAATGATTGGCTGCAATATTGTTACGCACTCTTATATTGCGATTTTTCGTTATTCATAGCTGCGAATGTTGTCCGAATCATTCACAACAATCGACTTCGAAGCGTGTGCATTCGGCTTTTTTTTCAGTGTAAATGAGATTGATTGTTATGTAGACGCTGACTGGGCTGGTGATTTAACCGATAGAAAATCCACCACAGGTTATATAATTAGATTTTCCGGAAAGGCTATTTACCGGAAATCAAAGAAACAGAGCAGTGTGACGAAATCGTCAACAGAGGCTGAGTATGTCGCTCTTTCTGAAGCAGTAAGTGAATTAAAAATGGTATTAAATTTGTTGATTGATTTTAAAATTAAACTGACTAACTAGGAGAGTGTCACACCTTCGGATCACGGATTTTGCTCAAACTTCGGGATAAGTTTTCAGATGATAAAATATGGAAAAAGCTAAAGATATGGTCATAAATACTCAATATTTCCCTAGTTACAGGAAATTAAAGAAAATCGCTAAAAAAGTTACTAGATTTTTAAACGCATATAGTTCTTTAGCGTCGATAGCTACAAGCTTGAAACTTTTTTTAAATTAAAGCTGAGCTCAAATCCTTTCGAATTAGTAATTATAGCATGTAAAAATATTATTTTTTCCCAAAGTTATAGCGTGATAAACATTGGACCTGATTTTTCTTTTTAAAACATTAATTAATAACAAAAGCTGAAATTGGGTCCAATGTTTATCACGCTATAACTTTGGGAAAAAATAATATTTTTACATGCTATAACTACTAATTCGAAAGGATTTGAGCTCAGCTTTAATTTAAAAAAAGTTTCAAGCTTGTAGCTATCGACGCTAAAGAACTATATGCGTTTAAAAATCTAGTAACTTTTTTAGTGATTTTCTTTAATTGCCTGTAACTAGGGAAATATTGAGTATTTATGACTATAACTTTAGCTTTTTCCATATTTTATCATCTGAAAACTTATCCCGAAGTAAGCCTGTAAAAATTTATGAGGACAACTCAGGCGCTGTTGCGATAGCCAAGTATGGAAATTTTACAAAGAAATCTAAATATATAGAAGTGTATTTTCATTTTGTAAACGAGAGCGTAGAAAATAATATAATTTCTGTTATAAAAGTAGAGTCGGACAATAATTTAGCGAACACATTTACAAAAGCACTTGGAAAAATAAAATTTGTAAAGTTTAGATGTGCATTAAAACTGATTTGAATAGTAATAAAATTTAAGGAGGCGAGTTAAGTTATGTGTAAATTTGTATTACTTATTATAAGCGCCATTTATACAATATTTTACTACCTGAAAACAGACTAAGAAAGAGTTAGTTGCTTCTGGTCTATTGTGAAAGACAGATGTATAAAAGGGTATATGAAACCCATAGCATAATTGTAATAGATAGTAAAATTGTATTAAACAAATAAATAGATTTCTAATCCTAAGTGATCCCAAATAATAAATATCTATCATTGTCCATCCACCACCTCAAAACATATATATTTAACATATTTATTACTATATTTTTTTAGACTCTATATTTTTTAGGCCTCATATTTTTTTGGGCCTCATATTTTCTTTTGACTTTATATTCTCTTGGGCTCTATATTTTTTGGGCCCAATATTTTTTCGATTCTTATATATTATTGGGATCTAAATTTTTTTTAGGACCAATATTTTTTCGGGCCCAATATTTTTTTGGTCTCTATATTTTTTGGGCCTTATGTTTTTTTAGGCCCCATATTTTTTTTTACTTTATATTTTCTTGGGCTCTATATTTTTTGGGCCCAATATTTTTTCGATTCTTATGCATTCTTGGGCTCTATATTTTTTTGGGCCTAATATTTATTCGATTCTAATATATTCCTGGGCTCTATATTGTTGGGCCCAATATTTTTTTGAAATTTATATTTTCTTGGATTCTATGATTTTTTTGGGTCCTATATTTTATTTAGTTCTATATTTTCCTGGGCCTTATACTTTTCAGGCCCTACTTTTATTTGAGTGCTATTTTCTGTATGCCTTATATTATCTTGGGTTCTAATTTTTTTAGGTCAAATATTTTCTCGATTCTTATATATTCTCTGGCTCTATATTTTTTTGAAATTTATATTTTCATGGGTTCTATAATTTTTTTGGGTCCTATATTTTATTTAGCTCTATTTTTTTTCTGGGCCTTATATTTTTTAGGCTTTACATTTTTTTGAGTCTTATTTTCTTTGCGCCTCATTATTTTCGGCCTCTTATTTCTTGGCTTCCATATCTTTTTCGGTCCTATATTTCTCTAAGCCTTATATTTTTTTGGACCAATTTTTTTTCGAGTCCTATTTTCCTTGGGCCTCATTTTGTTGGACCTCTAATTTTTTTGGGCCATTCATTTTTCTGGGCCTTACTGTTTTTTAACTTTTTTTTTGGGTTTTAATTTTTTTTAATCTTATATTTTTTTGGGCGCAATATTTTTTTAAATATTTTCTTGGTCTCTATATTTTTTGAGCCCAATATTTGTCTGATTCTTTTTTTTTATTCTTATTTTACTTGAGCTCTATATTTTTTTGGCCTAATATTTCTTTAATCTTATTTTTTTTTATTCTTATCTATTCTTGGCTCTATATTTTTTTGAGTTTTATATTTACAAAATGTTTCGCATCACAATAAACACATGTATTTGTCATGGAACCAATGTTATTTTCAGATATGAGATTTTCATCGAAATATATATTTGCTATACAACCAATCAGTTTCGAATTAATTTTTTCATTTAATTTCTTCAATTATTTTTCTACTTTGTCCTTTATTGTTTTATCAATAACTTTGTTAAATACAATATTATGATTGTTATTATAATTATTATTATTGTATTTTTCATTATAATTATTGTCTTCAATTTTTAATCGTTTACACTTAATAAATAATATCTTTAATTGATAAGAATCATATTTATGTTTTCGCTTTTTTTCATCTATTGGTTTATTTATTGTAGTATCATTATGAACATGTTTATTGTCATCAATTTCTATTTGTTTACACCTTGTGCGTAATTCTTTTAATTGGTAGCAATCATTTTTTACTTGTGTTTTCTTAATAATATCAACATTTTCCAATTTTTGATTTTTAGTTCGTACCATTCTCTCATATTCATTATATTGTTCACTAATAACTTTTCTATAAGTATCTTTTTTGCGTAATTTTTCTTTTTTATGCAATTTTTTCAATTTATTAGTATCTCTATTTTCCATTGATTTTATTTTTTATATCTTAATATTTTCAATTTTCTTTATATTCATTTAGTTGTTCTTCTTTCATTTTTATGCAAGCTTTTTTCTTACGTGTAGCTTCATTTGTACGTATTTGTTTCATTTTATCAGTATCCTTTTTTATCTTTGATTTCATTTTTGTTACTTTAGTATTTTTTAATTTTTCTTTATGTTTATTGGGTTGTTTTTCTTTAATTTTTATATAATTTTCTTTTCTACGTAAAGCTTCATTCGCACGTATTTATTCTAATTTATCAGTACTCATTGTTTCCTTGAATTTCAATTTTGTTGTCTTAGTATTTTTTAATTTTTCTTCATATTTTTTCAGTTGTTTTTCTTTAATTTTTATATGAGCTTCTTTCTTGCGTAAAGCCTCATCCGCACGTATTTGTTCCAATTTATCAGTACTCATTGTTTTTCTTGAATTGCCATTTTGTTATATTAGTATTTTTTAATTCCTGTTTATATTTATTTGGTTGTCCTTTTTTCATTTCATCGTTGTAATCGATTTGAGTCTCGAAGAAGTACAACCCACACCAGCTCCACTATCGCCCTTGCAAGTTGACAAAGCCGGTCAACATATGCAGTCGGAAAATAATCTACTATCGATTAAAAAATTTTCTTATATCGCGTTTCCTTTTCTTCTATGAGTAAAAAGTATTTTATTTAAAAAAATTTTTTTTTCTTCTCCCTTTTCTCAAAATTAACCTAATAAATCAATCTTTATATATATAAATAACAATTTATAATAGTAATTGCACAAGCAATAGCCTATTTTTAAATAGCCTAGATTTCAAATATCTTATAAAATGGCTACCAGAGGAATTGACGACAAAGATTTGCCGCTCACCGAAGAGGAGTTAAGACTATACGCTAACAACTTAAAAGAACGCGAACAAAGAATTAAGGATTTAGAATAAGCGCTTTAGAATCGAGAGAAAAAAGTCCTAAGTGAGGCAGAACGGTTAAAGCAGGACGCGATGGACTCATTGAATGTAGAAAAGGAACGCATTCAAATGCTTGAAAAGGAACTTGAGAAAGAAAGAAAACGCCGCGAAAATCTTGAAATTACCATATCGGACACTGCCTCTAGTGTATCAAATTTCCCCTTAGCACAAACTAATAAAACAGATTTGGGATCTCAAAATAAAACGAATTCTAGGTTAAAGCCAATAGGCGAAGCCGAGGAGTCGACAGAGGACGTGATAACTCAATTAGCAAAAATGCGCCGTGACATAGATAGAATGCGTGCAACTCGCTCAACGTCCCCCGCACCGCAAGTACAGCAAACATTACCACCAGACCCAGCATCAAGACCTCATGATAACCTAGCAGAACCACAGAATTCATGGACTGTGCCACTAAGCATTTACATAAAGGAGGCCTTAAACAGCATACCAAAATTTGACGGAACAAACTTAATACCTTTTGTCAGAGCATGCAAATGCGCAACTCAAATAGTTCCTCAGCACCTTGAGAGAGAGTTAATAAAGTTAGTGAAAAATAAACTCGAAGACAAAGCGTATATCGCATTCGAGCACAATAACTTCGAGACACTTGACGAATTCGTCGATAGACTAAAATCCGTTTTTGCCCCCACAGAAACTCTAAAAAATCTAAGAGGTAAACTTGACCAAATTTATAAGGGAAGGAACGAGTCACAGCTCAATTTTATTACACGAGTCGTTGACCTTAAAGAAGCTATTATCGATCGAAAACGTTTCGATATCAGCAATGAATTAACTCGTGACGAACTTTCTGAAATCGAAGGAGATATAATCGAAGGATTTTGAGACGGCTTGATGTGCCACATCTAATCACGGGAGATACAACCAGACTAACAACCAATCAAATGACAGAAGCAAAAGTCATAATAACAATTACCAGATAAAAGTGTGTGCCTATTGCAAAAACAGAGGTCATGTAAAGGAAGAGTGTCGTAAATTAAGATGGGTCAAAAAAAATCAACAAAAAAACGAACCGAACGCTCCAGCGAAGGACGCTCCTGGAGCGACAACCGAGAAAACGCGTCCAGTGAACGCGATTGTAACGGAACTTACATCTACACCGTCAACTTAGAAGAAACAACGCCAATTGTCATCGTGGAATCCCCACAATTTTTACACAATTTCGTTGAAGCTATGGTTGATTCAGGTGCGCAGCCCAATGTAGCCAAAATAGGCATTTTTAACGGAGACGTAATGATTAACCAATCAAACCGACTATTATTAAGAGGAATATCGGGAACCGATATACCTTCGATTGGTACATGTGTCATTCACATATACGGATCCCCAACAGAGGTCATTATAGTCGTCAATGATTGTCCGATAAAAACAGAAGCAATTATAGGTTCAAACTTCTGTGAGCAGCACGGTGCAAGCCTCGATTTCTATCGAAAGGCACTAATTTTCGAGGAGAAACCCTTGCCTTTCGTAAATTTAAAAGACGTTAAGAGAATACCTGCTCTAGCAACCGCAACTGTACGTTTCCTGTTGAATAACCCAGAAGAAGAATATGGCTGTATTAGGACAATAAAATTAAACGAAAAAGGCATAGTGGCAGGAAACGTCATGGCAATCAACGACGGAGGCTACATTGATATAGAAGTATTCAATACGAATATCTTTGATATCGGCCTAAAAATAACACCGCTAACTCTAGAACCAACACAGAAATATTATCAACATGGTAACGAGAGAGTTTTCATAGGCAACGATAACACTCTCTTCATGGATACAGAAGATATGAAAGAAGTTAACGTCATGGATCAAGCACCTCCTCTTGTTTCTATGCAGGCCAATGTAGATGATGCAAGGTCAGCCGACGAACTAATCAACGACTTAATTACTTTCGAATATGGTAAAGAGTACGATCGAGTTTTTCAGAGACGTTACTCAGATAGTACTATTGGCTCATCTTCCGAAGAAGACCTCCAAATTCAAGAGAATATAAATCCTAAATCTAAGGTTCCTGTGCAGGTGTTACCCAATTCTGCAACGTCATGCGTTGAGTCCGAAAATGCTTCGCGTGACACGGTAGACGATGACGCTCCAAACTATATCGCAAATTTGATCGAATCTTCCGGCCGAAATCCAAAACCATCGTACGCAAAACCTGAAAACGCCCCGCGCAACACGGTAAGCGACGATGACAATGTGCGACATAGCACCTACGAGACTTATGTTAAGCCCGAAGAAGCTCCGCGCAACACGGTAAGCACAAGTCTAATAAAAGGGAAAATTGAAATATCAGATAACGAAAGCACAGAAACCACTGAAGAAGATATAATAATTCGAGATTCCCTTCCAGGTGCAAAGTTCCTGGCCTATATCAAAATAAATCAGGTGAATCAACCAATAGAAACTTATATGGCTAATTCCATTCAGATTCATGCAGGCCGTCACAGATCGAATTTTTTTTTTCTTCTAAGTAAAAAAAATACCTTCTATTATGTATATAAAGATAAAATTTACCTCGTAGAACGCTCAAAAAATTTTTTTTTTTACTACAGCAATTCTAGTGTTGGATGTAAAAACGAAAATTCAAAAATTGAAAATGAACCTCTACTTTTAAATGACTATAGCTCCGTCAATTTTTAACCTTTTTGGGCGTTCTTTTAACAAAAGTGTGCGGAATTTTGTCTAGTTTAAAATGTTATCTCGATTTTCGTAATACAATTTGATCTCACTGAGATATTTACGAAAAACCGAAAAAAGCGATTTTTTTCAAACACGATTTTCTCAAAAACTATATATTTTTTTTTTTTTTTAAATTTTTATATGATTTTATACATAAAAAATACTAACTTTTAGAGTAGGTGAGAATATGCGATTTCGCCTTTTTTTTTAACAGATTTTTAAACGTTTTTTTTTATATTTTCGATTTTAAAACATTGATACCATGGCGCATTGTACTATTTTTCCAACTTTACGTGTTCTTACAACTATTTTTATGCTTTTATTTATTAATATATCTAAAATATTAACAATAATCTTTAAAATAAACCCCGGATCGAATATTTTGATCAATTAGAACCAAAGTTATGACGATTTAAAGTTTAAAAAAAAATACTGAAACTTTAAATAAATATGATATTTACATTGAGGAAACGCAATTTTCGTTAAAGATTAAAATCTGAAGATATAAATTTTTTAATTTGAAAAAAAAGTTATTTTGATGAAAGAATATATAACCATTTATCCTCTTTTTATGCTACATTATTATAATAAAAATTTTTTTTGTTGAAGAATATTAATTTTTTATCAGTTTGAATTTCGCGCCTAGAATTTGAATTTATCTTGTAGGGAGTTGACGCATGTCACTACTAGGTGGCGATGATTCGTTCTTTGCATTCTCATCAACGACTTGACGCGTTTAAAAATATAAGAAAAGGAAGATAAAAAATAAAGTTGTTTAAGAAAAATTATTTTTTTCGATCTGTCATTGAACAGAATATCAATAATGGCATCACTGATTGTTAAAATGAAGTGCAAGGATTTAAAAGAAAGGCACAAAAAAGTTGTTTATGATTGCTCCAAAAGTCCGCTTAGAGAATTAGGTGATCTAACGGAGTCTTTGAAGCACTTGTATCCAAATACTTCTTTCTCTAGAGAAGATAAAGTATGCCCTTTGCGTTACAAAATATTATTAGATGAAGTGAAAAATGCGCCTATTTCATCGACTTCAAGCAGTCAACAAACTTTGGAAGATTTTATTCATAGTGAGGCTGTGGTAGAACAGCTCGACGAGACTTCAAGTAATTTGAAATTAAACATTTCACCAATTAAAATGCCTCAAAGTATCAATATCAAGATGCGAGAATCTTATGCTCTCCGAAAAAGGAAACAAATAAACGATGCATTTGATTCACAAATAGCAAGTAAAGTGATGAAAGTCTACGATATAACGGATTTGCCCGCATTGAATGAAAATAATGAATGTAAAACAAATGATAAATGGCTTGAGAATATTAAAATTGCATTAGATAATTGTTCAAATTTTCTTGAGAAAGTGCGATTGTTGAGTATTATACCAAGTGATATTTCCAAAGATTATTTATTATCAGTTTTACCAAATGTAACTATTTATATGATTGATCAAGCACGATCATTGGTAACTAATAAAAAAATTTACAAGCAGTCTGAGAACTATTGTGGCCATTCTTTGGATAGTGAAATTGTAATGAAAGTAAAGGATTGTTATCTGAACGATGATTTTAATTGTTCTCGTCAAAGTGCGAATAAAAGCGACACAGTATCTATCAAAGAAAATGGTATAAAAACTAAAAAAGCCAAACGCTTTCTTACGCGAAGTATGAAAGAAATATATCAATTATTTAAAGACGAAAATCCTGAAATGAAAACAAAAATTGGTAAATCAACATTCTGCGCTTTAAGACCGAAGTGGGTTATACCACATCCACCCACCGATTCGTGTCTTTGCGTTTACTGCGAAAATCTTAAACTTATGTTAGATGCTTTGAATAATTATAAAAAAGAGAATAAACAAGACATTGCAGATTTGGAATTGAAAATATGTTCTTCACTTTTTTGTTCAAAAGATGATATGAAATGTGTACTAAGAGAATGTAAAGAATGTCCCATTGGAGATTCTATTGATTTACAAGTAATTTCTTTGACAGAAGAAGATTTATATGAAGAAATAATTTATGGTGTTTGGGAAAAATCAAATTTACTGAATAAAACTAGCACAATTGAAAATTTTTTAATAGAGTTAAGAGATCGCGCTCTCACTGTAAGAGCTCATAAATTGGTCAAAGCAATTCAACGTATAGCAATTAAAGAGGTTAAACTTTTAGCGGAAAATAATGACTTCCAATTAGTTATTCATGTCGATTTTGCAGAAAATTGGACAGTTCTGCTTCGAAATGAAATTCAAAGCTATCATTGGAGTAAAAACCAAATATCAATATTCACGTCGGTATGCTATTTTGGAAATGATAAAACAGTCAGTTATGTCACCGTCTCTGACAATATTGAACATGATTCGTCTCATGCCCTAATGACTATAAATTTAATTATCGATAACTTAAAACAAAAACATATTGCGCAAGATCTTGATGAAATCATAACCATTTCCGATGGAGCCGCCAGTCATTTCAAAAATAGATATCAATTCTATGAGCTTCAAAACTCAAAAGTAAACAGAAAATGGCTTTTTTCTGCAACAGGTCATGATAAAAGCGCTTGTGACGGTATTGGTGGTTTAGTTAAACATTATGCTACCACGCGTAATCTGTCCAAGAAAAGTGCAGATTTTATTAGAAACGCTGAAAATTTCGCCACGTATCAAAATATACTCCGTCGATTAACATTCTTGTTATCCGCAAGGATGAGTTAAAAGTTTTTCGACTGACAAAAAAAATGGAATGGTTAGGAAATGCAAAAGAAATTAAAGGTATTTAAAAGATTCACTGTTGGGAAAGTGAACGAAACCAAATCTACACTGCCAAAACTTCGAGACATGAGTGGCAAGAAGTAAATTGAAAGGTTTTATTCCAATTCGGATTTTTTTATTCACATTAGTTCTCAATTCATTAGTATTCTTTCTCAATTGTATCGCATATTATTTGTTCATTGAAAATGACCAAATAATATATTTTAGTATTTAAAAAACTTATCTTTTCAAAATTTAAATTCAAAATTCAAAATTCAAAATTTAAAATTCAAATTCAAAATTCAAAATTCAAAGTAAATATATTTATTTAGAGTTTCAGCATTTTTTTTTAAACTTTAAATCGTCATAACTTTGGTTCTAATTGATCAAAATATTCGATCCGGGGTTTATTTTGAAGATTATTGTTGATATTTTTGATATATTAATAAATAAAAGCATAATAATAGTTGTAAGAACACGTAAAGTTGGAAAAATAGTACGATGCGCCATGGTATCAATGTTTTAAAATCGAAAATATAAAAAAAACGTTTAAAAATCTGTTAAAAAAAAATAAGGCAAAATCGCATATTCTCACCTACCCTAAAAGTTAGTATTTTTTATGTATAAAATCATATAAAAATTAAAAAAAAAAAGTATAGTTTTTGAGAAAATCGTGTTTGAAAAAAATCGCTTTTTTCGGTTTTTTGTAAATAACTCAGTAAGATCGATTGCATTTTAAACTAGACGAAATTCCGCACACTTTCGTTAAAAGAACGCTCAAAAAGGTTAAAAATTGACGGAGCTATAGTCATTTAAAAGTAGAGGTTCATTTTCAATTTTTGAATTTTCGTTTTTACATCCAACACTAGAATTGCTGTAGTAAAAAAAAAAATTTTTTTTGAGCGTACTACGAGGTAAATTTTATCTTTATATACATAATAGAAGGTATTTTTATTACTTAAAAGAAAAAAAAAATTCGATCAGTGAATGGAATCAGCCATATAAATTACTTCGATATAGAACCGTGCATTAACAGAACTATTTTAGACGTAAATACTGTCACTGACTCCTATATTAAGCCATATAAAAAGGATAATCACAGTTCCAAACACAAAAATTTGGAGCGAGTATACAATGCTAACGACAAAAACAGAACAGAATGTATATTAAACGACATACCTAAAAACCACATAGCGGAAGAAAACGAAGCAAGGCTGTAGAAGCTCATTGAAAAAACTGCTGATGTTTTTCATCTGAAAGGAGAACCCCTTTCTGCCACTAACATAATCGAACATAAAGTCGAAACCTACGACGAAGAACCAGTGAACGTAAGACAGTATCCAATACCTCAAAAATTGTAAGAAGTTGTTTACGAGCAAATAAGTAAATTGTTAGAATCAGATATAGTCGAAAGAAGTGAATCGATTTTTAACAGCCCTCTCTGAGTTGTCAAAAAGAAAGACGATATTGAAAGGAAGCCACAGTGGAGAGTTGTAGTCAATTTCCGAAAATTAAATGAAAAGATCAAGCCATATCCACATCCAATCTCATATATTACACATTTAGTCGAGCAGCTCGGCGGGGCTCGCTATTTTATCGTCGTGGATATGTATTCAGGTTTCGATCAGGTGATGATAGGAGAAGAAGACCGAGAGATAACAGCCTTTTCTACTCATTATGGTCACTTTCACTTCAAAAGAATGCCTTTCGGAATTCGAACAGCAGCAAGTACTTTTCAAGAATTAACCAATAAAATATTAGGGTATAAACCGTTAGATCTAAGCTCGAAAGGAAAAGGAAAGCTAGGATATATTGATGCCGTTATACTGTTTGCAGAAAATCTAAACGATCTAGACGAATTATTTCTGGAATTTACAGAGACTTTAAGGAAATGTAACCTAAAGTTAAATTCCTTAAAGTGCCAATTTCATAAAACATCAGTGACATTTCTTGGTCACGAGATTAGTCATAAAGGCATGAGACCAGACCCAAGTAAGACCCAAGCTGTCGAAAAATTCCCTCGTCCGCGAAATGTCAAGGGAATACGCCAATTTCTTGGTCTGTGCGGATATATCGACGTTTTATTCCAAATTTTGCAACGATCGCAAAGGTATTGACAAACCTATTGAAGAAAGCAGTAGCTTTCAATTGGTCAGATGAACAGGAAATAGCTTTTGAGACGCTCAAAAACTGCCTAATTAATGAACTAATTTTGAAACATCCAAACTAGGTCCAAACTGGTGTCCTATCTCAAAGGAACGAAAATTCAGATTTACCTGTAGCTTACGCAAGCCGATTGCTTACAAAAACCGAGATGAATTATAGCACTATCAAAAAGGAACTACTCGTAATACGATTTTGCGGTGACTAATTTGACTATTGTCTGATTGGCCGACATTTCACCTTTATAACTGACCACCAACCTTTCGTTTGGCCGCACAAAATAAAGGACTGTACATCTAAATTTAAAAAATGGCATGTTGAATTAAGAGACAAATTTGATTTTACAATCAGATATCTTCCAGGAAAAATTAATTTCGTGGACGACGTGCTATCACGTAACCCTTGGGATAACGAAATGCAAAATATACGCGAATCGGAAACTAAAGAAATCATTAAGATAACGTCCGAGGAAATCACATGTAAACCGGTCTATGAAATAAACGCTATAGAGTCAATCGCAACTGAGACACTGTTTAAAAAGAATGACTTCCCAGCAGTAAGAAACAGTAAGGACAGTTTTTATTTGTGCCAAAGCAAACAGTACATCAAATCAAATAATAAAGTAATATCTATACGATGGTTAACGCGCCAAGACGGAGGCGAACATATATATTCTTTTGACTATGACGACAAGAGACCCTTCGACAGCATACTAACAAGCGTAAAATTGACTAAAATCGAGCAAGACAGATATCAACTGCCAGCCGACGAACTGTCACGGACGCTAGACATCCTTAAGGAATCTTTAGAAGCTACAGCAAATAAACCACCCGAAGACGCTCACGTGACTGACGATGCTATGAATGAAAATACAAATATTTCTGAGGATCATCAATCGCTCAGGGACGAATTACATTCAAATCCGTCGAGGGCGAATGAAGCTCCTCTATCTGTTGAGTATGAGATAGGTCGAGATGAATCAAATCGACCTCGACCATCACGAAATATAATCGAAACGAGAGATAACTTTCTCATGGCAAAGGACAAATTGACCTATTTCATAACACAAAAAAATCAACCTCTCGACTCAGGAGCACTTTTTCTGCAACAAGAGCAAAGACTTCCACCCCTGCAAGATATTGTCCTTGCAAGAGCAAAAGTCATTGAAAATGACAAAAAGATTCTGATGGCTTTGCCAATTAAAGAGAATCTGCATATACAAACAGATAGAGAAATTTTCAAGGATGTTATTTTTTCACTGCTAGATGTATGCCAAACAACGTCTCTGGTATCCTTGAGAATTTCAAAAACAGAACAGATAGACGATATTACGTGGAGTGAAATTTTCGATCTGATGGAAGATATATTTTCAGATTAAAAATTATACGCGAAATTCACGAGTCATCAATAAACGGCCATAAAGGTATAACAAAGACATATAACCGAGTTAGACAACACTATTTTTGGCCAAATATGAAAAAGGAAATCCAAAATTTTGTCAACGCTTGTCGCACTTGTCAACTAAATAAACTAGCAAGAAATAAGGTTAGGCAACCTATGGTGTTAACAGACACACCGGGTTCTAGCTTCGAAAAGATTTCGTTAGATATCGTAGGTCCATTGGATAAGACCAGAAATGGGAAAATGTACATTTTGACGATGCAAAATTTGCTAACAAAATTTTGTATAGCTGTCCCTGCAGATTCAACTACGTCAACGGCAATTGCCGATGCTTTTCTGAAACGATTTATTTTTATTCATGGGTCACCAAGGATAGTCCTAACGAATCAAGGTGCAAATTTTATTAGTTCATTAATCAAAGACGTCGCGAAAATGTGTTAAATTAAAACATGTACTACCACCGCATTTCATACTCAATCCAATGGATCTATTGAGCGAATGCATCACTCGTTAAAGGAATGGTTAATGAACTATATATCAAATATACGACAATGGGATGAATGGTGAGAATGTGCGACATTTTCCTACAATACCAGCGTTCATGAAGGGACGAAGCTCACTCCATACGAATGCGTATATGCGAAGATAGCTCGCGTTCCATCAGCGAGGGCGGTATTGGGAGAAAATACTACCGATACTTATTATGACTATTTAACTAGACTAAGATAAAAATTGTTAGATATACACGAATTAGCTAAAGAAAATATGAATAATGCAAAAAGACGTTCTAAGGAATATTACGATAGGAGGTTAAATCCGTGTAATTTTAAGGTTAATGACCACGTACTGCTATTAATAGAACCTAGAAAAGGAAAATTTCAACCGCAGTATACCGGGCCACATAGAATTCTCGAGATATTAGAAAATGGTAGAAATATTAAAATTTCTTTTAAAAACACTACAAAAATTGTACACCCAAATAAATTGCGCTTAATGAAACTAAGATCTGAAAGCTCAATCGATAATGATCACAACTCTACATTTGACTGAAGATTTCTTAAAGTGAATGCACATAACGATAATTAACGTAAATCTGCGTATTATTTATTTTTTTTTATCATCTGATTTCTTTGCTTTGTGATACGTATGCATATCCAAATTTTTCTTTTCTTTGGATGTAACAACGAATAAAGAAACTTAAGCAAGTTGGTGAATTCACTTTACCTAATCACGCATCTTAAAAATTTATCTCACCCAACAAGCAAACGGTGTCAAAGAGAGAATTAAAAAAGAATTCTTTATGTATACTTTCGTAAACGAAAGTATCAATAAAGAGTTCTTAATGATTGCTTTGTTTATTCGCGAATGTTTGACCACTTTAGTTTTTAAAGTATTCACAAAGTATTCTTAAACAATTCTTTTGATTGAATCACATTCTCAAAATACTTTTTTTAATCATCAAATTATAAATAATCCTTCTATTTTACATGATTATGAAAAACAAAAAATGTTATAATTGATTAAAAATAAGCTATTAAATTAAAAAAAAAAAAAAAAAATTATTTGTTCGAGATTCGAACCACGGTTCTTGAGGATGTCAAAAAAAATAAAAAAAACTGTTGCCCATGACTTAGCCTACTTGGCTACCAACTCATCTGTTAATAAATTCTCGAAACTTGTACATGTTCATTGGTATAAGCATAAGAAATGTTAGTAAATTTGTTAATTAATTATTCATGGTTAATAATATTAGCCAAACTACATTTTTATTTGAATAATTTAAATAAAAATTTATTAAATATTCAAGAGATACCTTAATTTAATAAAAGAAATATTTTGTGGAGTCATAGTTAATTTAATTTAAATTGAAGAATGTTTAGATATTTGTTTAAATTCTCAAAATGAGAATTTATTTAAAACACACTTAAAATATATATTTTGTTTCATAAAATGTTAACAATTTTTTTGTTTAAAATAGATAAAAAATATTTAAATTATTAAATGATTAATTAAATTGAATTTTTCCAATTTATAAAATTATCAGGATTTTCAAGTTTTCAATTTTGAATTTCATGAAAATCAAAATTAAAAGATTTTAAAACAATCTGAAAAGCGATAAAATATCCATTACATCTTTCGATTTTTGAAAGTGACTAAGTTACTAGAAAATCAGTGTTACAAAAGTAAACTTTTTGACTACTTTATGAATACTTTGGATTATGATTACTTTTTCAAATAAGAATTCTTTATGAGTACTTTCTTAACCCTTTTAAAATATTTATAAAGATACGTTGAAGAGTTATTTTTTATTTAAATTTTGTGGAAGAATACTTTGTGAATATTTTATGAATACTTTATTAATATATTTTATTAACTTCAGAGCGGACATTCGTGAATTCTTAAAGAATTCTTTTTTCCAGATGTGTGCTTATTGGGTAGTAATTGGGTACAAATGCTTATAACCTCAATCAACTGTAACTACGCAACATAATAACCATACCTGTATCAGCATAAATTAATGAGTCTGCGAATAATCTTAAGTTATTTTTCTTTGTTATAGGAGGATGAACTGCAAATTAATGTTCTTTTTGTACACTTATATTCGAGTCGCCGTCACTTTTACGACATATGAATGCGGATCTGCCACCCCCAACAACAACTATAGCACTTACAGAAGTCGGAGACTGCGCGCTATCCGACGCAGGACCTGCTGAAGAAGAAATATACCTCCAGCTGCTACAACATACTCAATATTTCAAGGTCCAAGCTTACCAATGTAGAATAAAGGTAGAGCAGGAAATTGCGTATTGCGGTATGCATTCGCACAACTTGAAAGTAAAAGAAGACTCTACCACATTCATGGAGTTGGCAACGAGAGAAACATGCGAAGATTTCGTTAGGTATAACCAATATAAATATGGACGCTCCGTAATAAATAATCTATTGGTGAACGCGACCAATAGAAGGACTATCACAGTCGCCGGAAGATTGGATGCAAACGGATATTGTGAGGGTACAACTTACAATGATAATGGATATGAATACGAAAAAGTAGTCGTAACTGCGAAACTGGAGATCAAAGCAACAGACTACGAGATGACCGTAGATAAAAAAAAGAGTATGGCAATCCTAAGCACCGGAACTCGATGCAGCTACACCAGCGGTAGATGCATCGATGAGGAAGAAAGCTGCATTTTCTGGACCCCAGTAATGGGATCCACATGTAAGTTTGATGAGTTCACCATCCTATATGAAGGTATAGGGACACGTATGGTTGATAACAATTCGAACGCTCCTGTTATCTACTTTAGTAATTCAACTGGGAAGATAAATTTTGGTCCAACCAAAACTGGAGAAGAGATGCTATGTAGACATAAATTAATTAAATCGGATCAAACAGAACTATTCATTTTAGAAACCACAAGAGGCAAATCATTCACCACCCGAAAAAAGCTTAGAGGTACTAGATATCATCCTTACTACATATTGCAACGCAAAAATAATGAAGCTCGGAAGACATCTCGATAAACAACTAGCATTAATATATCGTGACATAGTCCTACACCGATGTATATTGGAGAAGCGAATCATAGAAAATGCTCTACCTCTGGCGTTCTCAAACCCAGACCTTTTTGCCATGAAAGTCATGAAGAAGCAAGGTTATTTAGCCATAGCAGCAGGAGAAGTCGCCCACATCATTTAATGTGTACCACGATCCTGCAAAATAAGAAAAACGGAACAATGCTACTACGAAGTACCAGTGACTCGCGATGACGAAGCTTACTTCGCCTTACCTATCAGCAAGGTGATAGCACAAATAGGAACGGTCAGAGGTTGCAACACATTTATACCAAATATCTTCAAAATCAGCGAGAAATGGTTTAAGATTCACCTTACAGCAACGGAGGTAAACCTACCGCGAACTCTAAAACCATTTGTCCAACCGACCTGGAAACACGCCAGCATCTCAGAAGTGGACTTGGAAAATGGAATATACACACCGGAAAACCTGCAAAATCTACGCGAACATTCGATCTTTCCAGCCGAAAAACCTGCGATGCTAGAAGCAATAGCGAGATGGCTCAACGACAGAGAAGCAAGGACGCGCTCTGTAAAGTTTAACAACCTGTCGACGCCAGAAGAAATGAAAACAATGATGGAATCTACACTTAACGGAATGTGGAACGGGTTTCAAAAATTTGGCCAAATCTCGGCAGGAATATTGATGATTATCCTGATATACCAAGTAATCAAACTAATCTTCGACACCATAATCCGCGGATACACTCTGTGCACGGTATATGGATAGAGTACAAGACTCCTAGGAGCGATTTTCGGCTCGATAACACATTTGCTTACGAGCCTGGCTAAGCCCGAACGTACAGAGAAGGATAAAACATCAGAACACAGAACAGTCACCGGGTCAAGGGAATCTTTAAATCCGCCAAGAAGAGGACTCAGCAGATCTAACTTTATGCCACCATCAAGAAAAACCATCCGAGATATCGAGCTCAAACTGTTGGGAACCCCAAAGCAAAACAGTTAAAATCTTATTGCTTTGTTTTCACGGTGGAGTGTTACATCCGCATAATCACGGATGTATGGAAAATCATTTTTTTTTTAAAAAAGGTCTTTTTATTATTTTTATCTCTCAACAATTAATTTTTTTTTATTTTTAGCTGTAGACAGATAATTATGTTTATTTGCAGTTCTCTTCCCGAATAACACTAATAAATACATATAAGTAAATAAATAAATCTTTTATTAATAAGGAATATGCTGTATTAGAAAAATAAATTTAATTTCTTGTAATAGTCTTAAGAGAAAAGCAGTAAGTTCGCGCGTCGTATACGCTACCTCAGCATTTTTAGGCGTGATAAGAAGATATCTTCTGTCACCGAATGTGAGATTTTAAAGAGTTTCTCACGGCTGAACTGACCAATGGGACTCTTTTGAATTTTGACAAACTTGCATTTTTATTTCTAGATTTGTACCTTTTTTGCAGAGGAAAATAATTTTAATAAGTCAGTCTGCAGTCAGTTCTCCCGAGCAACAGTACAAGCAAAAGAGAGAATCTCAATAAAAAAATTTGTAAACTCACGCCGAATTCTACTACGCTATTAGTTTTTTTTCTTGTTGCTTCTTAAATTGATTTCTTTTACAAAAAAAAATCAAGCAACGCAAGTTCGGAACGCGCTTAAATCAACGAGTTATTTTCTTTTTCGCTGGTTTATCTCTCAATATACGCGATGTACTGTGTTTAAAATATTTCTGCAAAATTTAATCACAAAGTGCCAATAATAAATAAAAAAGGGGAATTTTAACGAAAAAAAGGAACTGCGCGACTCACCTATTTTACGATTAAATTAAATAAAACAAATATAAATCACCGACATTCTGTACGTAAATAATAAACCAATCTACGGAGAAAAAAAGACATTTTTTAAAAAAATTTTTCGTAACTGCGCGATCAAACTTACATTTTACCAATCAATTTAACAATAAGAATAAGTAAACAAATTGCGCAAACAATCAAAAATTTATAATTACAAAATATTCGCTAGTAATCGCACAATCGACTTGTTTATGAACTGTAAATCAAAGTTCTACAAATATAATTATAAAATATATTTTCGAATCGTGCTAGTGAAAAATTTCAATTCAATAAATAGATTTTAATTAACTAGTTCTTGGTTATAATTTATTTAAAAACCCAACCAACTACAAGAAGGCAACCAGAGGGGAGCACCACGCCACATTTCAACACTAATCAACAAAAATTTAAGTTATCTACGACCACCCAACCCATAAAAAGGTAAGTGATTCGGCTCCTCTACCCTGCATACGAGACAAGAAATATCTCATGATTAAATATAACGTCCGAGTAAACCTATTTAAGGTGACCGGACATAACAATAGCATTTTAAAGTTTATTACTTTTACACAAATTTAATGCAATCATAGAAAATAATGCCTAAGTTTCAAAAATTATTTTATTTGACTGAAACAAAGTTTATTTTGTTCAGTTCAAAATTTCGAATCTATTGACGAGGATGGAATTCTTATTTTTTATTAAAATTCATTGCTAATTTTCTATGATAAAACAGTGAGTACCGTCTAAGACATATGGATTTTTTTACCAAAAATTGGTTATTTTTTGTCTGGACTTCCCAATGAACATACATACCTCGATGACGTGGATTCCTGTCTATACCGAAGTAATAATCGATTCAAATCTTGTGTATTCGATGAATTTCTAACTATTATTACCTAAATTTACGCGTAATATATCTCACCTATTTACAACTGGATTTTTATATAGATTCCCGCCCTTAATGTACGCGAAATTCTGTTTTATCTGTAGATTTATAATTAGTATTAAGTGAATTCTTATTTCGATTTGATGTCCCATTTTGAATTAGATTCTCGTTCCATTCGTGGATTCTCACCTTTTCAATTGGATTTTCAGATAGATTTTCGAGGCGGAAAACTATAATTTTACCTATCAAAAAGATTCATCTGGATGTGACTGAATAGTCGATGGATATCCAGCTGCATATTTGGATGGGTAATCCATCTGGATGATCCACCTGGATAATACCCATGTATCCAGGTAAATTACTCATCTATGTATCTAGGTGGAATATCCATCCAAATATCCAGCTGGATTATCCATGTAAACCCAGTCAAAAACGTTGGACTCGTTACGAGCTCGAAGCGAACTCGAATCGGTACTCAATTTCGGGCTCAATTTGCTTGAATTGAGCTCGATTTTGGGCTTGATTGGCTCGATTCAACTCGGAGTAAGCTCGAATTCATTTCAAGCTAGATTGATGAAAATCTATGACAGATTTTAACGGAGTTCGAAATCGAGTATCGATTTCAGCTCGTAACGAGCCCGACGTTTTTGACTGGGTATATCTAGGTGGGTCATCCACTTAAAATTGAGATCAATTACCCATCTATACATCTGGGTGGATTTCCCAACTGATTATACAGTTAGATTATCCATGTTAATATATAGGAACATTACCCACTATCTAATCCAGATAGATTTCCCATCTAAATATATGAGGAAATCTCTGTAACTTTTTCATTTCGAGAACTCGACTTCACAACATTTCAAAAGTCTATAATACAAGTTTTTGGAGTGGCACACACTTCATTAAGGACTTGAATTACTCGTTTCTTGGAGTAGAATATGTAATTAAATTTCGGTATTAATTGAAAAATTGCTCTTCACGGCACATAATTTTATACGTCAAATATGATACTTTTTTTATATTTTCCTACGTGTGTTTCTTGAGCAGTAAAAAAAGGAGCATACTTTCGATCATTTTAAAATTTTCTGAGTATAATAAATATGGTAAAAACAACAGTTTAAGCCTACCGTGGTACATGAACCCCTCTTTAGGAAGCTTTTTGACTATTTTTAATGTAAGTGTGATTTTTACACGAAATTATGGACACAAATGCAAGTCATCTGTATGTTCATTAAGAAGCCCAGACAATAATAGATAAAAAACCCCTAAAAACGAATTGAAAAGGTGGAATTCCGCTTCAAAGTATATGGGAAGTTATAGGGAAATCCACTAAATAATTTATAGGAAACCAAGGTACAGCACAGAAATCTGGGTAAAAATCTAACTCAAAACTACTGGAAGTATTGTATAGGAAAAAATGGAATTCCAGCTCGATAATCCATTAAAATCCAGCTCAAATCCAGGTTGCCTCGCTAGATTTTCCACTTAGAAAATCCAACTGGATTTTTTGTCCGGTTTAAATTGAATCCATGAATTATTTTGTGAAATATTAAAGGAATATTTTAGAAATCTTACCAGTAATATTTCGTTAATCGTCCATGTAATGCATCATGAAATATTTTAGAAATATTTCATAAATATATCATATAATATTTATTTTAAAGTAATCTCGTGGAAAGACTTATGAGATATTTAGGAAACATTTTAGAGCTATCATTTTAAAATATTTTATGCAATGTGGGTCTTTAAAAACCAAATAAATTTTTCAATGAATTAATATTAATATTGATATAAAAATTTGATTAACATTACAATTGAATTTACCAATATTGTTTTCATGAATAAATATACATTGATAGAGGAGTATAAATGTAAATCTGCCTCCTTAATTTCATAGGTATAAATATCCCACACAGCATGAATTAATTCTGAAAGAATTCCTAATAGCACAAAACGTTTCAAAAACGTTTTAAAAACGTTTTCTGGTAAACTTATATACGTTTGTAAATTTCGACTAAAATACGTATTTAAAACGTTTTTAAAACGTAAAATATGTCCGCCTATTTTAGATTCTCAAGAGTAATATAACGTTTATGGAACGTTTAAGAAACGTTTAGAAAATGTTTTCTCAATGAAAACTTACGTAGGCTTATATGTCCAAACGTTTCTATATATAATAATTTTTTAGAATGATAAAATAAAACGTTTAAAAAACGTTTTATTTTATCATTCTAAAAAATTATTATACAGAGAAAAAAATTATACCAAATAAAACGTTTTTAAACGTTAAGGAAACGTTTGGATATTTGAGCTTGCGTAAATTTTCATCGAGAAAACGTTTTCTAAACGTTTCTTAAACGTCCCATAAACGTTACATTACTCTTGAGAATTTAAAATATGTGGACATATTTCACGTTTTAAAAACGTTTTAAATACGTATTTTTGCCGAAATTTACAAACGTAAATAAGTTTACCAGAAAACGTTTCAAAAACGTTTTTGAAACGTTTTTGTGTTGTTAGGGAATACATGAAGAATTGGAATCACCCACAAATAATTGTAAACAAATGTAAATAACTGTAAATAAGTTTAGAAAATTGTCAGGATGGAGACATTAATAACAGTTATTTATAATTATTTCCAGCTATTTGCTGTTATTTACAGTTATATATATTTATCGATAGTTATTTATATTTATCTACAGATATTCATATTTATTTACACTTATTTACATTTATTTGAACTTATTTACAATAATTTACGATTAATTATAGGTTTTTACTGTTTTCTACACTGCCGTCTAAAGTGTAAAAGTGGTTAACTACATTGGAATCCCATTGGAGTTAAGGTTTTCTTACTTTGGACGGCAGTACAGTTATTTACAGTTTTCAGATTCAAGATTTGAAATTATAGTGTTTATATTTTAATTTTATTTCTAAATAAATAATTTCCAAATAATTTTATTTGTAAGAAATAATAGTCAAATTCTTATCAAACAAATAATAAATGAAAATTCCTGAAATATCGCAAAAAAGTTTTTAAAAAATTCTTGAAATCAATTTGGAAAAAAATACTTTGTATATTCCTAAAAATCTTTCTAAATGATTCTGTAATTAAAATCTGTAAGTGGAAAGATTTCTGGAACATTTCTTGTTTTTTTTAGAAGTCTTTTAAAAGTCTTTTTAGTAACAATTTATGTTATAACTTTCTCTTAGATTATAAGTTATTACATGAATTATTTCTATTATTCTCAGTTATTAAATAGTTATTTATGGTTATTTAAGATTATTTACGATTATTAATAGTTTGTTATAGTTATTTGCAACAATTCACAATCATTTACAGTTATTTGCTATTATGTACAGTTCTTTACTATTATTTATGTTACTGGAATTTTTATTTTATTTTTAGAAATATGTGATATTTATTATCGATAAATCAATTCCAGATAATTATTCCACAAACTTTTGAAAAAAAGTCACTAGCCACACATCATGAAATATTTCCGAAAAATATTTGTTGAAATATTCCAATGAAATATTTGTTGAAATATTCCAATGAAATATTTATAAAATATTTCCTCAATTTTGCAATGAAACATTTATAAAATATTTCCTTAATATTTCATATATCATTCCGAAAGATTATTTTGAAATATTACATTGTGATAATCTCAGTATTGCATGGATGTTTCGATCTAGACCGTCACACGACCACAAGCAATCCCTTGGACCGTATGACCGTCGTCGGCGATAAATATAGCGACGAAAAAGGAAAAAAAAAATATTTCAAGCTATCCCACATAACATGAAATATTTCATAAAAGATATTTGGAAGATTTTATGAAATATTCCGTAAGAAAATCATGCATTATTTCATGAAATATTCTCTAAATCTTCCATAAAAGATTTCATGAAATATTTCTTAAATGTTTAGAATTTGTTATGAATTATTTATGAAATATTTCAAAAATATTTCATGTAAGATTTATAAATAGCCATATGAAAAAAATTTCTGAAAATATATGTAAATAACTAATAATAACTGCAAATAAATGTAAATAACTGTAAATAAGTGTTAAAAAATGTCGGAATTTATTTACAATTATTCACAATGATTTACAATTATTTACTGTTATTTACACTTATTGACAGTTATTTATATTTATTTATAGTTATTTACATTTATTCATTTTTTTTACAATTATTTACAGTTATTTGCAGTTATTTACATTTTCGAAAATTTTCACAAATTTATTCAATTTTTTTATATATATGCGAAAATTTTTTTAAATGTGAATAACTATAAATAATTGTAAAAAACTATGAAAAATTGTAAATAATTGTAAATAATTATGAATAATTGTAAATAACTATAAAAAACTGTAAATGGTTGTAAATAATTGTAAATAACTGTAAATAATAGTAATTAATGATAAATAATAGTAAATAACTATAAATAATTATTATTTATGTCTCAATTCTGACATTTTTTAACAGTTTTCATGCTATGTGGGATGTGTGTATTTAATTAAAAATCCTAAAAAATAAAAGCAAATAGTTACAAAAAAATGCTAAATAAAAGTAATATTTTTTATAAAAACAAGCAGCAAGATTTCTGTAATTATCAGTGAATACGTGAGCGCAATTAAAGGAAAATCATTATAAAAAATTTTATAATCTATAATGTTAATATATGGGCATCAAAACTCAATCAATTGTTACTTCACCAACATTATTATTTATTTCTGAATAACTTTGATCTAAACCAAACTATGAACTTTGCTTTCAATTAATATCTTAGGTCGAAATAAACAATTATAAACTATCAAGTTCTATAAAACACTTTATCATTTTAAAATATATCTTAAATTATGATTAATCTCAGAATCAAAACTTACAAGAGATTTTTGTTGATCATCTACAATTCAGTTTATTTTCATGATTCTGATTTGTTGTAATTACATTGGGATTTATAATTTATATTTTCATCCAACCCAAACTTTAAAAATAAGAAACCTTATATAGCAACAGTTTTTAATATTCTATAATAAAACTTTGATTACTCTCATTAGAAAAAAATATTTAGTTAGTTTAGGTTAGTTACAGTTAATAGCAGTTATCATCAGTTATTAGCAATTATTAGCATTCATAAGCAGTTATTTGCTATTTCATTAACAGTTATTTGCTATTTCATTAACAGTTATTTGCTATTTCATTAACAGTTATTTGCTATTTCATTAACAGTTATTAGCAGTTATCTGCGTTTATTTACAATTATTTGCAATTTCTTGCAATTATTTACAGTTATTAACAATTATACGCTTTTTAAAAACTTTTTAATTTTTTATATATAGGAAAAAATTTCCAAGACAATAAATTTTAATGAATAACTATTATTAACTACAAATAACTGCAAGTTTCTGCAAATAACTACAAAAATCAGAAAATAATTGCAAACAACTACAAGAATCCGCAAATAACGGTAAATAACTGCAAAAATAAAAAAATAACTGCAAATAACTGTTACTATTATCTTAATTTTTAAAATTTGTATTGTACCAAATCGTTGTACTTATGAATGTTAATAACTGTTAATAACTGCAAATAACTACTATTAACTGTAAATAACCGCTACTTCTGTCTCAAACCAAACTATTTATAACAGTTATTAGCATTTACTTGCAATTATTAGCAAAACTGATTTCCACTAAGGATCGTTTTTGTATTTTAATTGCAAGATTAATATCTTTCTAAAATGTATGTTTAAAATGTCTACCTTACTGACACATATCCACACAGCATGTAAGCTTCCTGGAAGCTTCCTGGAAGCTTCCCGGAAGATGTGGAAGAAAGGTTGGAAGCTTTCAGGAAGTTTCCAGTGAAAACTTCCCGGAAGATGGATAGATGTCCTCGATCAGGAGTCTTCCATAAGTCTTTCATGGAATATTTCAGTGGAAGCTCACTGAAAGCCTCCGTAAGTCCTTTATGGAATATTTCAGTAGAAGCTTACTGGAAGCTTCCGTAAATTATTCATGGAATATTTCAATGGAAGCTTACCGACACCTTCCGTAAATTATTCATGAAACATTTCAGTGAAAACTTACTAGAAGCCTCCGTAAATCTTTCATGAAACATTTCGGTGGAAGCTTACTCGGAGCTTCCGTACATCATTCCTGAAATATTTCAGTGGAAGCTTCCAGGAAGCTTCGGTAAGTTTTTCTTTGAATATTTCAGTAAAATATTTATGGAAGCTTCCTAAAAGAAAACGTAGAAGATTTAATTCACTGCAGAAAAAACATTGGAAGCTTCCAGGAAGATTCCAGTGAAAAGTTCCCGGAAGATGGATATGTCCTCGATTAGGAGTCTTCCGCAAGTCGTTCATGAAATATTTCAGCGGAAGTTTATCGGAAGCTTTCGTAAACTTTTCATGGAATATTTCAGTGGAAGCTAACTGGAAGCCTCCGTAAATAATTAATGAAATATTTAAGTGAAAGCTTACTGGAAGTCTCCGTAAATTATTAATAAAATATTTTAGTAGAAGCTTACTGGAAGCCTCCGTAAGTTTTTCATAAAATACTTCATTGTAAGGTTACCGGAAGCTTCCGTAAATTTTTCATGAAATATTCCAGTGGAAACGTACTGGAAGCTTCCGTTAATTATTCATGAAATATTTCAGTGAAAGTTTACTGGAAGCTTCTGTAAATTTTTCATAAAATACTTCATTGGAAGCTTACTGAAAGCTTCCTTAAATTATTCATAAAATATTTCAGTGAAATAGTAAATAAGTGATAAACTAATATTTCTTTGAAATATTTCAGTTTATGAATATTAAATAATTCATTGAAATATTTTTGTAATATTGCTGGAATATTTCATGTTTTATTTCAAAAAATTTTTGAATCCGACACAGAAATATTCAAGTAAGTTGTTACATTATTTCTTGCAATGTTTCAAATTAATATTTCACAAATCTTCCCAGAAATATGTCATGAAATATTCCTGTTATATTTGAAAAATATTTCGTGAAGTATTTGAAAAAATGTTTGAACATAACGCTGAAATATTGAAGAAATATTACTGCACCATTTCTTAAAATATTTTAAATCAATAATGCGCAGATTTTTCAAGAAATATTTCATGAAATATTTCTGGAATATTACAGAAATATTTCATGAAGTATTCCCAAAAATTATGAATATAACAGTGAGATATTGGAGAAATATTGTCTAAATATTTGTAGTTATCTTGCGTGCATAGCAATCCTTCCATCTTGCCAGCAGGTGGCTACTTGATTATATTTTCATGTGATCATAAATGCGGTTGACAAACTCTCGCAAGTGGTGGGACGTTCTCTCGTTTAGTATATAAGACCGGAAATTCTTAATACAAATAAATAAGCGCTTAAATTCTGAATAACAAATAAATATAGGTATCCAATACGGTATTGTGATGCAACTCTTACAAAATCAAAAATAATATCTGATAGAATCTTTCACTAATATTACAAATCAATATTTCATGCAAGATTTTAGAAATATTTCAGAAACATTTCTTGAAAGAATCATAATCTTTTATGAATCCTTTAATAAAATATTTCTGCAATCTTTCAACAATATTACGAATCAATATTTCATGAAAGATTTTAGAAATATTTCAGAAACACATCTTAAAAGATTCATAATCTTCCATGAATCTTTCGATAAAATGTTGCTGCAATCTTTTAACAATATTACAAATTAATATTTCACAAAATCATGAAAGAATGTTACAGAAACATTACATGAAATATTTCAAATCAATCTTCTAGGCGGACATAACAATATTTCAGAAACATTTCATATCAATATTTCTGTTTTATTCCGAATCTTTCAATGAAATATTTCAGGAATATTTCAGAAATATTTTATGCTATGTGGAAAGTTATATAAAAAAGGACGTCAATGTTATTAAAAAATGACGTCATTTTTCATTAGCATTTAACATACGAAACGACGTCACTTTTTGTCCTAATCCCTAACATACTAAATGACGTTATTTAAAACGCCTTTTGGTGTTTCAAGTAATGTATTGGAAAATATCGTCACTAGATATAATAAAAAATTTGAATGGAAAAGGACTTGTTTTTTGTTATTGCAATAAAGTTATTTTCATTGAAAAAATTACTTAATTTTTAAAACAATTATCTCATTTTTATAAAAATGTCTTTTTGGTATAGCTATAGCGTCATTAACATTATTTTTTATTAAGTTACAAACGAGGATAAGCCATATTTATGAGTGCGAGCGTAGTGTCCGTTTTACATCTATTCAAAATAATAATTCCTGATTCATTAGTCTACTGATGGAATCTTCCATGAAATGTTTACAAAAGCTTCCTGAAGCCTTCGGCCCGAATGTATCAGTCAAAAATTTCCAATACTTAGCTGCAAGGTAAATGCAGTCTTCCTTAGAGCTTCCTTGGTTCTTTCCCTGCAATAATTCATCGATCTTTCAACGGAATCTTCCTTGGAAGGTTTCCAGAAGCTTTCAGGAGCCTTCCATGAAAAGTTTCAATGACGATTTCCAATATTTCGCTAAAAGGTGAACGGAGTCTTTCATTCAAATTTCCATGACATATTTCGTTGCAATGATTCATCAATCTTTCAACGGAATCTTCCTTGAAAGGTTTACGGAATCTTTCTCAGAAGGTTTACGTAAGCTTCCAAGAGCCTTCCACAGGAATGTTTTAATGACGATTCTCAATATTCCGCTAAAAGGTAAAATGAGTCTTCCATTCAATTTTCTATGAAATCTTTTGGTGCAATGATTCATCAATCTTCCAACGGAATCTTCCTTGGAAGGTTTACGGAATCTTTCAGGAGACTTAAGTAAATATTCCAGTGAAAATTCCCAACATTATTAATAATAAAACATTACAACGTAGCATTCATACAATTAACTAGTGTGTAATGAGCGTCAGTGGCGTAACCGGCTAAGGCGCACGCCTTATACGGTCTCTACACTTTCGCTCCAAGCGGTCGGGGGTTCGATTCCCGGTGAAAACACCTGAAATTTTTTTCAGGCTTTTTTCATCGGAAAAAGAATCTCTGAGTGCGATGGGTTAATGTTCCTGGCGTGGGTTTTCTCCTGGGGGAGTTTTCCCTACGTCACAGGTCTAAAAAGCCTGGGTAAATGCGGGAACCGACCGTAGAAATCTGCTTACCGACTGCTCTTGGAACGCGGCAGTCCATGATTTCTCGGGGATTGGGTAATTTAGCTTAGCTAAAATACGAGGTTCTGAAACTAGTTTTAAGATAAAAAAGAGGTTAGGTAGGAACATCCTCACACAGAGGTGGTGCGGGATGCCGGTTTATAGCCGATAGGCTGGGAATACCAGGGGCCACTAGGGCAGCATATGAAAAAAAAAAAAAAAAAAAATTAACTAGTGTGTACATATGATAAATAATAAATTCGTGTATGATTAAAACAAATCTTCTTTTCCTAAAACTAGATTATTCTTTTTTAATAATTCGATAAGATCATTTACAAAATTATCATTAAAACTAGACATTGTGGTTTCTATATCGCTAGAAGTAAAGTATACATATTGAGATTCCTGACTTTTTTCTAATACATTTTTCATATTTGCAACCATTTCTCGTAATATATAATCTACAGATTTTGCAACAGTATTTAAATATCTAATTCTATAATCTATACATTTTGATAAATCTTTTAAACGTTCAAACGTGACACGTTTAAATACTAGTGACCGATTAAATCGACCATATTTTTTCGGCGGTCCACCACACTCCTCTCCTTCTGGTTGTGCGTCATTGGGTACCAATTCAAAAGCTCTCTTGTGAACACTAATCATAAAACGGATAGTGTATTCAGGAATAGATAGCCGCTGATCCAGCATAGATTCCTCATTATAGCAAGTGAAAAAATCTTCAATTTTATCAAATTCCTGCTTCAACGCCTCCCAACAGTCTAGTGACAGAGGTAGACCTTGAAAATTGGCTCCACAGAAGCATACCACGGGTGCAAACTCCTTTTTGCTTTCGCCACCTATATTCTCCAGGCCTACCTGGATAATTTTTCCAAAAGAGCTGTTCAGCCCGTAGGCCATTGGCAGAACCTGCTGCCAATAATTTTTCTTGCTATTTTGTTTTATTAAATATGCCAAGTCATTACCAAATGTCTGCTTCAGGCTTCTCTTTTGACCAGCCATCTTGGTTAGGTTTTCTTGCTTGTTACTGCTGTCACCGTCGATCACACACACACAACTGTGGCTAGACCAAGTAGGTACCACTTCTTTTATACTGTAAAAATTGGTGGGGATGTCGTAAAAAAGGTGGCGTGCAACCAATCAGAGACAGTCAAGTAACAAATTACGCATAGCAAGTTTTTCTTTAAAATTCTTTACTATAGCATCATTTTTTTGCAAATTCTGCGAGAAATTTTCCAAGAATTTCTTAAAACCCAATCTGGTAGACATATAATACAGAAACATGATACAATAATGACCACAAACATTGGAATATTCGCTTTGTAAGCGTTTATTATTCCATCTAAATTTTTTACAATTTTGCTGAATACGTCGTGAATGTTGTTGAATTTGTGGCGGCTTACCAAGACTATCAAAGTACACACCTGTGCCATACTTATCAACGTATATGGCAACCCAGTGCGCACCACGCTGGTTATAATTTTACGTATTAAGCACAAGCGCACAAGGTTTCACCCACATCAGAGGAATCCGATCCGCTGGATAAACGCCTACTGCGTGAAACTTGATCCTCATCAGATATCGAACAATCTCTTTTGAATTCATTGCGGAGAATTTCGAAAAATTCTTCCACAATCAGCTATTTTACGCTGGGGTTAAGTTTCAGTAGCCACTGTTTCAGATTAGCAGCGTTATTTAGAGCACACACGTAATTTGAATACGATGATTTTATGTAATGATGCATACACTGTACACTGCTGAAATTCAAATTTCTAAAAGCTGGACAATCTTGTTTTTCTAAATTTTCAATCTTACAGGTGGTGAGCTTGGAAAGTAGTTCAAGCTTTTCTTGACCTCGCACGAAAATTACACGACAATGCTTGCAAATATCTTCCAAATTTTTGTATAATCTTTTTATCGATACATCACCTTCGTACCACTTCAGACCATGATGATTCAGTGTCACCCAATTGTTCTGTCTCAAAGCATTTTTAGGTAAGCGTCTTAAATTACAAGGAGGCGCCACAATCCAATGAGCGATAAAGTTTTTATGAATAGCAAGTACAGCCACCTCCTTTGGAATCAAACGGTTTTTGTTGTCTTTTAAAAACTGCACGTCAATCACCATGTCCATACTTTTTGCAATTAAAGTTGCTCGCCGACTGAGATGATAAAGGTGGCTTTGCTCCACTTAAATAGCGAGAACTATACCCCACCACTACTACTTAACCGCTATAATCCACGACAACCTGTCTCGACGAGTCAATTTCGAGCAAATTGTCGTATTCAGCATAAATTATACAATTTACAGCGCCCTCTAGCGGGTCGTCGAATCTAAAATCAATTCGTACATTACCATTTTTTATCAAATTCCAATGACTACCATCACTCGCCGATAAATCAGGTGTCAAATCAAAAGCGAATAGGCAGTAACCATTTGGATAGTCTTTACGGGTAATCGAGTTGCCTGTATTCATAAAGTGAATACCAGTGCCGGAAAAAAGTGTATGATAAGCATCAACGTACATTTTGCTTTTTTTGAAATCTGGCTGTAAGGGTTTCGATGGCACTTGCATTCCATCAACGTACAGACATAAAAAATTTATATTAAAATTCTTGAAATTAAACGGGTTAAGACTTTTATCTCCGTTGTAAGCTTTATTCTTAACAAAACCGAGTATAATTCTTTTTGGTAGTTGACCTAATATGACATTGTCGATTGTTTTTCCATACACACCATTATGTAGCGTAACAGCCTTAACTTCTACACGTGTCAGTGGGTATTTTGCAGTAGTCTGCGACAATAGTTTTTCGTGTGCTAGCACGAGTGAAAGATTTAATCTTACTCGACGTACAAAAAGCGTAGCCTCTGTAATATTTACTGTGAAAGCACCAGCGGGATCCATGAGACAGAAACCATCACGAGAACGCACGAGCTTTACTCTAACTTCAACACCACCCAGTAATAATTTGTCTTGATTAAAAACATCACAATGTAAATGTCCAAGTAAATCAATCTTTCTGTCAACCATAAGTGCTTTACGCTGGCTGAGACCTGTATTACCACCTGTGGTATCGTTTATTTTCCCTGCTGTATCATCGTACCACAATCCACTCGTTAAATGAGACTTTTTAGCTGTTGGGCCATAATTTAGTAATGTTTCAATGTAAGCTCTGTATGCATAAGCATTGTTTGGTGGTGAAACAGGTTTCTGATTGAATAGCACGTCGACTTGATTGAACAACAAATGCAAAAGATTATTTATTGGTCCAACGTTCGGATCTTTAGGTGGTTCAGCACTAGTGCATGTTACACTTACACTCACACTTAACATTGTGTGAGCCAAGTCTAGATACTAAGTGTTGCCAGGAATGGTAAATTCAATTGGTGATTGGTCGTTAAGTGAAAATATCGGTTTGTACTGAACCCAGTAAGAGCCTTCAATTGCAGTCTGTGTCGAAGGTAATTCAAAAAGTGATGATTCCGACTGGATCGACTGACAAGATTCTGTATGCAACAGCGCCATCTTGAAATTTTAATTTTCAAAAATATCTCTAGCTACACGTGCTTTCTTATTCTGCTTCTTCTTCTTTTTCGCAACTTTATCACTTTTCGAGCGTTTAGCCGCTGAGGTGTTTGTAGTGCCAGGTGCACTCGACGACTGAGTTGATGATGTCTCGTTCTTCTTTTTATATTCTGATTCCTCCCCTTCTTTCGCGTTTGACTCACCCAAGATCAATTTGTCCAGAACAACGTCAGCTTTTCTTTTGAGATTTTTACCACTCTCGCGAATGCGCTGTTTGGTCGCCTCTTTGACCGATCTGCCACCTAGAGTGACATCATCTAGGATATTTTTACCCGCTCGGAGAGCCTCCTTACCGACCACTTTTGCACCTTGTTTGATCTTCGGTATAGCTGCTCGGAAGAGACCTTTCAAAAAACTACCTACTCCTGCACCCGACTGGTGATAACCAAAACAAGGTTTACCAACTGTAACACACTTACCCCCACCACCAATCATTTGGTTATTGAAAAAATCTTTAAACACAGGCATTTTATCGGATGCGCTTAAAGTGAAGCGTTACAATCAGCGTACCGTAGTCGAATGGAATGGGAAATCCGTGTTCGTCTCTTATATCTATTTCTATCGACTGAAACGCTGAAGACAGCAGAGGTAGGTACATGGGTGGTGAAAAGTTTTTAATTTCAACATCTCCGTAAACGTAGTCACGCAAATGAAGCGAGACTATACGTAGTAAGCTCGTGCGCATGTCACCTGTTACATAAGGCTGGCAAATGTTGCTGTAAACCATGAGCACGGTTGGTAACCCGTTCACAAGATTTTCTGGACGATTACCGGCAATGTAGTGTTCTTTATTACCTTTGCAAGAGAAAATTGGTACATTTTCCAAACCTAAAATTCTAAGTAATTTTTCCGATAGGGTAAACGTGTGTATATAAGTTGTACAATCTTCACCACATCGACATTCAATCTGTACAAAGCCATGGCTTTCAGCCGGATTTCAAAATATAAATGATTTTTCACATTCTTGAGATTATTTATTTCTTCTAAGAAACTTTCAATGTCACGGTAAACACCAGGTTTAACGCGGGCAAACACCTCGGCCTTCTGTTGAGTCTCCTCCTCTGTTTCTCGCAAAACATTCGCCACGTCACGTTTGCATGTTTTAACAGAAATCACCCCCTCACGCTCTACCACTGATATATGCTGAAATGTGAGGGGTATTTGAATTTCCGTGAGTCCTACACACCAGTGGCCATAAAGATAAAAATTTTGTGATAATTGTGTTGTAAAATGCGTCGCAACATTGTGTGGAAAGACAAACTTGCTGCTGTTGCTCGGTAAAACCATGTAAAATTCATCGTTTATTGTAAATTTTTAAAATCTTAAGCTTCTGTCCAAGAATTGAATTTTTCTGGGTACCCCCTCCAACTGACCAAATATTGTTTTTTCGACCCCCTACCTTTGCTCTTCAAAACCTCATCAACCTCAAACGCTTCGCTATCTAAATCTTTGCGCACTCTGCTCAACTGTTTACCGTAAAAATATCCGTCAATTTTTTCTCCATCAAGATCTGTCAAAATATAGACGGGTGGTTGTTGTCTTGTGTCGACTCTTATAATTTTAAACAGCTCCAGAGTCCAGCCACCCTCGTATGCTTTCCTGAAGGCTGTCTTGGCACGACTGACACGAACCAGATCGCCAACGCTGTATTTAGCTACTCGAAACGGCTGTTTTTTGCTGTAACGCAACGTCACATTTTGACGTACCACGTGAGCATTGTATAAGTTGACCTTGAAAGGGGGCATTTTTATGGCACTGTGCCACGACTCGTTGTAACACGTCACAATTTTTTGCAAAACATCTATATAACGTCTTGTGCGCGAGTGAGTAAAGTATCGCCAGATACGACCTTTGAGAGTTCGAATAAAGCATTCGGCAATGGCTGCCTTTATATCAGGGTCTCTGACGACTCGATAGGTAATATGTTTCTTTTTTAGCACCTCTTGCACCTCTCGACCGATAAACTCTTTACCTTTATCAGTCTGTAGATAAATAGGATGTCTATCATTACATCGTGATAAAATTTTGTCTAATGCTACAGCGACTCTTCGACTGGTTTTGTCGAGAAGAGGCTCTGCCCAGGCAAACTTTGAAAGTGCATCAATGACAATAAGAATATAGCTGTACCCATCATTGTAGGTTTTAAGTGATCTAAAATCTGCCAAGTCAGCTTCCCACACTTCAAAGGGGCTAAAAACGTTGTAATCTCGACGAGGAAAACGATGTCTCACGAGTTTGTGTGAGGTATGTGCATCCTGACTCTCCAACCATTTGGTAATGGTATTGTTATCAAATTTTTTGGGTTTCGCGTGTTTCAGTAGATGTGCACCAGCGTACGCTGATGGTGCAGAAAGATTATAGTAATAAGGCTCAAGATCGTCCGGCTTTTTCGCCTCCTTTTTTTTTTCTCCTTCTTTATCATAGCTCCTCCTCCCCCTCTTACAAACTAGCTTTTTCTCTCTCTTTTGCTGTCTTTTAAAAGAATTTTGAATGCGTTTCAAAAATTTATCAAATGCAATTTTGCTGACCATGCACAAAACAGTAATACCAGCTGTAGTCTTTTCATTACCATCCGCAGTCTCCGAGAGCATGCGTGAAAATGCTCGTTCAGCCAGCAGTCTGTCGGCTTTTATATGATTCGTTATTTTTTTATTTGAATATGAAATATCGTGCTCTAGACAGGCATTGTCAAGAGGATTTTTTCCTCTCTGACCACGTCTGAGACGCTCTTCAAGATGCGTGCCAGGGCCGAGATACTGGTAGCCTGGTAGATGCATTTCAAAGGGTACAACTGAAATCAATCGGTCTACAAAAGTACCAGTTTTATCCTTCTCCTCCTCCTCCCCCTCCATCACTTCCTTCCATGCTTTCACATACGGTCCCATTTTAGCTGTTCGAGGCGACTCTTTTTTACAGGGGTTGATGGCGTAGCTGCCAACTCGCTACCAACTTTTTTACGCTTTTTCGCTCTCTTAACTTCTTTCTCCTTTACGCTCGTTAGACCAGTAGCTGTTGAAGAATAGTAACCTTCGTTTTCTGACGACAATGACAGCGGTGAATCAGGGCTATGAGATGCAATCGTACACCACAGTCGATCGTTACCAATGAATTCTCGAGGATTGAATATGCTGACTTGTCGCAAGACGCGTGCAAACTGTTTGTATCCGCGCGATGGCGGCCTTTTTCTACTTCTCATAGCTTCGTTCATTAAATCGACAATATTAGCACCCTCGACAACAGTGCTATCTAGCTTGATTATACCACGACTATCCCATTTAATATTACCAGCTTGCCGCAAATATCTAATGAGATGTCTAGCATTACTTTGAAATTTCTGCGGTACCGACTGGACAAGCTGTTCGTCGTCGATTTCATCATTATTGTCTGTACCCATCGTCGTTTCCGTTTCTAATAATGTTGTCTCGTTTGGACGTACTATACCCGTATTTTCATCCTTCTCCTCCTCTTTTAGATGCAAGTAACGCTGCAAGATTTGTTCATATTGCAGAGATTTTTGACGTTCATCACCCGTAGAATGTAAAATTTTACTTATTTCTTCGTCAAGGCGTGTCGTGGCTGTACCAGGTGTCTGGACACTGGATGGTGGTGTTGTATGATTGGTAGTTGGTACGTCTTGCTGCTGCTGCAGCCACTGTTGCTCCAAACACTCTTGTGGTACTAAAATCATTTTTCTTGCGTACTCCATGCCGATAAAACAGGTTTCACAATTAGCCATAGTAAATATGCTGATTTTACCACCAATTTCCTTTTTACCTCCAAAATACCCGGTTTAGCGAGTTTTCGCAACAGTGGTGCGACTTTTCGCAATTGTTTCTTATAATACTTGCTGAGTGGAATATTTTCACGTAAAATGTTCAAAGCACACTTGCAAATGTACGTTATAAGTTTGGAATTTGCTTCGCGTAATATGGCCTTGAGTTGAGAAAGTTCGATTTTACACAAAACATGTAGCTGAGTCCAGTACTTTTCTGGAATTGGTCTGCTGCTGCTACGACTACGTCTTACTGGCTCCATTACAATCTCACGACTGGTACATTATTCGAGCGAGCACCAGCTTTCATGGGTTTGCAACGAGGAAAATAAACGTACTGATGTTTGTCGAACGGAAATATACAAGTACGAAATCTCACGTTTTTAGGCGTACCCTGTTTCAGATCTATGAACAAATAGCCGTGTGGTTGTGCTGTGGCATCGAGATATGCCTCTTGCAAAAAACGAGGCTCCTCGGGGCAGACTTAGCGCGCCAGATGATTTATTTGCGCTCGATCGCGCGGATTTTTAAATACCACGATGTAATTTTGCGAGATAAAGATGACGCTCAAGTTATTGTGATGACTGCCTTTGGTAAAGAGATTTACTACAGCTCTGTTGGATGATTCTCTCATCAGATCGTCGAGAATCAAGAGTTTTGCTCGTGGATCATTGGCATAGTCTTCGCTCTTTGGTAAACCCTCGTGAAATTCGATACCCTCGGCCAACTCCTTGTAAATCGGCTGCCACTCGGTGTCGTACACGAGTATACGCTCGAATTTTGTATCACTCATGCGATCAATGTGATGCGAAAAATTCTTCACGAATATTGTTTTACCACACGAGCTGGGTCCACAAATCATCAAAGTCCACGGATGCACCCACTTGCAAACGTCCATGTTACCGCTGCTGCTAAACTTCTATTACTAACCTCATCACACCCTCGAACCACTCTACATATACGATCATTAAGAGTGATGAGCAAGAGTGGGGGGCGGCGGCGGCGCGCGCATGTGCGAGCAGTATCGTGTTGGCGCTAGCCAATTGTTTAGCTGATTAGCCATATAGCTGGCTGACGCCAGCATTATTCCGCTCTTTAGCTATATGGCTGAAAGGGCCAAATAAGTATTAATCACTTACTTATAATTAATACCCCGCACCCCACCACCACCATTTATAGTATAAAATTAAAAGCGTTGGTAAACGGTCAGTGCTGGTTAGTCTTGAAAAAGTGCTGCTATCGTGAGCAATAACCAAGAAATTGAAAAAGGTAATAAATTTTTATCAAAGAATTAATCAGATTTAAATTTTTGATTTTCAACAATTTTATAGAAAAGAAAGTCTACAAAAAGTACAGTGAACGATGAATCAGACAAAACAAGTGCATTTCAAAGAGGGTGAGCCGGAAATTCATGTGATACGCGTGTGGGACTATGCGAGTCGTACAGCGCGACGTGGAGAGTGGGAGCAAGCTGCTCGTGATAGAGAAAGATTCAGAATGAGGGTGGAAAGGATGCGGATTATTCTGGAACCTGTGCTTTTGAAAAAAATTGATGACTATTTAATTAATAGAAAATAAATTTATTTTTTCGTTTTACATTTTTATAAAATATAAAAATTTATTTCAAAATAGTTTGTGTTTTAATTCTCTCTCTTTATCCTGTATCATATATTCGCTTTAGTGATAATATATTTACAATAATTTATTTTTAATTAGACGTATAACCGTATGGATAGCTAATCTCGTTATTCACGAATCGTCTCTTTGAGTACACAGGCTCGCATATTTTGCATTTAGGCCGTGTTATAACATCATGAAACCGTGTGCGTCTAATAGCGTCATAGTTTGCAAAAAGTGGCGGTATTTTACCAGTAATAAGATCTCGTATAGAATCAAAGTTTATTTTCTGACTCACCGACGAATTAAGTCTTATACCCTTGATTTTGCAAACACATCCTTCAACGCCATCTGGTGTCAAATATTTATATCCGTAAATTTTGGGTCCTTCAGAGACAAATGATGTGATGCTTGTGCCAAGACCATAACAGGCCAATTCGTCGGTCAAGTCACCCAAGAACGGCCCTGTTTTCGCATCGTACTCACCCACGCGACTTACATACACAATAGAGTCTGTATCGTAATACAATACACGTTCACCCAGCGGTTGCAATTCTTCGTAGAGTTTTAAACGCGCCAAGGCTGTGGTATAAGCGGCTACGACAACGTTACACAATGGTGATGGCTCAACAGCCGATTCTTTGTTGTGCCAACTTACATAAATTGTCGTCTCATTGATCGGTAAAATTAAGTCGACCTCGGTCTCGACACTGCAGAGTAATTCAAACAATCTCTGTGGATCATCTATCACTTCAGTCTTTGGCATATTCTCTCGTTGACCAAATTTATCCCACAATGAATTTAAACAGAGTTTTGCTACAGATCTCAGACCAGCATTATATTTTATTCGAGTTTTGTCTAATTTAATGCCCTCTTGTTGCACAAATTCCTCAATATATCGAGCAATCGTGTTTTCATCACCGTCAGCACATTCCAAAGGGTAACCCGACGCGTAAGTTTTCTCAGCAAAAAATTTGTCGATATAAGTTGGAAATAGACCACCCTGGCCCGTGGCTTTGTTGTACTGAGTAATCTTATAAGACCATATTTCAAATATTTTTCTGATGATATAACCCATCTGAACAGCTTTTTTCAACTCGTCAGCAACCCACGTACCGATAAAAACTCGATCATCAGGATTTTCATGGTCACAATCTGCGGTATACATTGATTCGGCACATGTTCGACACAGCGGAAACAAAAGCTTATTATGCATTTTAACGGGTAGTACAGCATGATATATATTTCGCGGCGGCAATACTTCGCATTTAATAAGACCTTCAACGTGACTTATATTATTTGTTTGACCCACCAGAGAGCGACACTCATCTTCACCCACGTAAAAAGTAGGATGACCAACGGGATATCGACCGTATTTACAGATATATGGATATAATGAACACACGTCCACATATTTTATTTTCTCACCCTCTTTTGCATCGTAAATTTTGACTGTATTACCCGTACGACCACCGAAAAATGCTTCTCGAGGATTCAACGGTTCATGCCAATTTCGTGTTTTATTATCGATATACGTCTTCATACTTTCGTTCTGTGAGTACTCATGATCAAAATCACATTCCCACTTTTCTATTAGTTGATAACCGTGGCTTCTTATCTTTTCGGATATTCGCGGCGTTCTCTCGAAACGTTCGTCCATATTTTCACCGTTTACGAGGCATGAGTCACGGTTCACTGTGTAACACCATACACAGCCATGCCAATAACACCCGTGGAATTGTAAAACAATTTTCTTACCGTTTTCAAGTTCGCAGTATCCATCCACTAGAGGGCCCTCGGGAAGTCTCTTTTCTCGAGCTCGGACAGTATACCGAATTTGATGATTCAGCACATTTTCCATCCAACACAGCCACCGCATCGCCTTCATAGACTGCTTGTTTGCTTGTCTATAACCACCCTGAGGTATGATTCCTATAGTGTCTTTTTGTAAAAAATTTTTTCTATATACACGCATACAAGATGATGCGATGGTGGCGCACTCTACGAATGGATCTGTATTACCACATTCTATGAAGGTTTTGCGAAAGGCTAAACATGCTAATCGTAAAATTTTTACATCTTGTCTACAGTATTTTATAATCTCATTTTTAAAATTAAATATATAATTTTGATTTTTTTTTTCATTATACCACTGTATAAATTCTCCTCGCTCATCGACCTTCATCGAATCTGGTGAAAAAGACCACACAGGTGGCATTTCTCCAACGTAATTTTGATTCTCTGGTGTGTTAAACAAATGAGGAAACGTACCTTTCTCGATATTAGCAAGACCGTAAGCTTTTGGTAGTGCAGCTAAACTCATGTGTAAGTAATTTCAGCTGTCTATGAATTTAATGGTTGAAATTTCCATTATGATTATTTCTGACCCGTTTAAAATTACATCTGGCTTATCTCTAAGATCTGTACGTTCTGTCAAATGCTTGAGAATAAATTGCGCATCAAAACCCTGTGCATTGTGGGCTATACAAATAATTTGCTTGAAACTTTTTCTTGTTGCTGAGGCCAAATCAACTAGCTATTTTACAGGGTCGATTTCAAACACGTATTCGCGTATACCACATATTTCGCAAGAATTTGTTATATTTTCATCATCCAAACAATAATTACATACTCGTTGTACAACACACAAGTTTAGTACATGCAAACTTATTTTTTCACCATCAGCACCCGAGATAATTTCCGATTGTTGAGTCTCAAAATCATAAAATAAATAAAGTATATTCTTTTTATTGGTTGCAAATCCTTTTTTGCTGATAAAGGGTCGCATGTAACAAAGGTGTTCTATCGGTATTTTACGATTACATATTTTGCAAAATATCGTATTACAATTATGTGGATCTTTATCGCACATTCGAACTGTTTTACTGCACAAACGACAAATTTTTATGCTCTCGCATACCGACCGAAAATTATCGAAAGATTTTGAGATTTTATGATTTTCCAGACAAACATTACCGTAAAAATCTCTAGTGCATTGAATATATTTTATTTTTTCCTGATTTATATCGCAAGGGGGACTCTGAAAACATTTACAGCATTTTTGTGGACATTTATGATTTTTTTGATGACTAAACTTTTTATTACAAGGTATGCAGTAGCCACGGCTGCCAGCTGCTGCGAGTAAATTTAAAATTGGCTGGTAATGATTAGAATTTTCGTAATACATTATATTTAAGGTATGTCTAACTACATTACCAACATCGTGTACAAAACGTGCACCATCGTAAAGTGGTTTATAGCCTCGAGCAAAGTTTTGAAAAGAATAAACAACTATTGCAACGCCGAAAAGCGCATAATATTCTTGAAATAATTTTATTTCTTCGATACCACAACCTGTTTCGGGTATCGTAACTCTCGCAGCTTTGACAAGTTTCAACGCTTGCACTTTCTGATATTGTGCTGTGTGGTGTCTTATTCTATTCCACCTGTCATGGTGAATAACACTGCGCATCTGACCACGTATAGCATATACATGAGCAGCGACTAGCGAGAGTGGAAGGCAAAGATTGTCGGTATTTTGAATATTTAGAATAGATTTCTTTAAAACTGATTCGCTAGTGAGTGATACCCGAACGCGTCCCTCTGGCTTAGAAACAATGCTGACTTTCACGTTTAAAACATCATCGATTTCAAAATTGTCATTACTTTGTGCTACAGAAGCTAATAACTCGAGTAGATCTGTCGGTGAAAAATCACGAACCAGTCTAAAAGAAATCCATAAAGAACCGTGAACAAATCGGTCAGAGTTTATAGTTATACCAATATAATCTGAAGGTCGCGCATTTTCACACACATACACTCTTGTTTTTTTACATAAAAATTTGAATTTCAATGCATTTATCATTTGCATGTTATTTGCATATGGGTAACGCATTGCACGTTATTTGCATATAAACATTGTGTAAGTAATGTACTTACTCGTTACCATGTATACTTTTATGATATTGTAGACCATATTTAGTTTAATATCCTGAGGTCTTATTAAATTTATATATATATAATTTGCATATGTATATATATGCATATATATATATATATATATATATATATATATATATATAGTTGTTCTTAGTTATATACGCAACTTGGGCGTATTAACAATGAATGTCAAAAATAACTAATCACAAGAGGAAGAATAGCTTTTATAATACCCTGATACTTTCTCTTCTATTTATCATGAATTGTCGATATTTATTGCGTGATGATTGATAATTTATGAATAATAATTTTTAAATAATAAATATCTTTCAATATAATATATTCGATTTTGATAAATATTTATATTGACATATGATTTACATATGTATGTATGTGTATATATATATATATATATATATATATATATATATATATATATATACAGTTGTTCTTAGTTATATACGCAACTTGGGCGTATGAACAATGGATGTCAAGAACAACTAATCGCAAGAGGTAGAATAGTTATACTTTTTCTTATGTTTTGGGCTCCTGATACTTTTTATCATTTTTGTATCACTTTCTCTATATTTATTGATTCGATACCTTGGTAATGTAATGTAATGATAATAAATATATATTATATTTAAAATATAATAACCAATTTTAATGCATGGCTTATTTGTCCATCATTTGCATATCATCTGCATATGATTTGTATATATATATATATATATAAGAATGTATATATTTTATACAGATTTTTGTTTATGTTGTATGCATTATGTTTGTATGTATGTATAGACATACATATTAGAAAAGATAGAAAGAGAGAGAGAGAGAGAGAGAGAGAGAGAGAGAGAGAGAGAGAGGCTTATATATACGCATATTTTTTATTTATTTTATAAAAATGAAATAGGGTAAAAAGAGAAAGAAAGAAAGAGAGAGAGAGAAAGAGACATTTCACAATTGCTAAAATTTTAAGTTTTATAAAATAGCACCCGTACATACGTCTTTTTTATAAAATTGATTGCAAAAGAGTCAGATTAACAATCTTAGCGTGAGAATGGTATGTGATTTTTTATTAATTATGATTATTTTAACTTTATTTTAAAATATGCTTCTCAAAATACACTTAATAATATTTTCCTGCAAAGAGTATCAAGTTGCTATTCGTAGTGTGGGAATGGAATGTAATATTCGTATTTTCGGTGGGGGGAGTTAGGCTATTAAGGGTGAAGATTCGGCTTCACTGTCAGTCTCCATCGAAACTCCGGGCAGAAAGGTTGTTCTACAATGTGAGTCTACGTCGGGATGTGCTTCCGACAGTGATCAGCTGGTATAAAATTTTTAAATTTCAAATATTGTGTATTTATTTGTGTGTGTGTGTGTGTGTGTGTGTCTGTGTGTGTGTGTGTGTGTGCGTGTGCGTGTGCGTGTATGCGTATGCGTGTGAGTATGTGTGTGTGTATGTGTGTCTGTGTGAGAGCGTGCATTTATTTCTTGGAGCACCAATGTTCCGTCTCAACAACCCCTACTTCGCCTTCTCAGAGGTCATTGACCTAGTGGTCAGTAACCTTTGAGGTGGTGGAGTAGGGGTTTGTTGTGACGGTCCATGGTGCCCCTATAACTACTATCAAGCTTTCAACGAAATCTTCCTTGGGAGGTTTACGGAAGCTTTCAGAAGCCTTGTTTAAAATGTTTCAATGACGATTTCCATAATTTCGCTGAAAGGAAAACAGAGTCCTCCATTCAAGCTTCCATGAAATCTTTCGGTGTAATGATCAATCTTCCAACGGAATCTTCCTTCGATGGTCTACGAAGTCTTCCTTGGAAGGTTTGCGGAATCTTCCAGGAGACTTAAGTCGGAATATTTCAGTGAAAATTCTAACTGTTTTCCCGGAAGGAAAACGGAGTCTTCTATGAAGCTTCCATAAAATCTTTCGGTGCAATGATTCATCAATCTTCTTACGAAATCTTTCTTGGAAGGTTTACGGAAGCTTTTGAGAGCCTTCCATAAAATGTTTCAATGACGATTTCCAATATTTCGCTGAAAGGTAAACAGAGTCTTCCATTTAAGCTTCCATAAAATCTTTCGTTGCAATGATTCATCAATCTTCCAACGGAATCTTTCTTGGAAGGTTTACGGAATCTTCTAGGAGACTTAAGTCGGAATATTCCAGTGGAAATTCCGAACATTTCCCCGTAAGGAAAACGGAGTCTTCTATAAAGCTTCCATAAAATCTTTCGGTGCAATGATTCAACAATCTTCCAACGGAATCTTTCCTGGAGGGTTTATGGAAGCTTTCCACAGAAATATTTTAATTAAAATTTTTAATATTTTGCTGAAAGGTAAACCGAGTCTTCCATTTAGGCTTCCGTGAAATCTTTCAGTGCAATGATTCATCAATCTCCCAACGGAATCTTCTCCAGAAGGTTTACGAAATCTTCCAGGAGACTTAAGTCAGAATATTCCAGTGAAAATTCCTAACATTTCCCCGAAGGAAAACGGAGTCTTTTATAAAGCTCTCATGAAATCTTTCGGCGCAATGATTTATCAATCTTCCAACGGAATCTCCCTTGGAAGGTTTACGGAGGCTTCCAGGGGTTCTTCGTAGAAAGTTTTCTTTGCAATATTCCAGAAATATTTCTGTTTTCTTCTATAAAGCTCCCATACATATTTCAATGAAATATTCCACTGGAATATTTTGGAATATTCCAATGATATCTTTAATGCTGTGTGGGTAAGTATTAATTAATAAGTAAAAATTACACTGAAATAAGATTAGAAGGTACGGTGAACAAAGGGTTTAAGTTTTTATAGAAGTACACTCATGGTTACGTGTTAACATAAAAAATATTATTTAAGAATACTTAGAAAACTCTTTTAGTATACATTTTTTTTTATTATATATACATTCAATGAACCGAGTTAGAAAGTAATAACTAATGTTATGTTTAGTTATTACACAATATTTATTTTGAATCTTAATATATTAATTTTAGATCATGCCTCGCTACACGAGCATAGGCAACGAGGCATACGTGTATAAAAATAGCTCGGTATACACGTATATAGGGATATATCTGGAACTTTTTAATTTTGAGAAATTGTCTTCACAACAATTGAAAAGTCTATAATACAAGTTTCTGGAGTGGCACACACGTCAATAAGGGCTTAAATTACTCGTTTCTGTAAGTAGAATATGTGATTAAATTTTGGTATCGATTGAACAAACGTTGTTCACGGTATATAATTTTATACATCGAAAATGATACTTTTTTCATATTTTTCTACGTGTGTTTCTTGAGCTATAAAAAAAGTAACGTACTTTCGATCATTCTCAAATTTTTTGAGCATAATGAATATGGTAAAAAGAACAGTTTAAGCCTACCCTGGTACATGTGCCTCTCTTTAGGAAGCTGTTAGACTATTTTTAATGTTAGTGTAATTTTTATCTAAAAATTAGATGTAATTAGCTATTTTCAAATATCAACCGCACCTTTCATTAAAACTGATTTTTTTTTAAACCAAATAATTACAGTTTGATTGTTTCATGAAGATCATATAAAAAATTTTTTCATAAATATTATTCTCAGAAAACATCAAATGTACACTTGGCGGAAAGGATATTTTTCCGAATGTTAACCTCAAATGGCAACATCGCATATTTTACCACAGACATAAGAAAATTCCAAATTATAGAGCAAATTTCGCATCATCGTTACTCATTACTTAATGACATAATTTTAGTAAACAAACAATATTACTTTCTTTTTTCATGATTCGAATTATTATTTTATTAAATAAAATTTTTATTTCTTAGATCAATAATCATATAGAATTTAATATTGTGAATTTAAATTATATGAGCAATAAAATTTAAATTGTTATCATTTGAATTTTGCATGAATAACCTATAAGAAAAAACAAAATAATCATGATGCGAAACTCAATGCATAATTCGAAGTTTTCTTATGTCTGTGGTAAAATATGCGGCACTGCCATTTGAGGTACACATTCGGAAAAATATCCTTTCCGCCAAGTGTACTAATAACTATTTAAAACCTTTTATTTTTATTAGCATAATAAAGACAATAGCGTTTGTTAAATTATTTATTCAGTTTTAATAACAGGTGGTTGATATTTGAGAATAGCTATAGCTATTCAAAAAGCCCGATCAAAAAAAAACATCTATAAATATAGCTAAAAATATAGATAAAGAAAATACAGCTATATTGATGTGTATTATAGCTATATTCATGTGTTTTTTTTAGCTGTATATCTATGAGAAATATAGCTAGATTTTCAGCTATATTTCTAGCTATAATGGGCTAAAATAGGGATTACACCTATAAAGATAGATAAAAATATTGCTAAAAATCTAGCTATATTTCTCATAGATATACAGCTAAAAAAACACGTAAATATAGCTGTAATACACAATGTAGCTATATTTTTACCTATATTTTTTAGCTATATTTATAGACGTTTTTTTTGCAGGGTAATTACACCTAAAATTACTATTAGGATTATTTATACAATTTTGGACTTTTATATTTATATAATTTTATCCTCTATCTGAGAGGATAAAATGATTGAAAAGATTTCCTATATCTTTGTGAAATATATGCAACCAAAAATGTGCATGTATATTTATTTTCAATGATCATAGTTTGTGTATAAGAATTACATCAACATTGAACTGTGAAATTCTTTATGAATTTTTTTCTTGAAAGTTTAGAAAAAAACTTCTGAAGACAATTTGTTCACAAATAATCTGAGAAAGAAGTGAATATTTTTTAAATTATTATATCTCTTAGAGGAGGTAGGAACCATTTGCCGCTTGGCGGCGCTGCGGTCAGATGTGAGAAAAATATAAAATATTTTTTATTTAGCGATTTATAATTTATCGAGACAATAATATACTTCTAACGTTGTCAAAGGCACTAGTCATATATATGTAGAATAATTATTTATGATGATACCAGAAATTAAAAATTCATAAATGCTAATGAATACATTTATTTAAAAATTTATACCATCTAATGCATTTTTTTCCTGAAATTTCGCATTAAAAAGTGGAGATAGTTAATATTTATGAGTGTAGGTGTAGTGTTCATTTTATGTCTCCTTAAAATGTGAAATCTTAAGTGATGATAAAACTGGAAAAGTCTTTTTTATAAACCACATTACATTGTATTAAAAACAGATATTTTTAATCATGGACAATTTTACATGACTATGTCCACAGATTAATCTTGGAATTCTCTTAAGATATACCCAGTTAGAAAATTAAGCGTAGTTTTCCCAGAATATCTCAAATTTTCGGTTCGGTGGGCAGATTCTATTGATATGTTCTGTCCAAAAACCCCATTTACTGGCGACGATTTTTGCGCAGAATCTGCCCAGACTTTGTTGGAAGTGAAATAAAATTGATTTAAGGTTATGAACGAGTTGCATATTATAAGCAAATATGATTCCTAATCAAACATTAGTGTAAAATTTTCAGCTAAATAATTACAATTCAATTTTAACATATAATAAGTATTAAAAAAAAACTAGAAAAATTTTTTTATAAAAAATATGAATTTAGCAAATTAAAGTTAATTGAATAATTTTTTGAGATCACAAACATTTATTATTTTTATAAGATTCTATTAGATTTATGCATAAATAATGTTCAGCCAACTAATAATGTTTAACTGGTATATAAAGAATATTCAGCTAATAAATTTTATGAAAATTTCATTTTTTTGTGATAAATTTTTATTAAATAAATAATATAAGACATGTACTTAAACTTTTAAATAAAGAAAAATAGAACAAACATTTATTGAATAACTTAAATAAAAACTTTTTTTCAGTTGAACATACTCTGAAATGACCAAGGTAGTTGACTCTGATCTTGCTATACGTAGAAGAAAAAGAAAGACCATGATAAAACTGAATTTAAGCCTAAAAAAATCAAATTTAAATGTAATGATAAATTTTTTTCTTATAATATCAAGTAATCAAACTTTTTTTTACCTTAATTTATATTAAATATAAGACTTCGGTCCATAAATGATTAAAAAAATATTATCTGGTACTTAAAATCCTTTTGATTAATCAAAAACTTAATTTTTTCTATTTTGATGGTTGTCGTAAGCTTTCTCAGCCAATTTTCAACAAATTGACCTCAAAATTTCCAGAAATGTTGTATTTATATATGTTAGAGCAGAGAAAATGCGTATTAAGGAAGCAGCTTCCATCTGCGCTGCATAGTCTAGGCGCCAGATAGGTCACAGTGGCCTCTTTAATTTAGATTGACCAACCAAGGTTTTTTTAATGTATTTTGACCTCCTAAACACGAAAATCGATGGTGGATTTCGATCCGGATGTCGAATAAATTGTTATAAACAATTTAATTGTTTATAACGCTATAACGATTAAACAAAAAGAGATACAAAAATCTTGTTAAATACTTTCTTCTGCGGCTTTTTAGAACAAAGACACCCGATTTTGAATCATGCTGTTTCGTTAATTGCAACTTTAGACATTGTTAATTTATTGCAAATTGACGAGATAAACTCGTCGTGCTTAATCTAATGAAGTACTAGTGCGCACGGCTACAGGCAAAGCGACTAAGGTTTTGGTTGTGTTAAAAACTCTCATGGACATCGATGGAGTCGCAAGAAACAGAATTAAAAGACGTGCCTGAACTTGATCAAGAAATCATTCTAGGCATGGATTTCTGTACTGCATTCGATTTTGACGTTCGCTTAGGAAGAGGTCTATGGAGAATTCCTGATGGTGATTGGCGCCCTTTCTTACAGAACGAAGAAGATAACGAAATAATTTATGCTGAGTACGCAGGAATTTCAGAACTTAGTAATGAAGAGAGAGAGGAAGTCGAACAGCTGGTTGATCGTGTTTTAGCGACGGCAACTAGAAAGCTAGGAGTGACAATTTAACAGAACATTATATCGATGTACAAGGTGCGCTGCCTTTGAGACATAAGTTGCGCCGTATGTCACCGAAAATGCTCGAGATAGCTCACTCTGAAGTGGAAAGACTTTATAAAGAGGATATTATAGAAAGATCTGCGAGCAATTGGAGTAGTGTCCCAGTATTAGTAAGAAAGCTCGATGGATCATGGAGATTTTCCATCGATTACAGAGATTTATATAAAGTGACTAAAAAGAATGAGCACCCTTTACCTAATATGGACTCTATTTTAGATGAATTGAGTAACGCCAAGAATTTATCTAAAATAGATTAAAAACAAGCGTATTTTCAAGTACCTATGGAGCGCTCAAGCCGCAAGGACACTACTTTCGCCGTCCCTGGCTCAGGTTTATGGCAATTCAAGCGAATGAGTTTTGGCCTTACTAATGCACCTCTCACTATCAATCTCTTATTTGGCCTTGCGTTCGAATCCTACGTATTTCGCTATCTTGATGACATCATAATAACGACTGAAATCTTCGAGGAGCATTTACACTGGTTAAAAGTAGTGTTGCAAAAATTATTAGATGCCGGATTAGAGATCAATAAAAAGAAGTGTCAATTTTGCTGCTTTCAAGTATCTTATCTTGGATTTTTATTAGATAACGACGAACTAAGGCCAGATCCAGAGAGAATAGCGCCTGTAATGAATTATCGTGCGCCACAAAGAGTAAAACAATTACTCAGTCTTCTTCGTATGGTAGGGTGGTATGCACGCTTTATAGAGAACGTCACTGAATTTAAATTACCGTTGGTAAAGTTTCTGCGTAAAAATCATAAGTAGGAGTAGAATGACGATTAGCGAAAAGCTTTCGAAGCATTGAAAAGAGCCTTAACGACAGCGGCAGTGCTAGCATGGTCTGATTTTAGCAATCTTTTACAGTACAATACGATGCAAGTGGGTATGCAATTGGCGCCGTTTTAACACAAGAAGAAAAGGACCCAGTCGTTTATATAAGTTAAGTATTGGCACAAGCCGAGAAAAATTATTTTACAACAGAAAAGGAGTGTTCAGCTGTGAAATGGGCCATCAAGAAGCTTAGGCCGTATTTAGAGGAATATAAATTCAAAGTAATAACTGATCATAGCGCCTTAAAGTGGCTAAGAAACTTGAAAGATCCGAGAGGTAGACTAGCTCGTTGGGCGTTAGAACTGCAGCAGTGGGACTTTGAAATTATTCATAGAAAAGGAGCCTTGAATAAAGTGCCAGATGCACTTTCTTGAATCTATTAAACAGAAGAGGCAGTGGTGTAAGCATTTGAAGAAATAAGAGACAGTAATTATTTGCGCCTCATGGATGAAGTTGTGAAATTTCCGGTAAAGTAAAAGATTGGAAAGTTAAAAATGGATGCTTATATAGGTTTAGAGAAGACCCACTGTTAAACCTAGTGACACATAGAGAAGAAAATTAGAAATTAGTAGTGCCTATATAACATAGAGAATGAGTATTAAAAGAAGCCCATTGTACAGCGACAACAAGACATCTAGGACTCGAGAAAACTCATGATAGATTAGCGCAGATGTATTATTGAAGAGGTATTTATCAGGATGTGTATAATTTTATTAAAGCATGTTAGCAGTACCAGCATTATAAAGTATCACAGACTGGTGCACAGGGTTTAGTGGGTTATAAAATTGTAGAAAGGCCGTGACCAGTAATAGCAGCCGATCTTATGGAATTTCCGCCTAATAATTCGCAGCATAAGTACTCGATCGTTTTTCAAGATTTGTTCACGTGTTGGGTCGAGTTAAAGTCGTTAAGAAGAGCCGATGGTAAATCCGTAGTGAAAGCACTAGAAGAGTTAATAGTTTTTCGTTGGGAAACGCCAGATTATTTCTTATAATAGAGGTAGGGAATTCGATAATCAAAACGTCGAGAAAGCCTTAAAAGAGTATGGAATCAAACATGTAACTACGCCACCGTATCACCCACAAGCTAACACTATAGAACGCGTAAATCGTACTTTAAAA